>CM073768.1:28424924-28557919 GCA_037158775.1 Hetaerina titia
AGAAATGCTTTTAGTGGAAGATCGATACCGTTCGTGTTCATTTAAAATTTTTATGGCGATGCCTATAAAACAACTCAGATTAATACAATTTAATTTTTTTCACTAAGCTTTAGTTTGAAGTAATTTTCGTCAATGCAAAGTATTGTTTTTTTATGATATTTAAGCTCCAGAGACTCATTTTCAGTGAAACTATGTATTTGAAACATTTAAAAACCAATGAAAATTCCTCGACATTTTTAGCCGTTACAAAATATTGGTAAACCTAAAGAGATCGTTTATATAAACGATAGCATTCGTTAAAAACTAATTGAATTTAATTGCGATTTTTTCCACCCTTGAAGATACCAGATTCACAACTTTTAAGTTTTGTCTCAGTATTTATAACTATTAACTAATTTCAATTATTTCGGTGTTCACCTCCATTGAGAAATCTAGGCATTTAGGGCGTTGGTGGGGGAATATTTTTTAAGGCGGATTCAGGATGAATTGCGTTGCTTTGGGAATCCACCGTCCGTCACGCTTTCGATTTATTTATTAAAAGTTACTATTCAATAGTATTGGTAAACTTGAAATTTAAATCCTCATACTTTTATTATTTTTTTGCAATGGAAATGATCCACGTAGGAGAAACACAATCACACACCCACAACTCGATTAGGTTTCGAGCCAAGTGGGCTTTTCTAGCGCGGCCGGAGGGCAGATTTAAGAATTTCCTTTTTGTGAAGACATGCTAAATGATCATGTCCAAGTTAACTGAGAGAAAAAAACAAATGTCACCAGCCTTAATTCTACTAACTGTGATTCTAGCACTAAAAGTTTTTTCACGAAGGATAAATGTTTTTTTGTACTTATTTTTGGCATTTTACAGCTTAATTCGGTTTTAGATGGACGCTGGCTACACAACGGTACTACAATCATTCTCGTGCCTCTTCCACAGACCTTTCCATGCACATTAGCCTAAATATAATACATTTTTAGTTTGATTTAGAATCGGGGCAAGAGAGGAAGTCCTATGCTAAAAGTATTTAAAATTTTAGCCATTCCGCTCCTGTAAAAGCCACACGGACTTGTCTGCTGGTTCTTTCAATGTTTTTACAAAGAGTATGCGCTCATTTCAAGTGTTTCTATAAGTATCCGCTGATTTTATTAAGTTAGTTCACATTTTAATGCCAATCATCCTTTGAATAAATACCTAGAGTTGGATCGCACACCTCAAGGACGAGAATAGCCGCTCGCATAGGGCAGCCGCACAGTTCCTCAACTACACGTCGCAGAATGTGTTGCAGCGATGCGAATAAACACTCTTTCAAAGTCATGCGCGCCTGGTATAATATTTTGAGTCGTGGTGCTTGTTCACGGCCCCCACGACTTCTTCGACACCACCACCCCCTCTCCTGTTTGTCTGCAACGAGGGGATACGGCGCCGGGCGTCTTCTCCTCTGCTGAGAGGGTGGCCATGGGGTGGTGGACGACGGCGAGGGGGGCGGAGCGGGGACGGGCGAGGGGTTCCCTCTCTCCTCTGCTTCTCTCGGACCGGCAGCCGAACCACCTCCCGCACCCTTATGCCTCCCTTCGCGCTGCCACTCAATTACGCCTTCGACTGGTTCTACATTCTGAAATCAACTCTGCCCCTAGAATAATAATAATAATACATAATAATCATAGTGAGGTTGTCCCTCCTGCAAATGCGTGTGTCCACCGACAATGCTACTCACTGCCTTTCAACAACTGCAATTCAACTCTGCTGGGTACGTGGTCGCTCTGTTGCCAAGTTGACTGCGAAACGTCGTCGAGCGAGCCAATCCAAGCAACGGCGTCGCACTCCCGCGCAATCACACCTGACCGCGAGACGAGGGAAATTTGAAAATTACATGGTAGCGCTCCCAATCGCTTCGGGATAGATACTGTCTTTTGCACAGTAGATATTTTTCAAAACAATATTTGAAGAACAAAATTTCTGCATCAAATAAGTTCCCGAGTGATTAAAAGCAAATATATTATAAACTATACATATACATCGAAATGAATAGTTAAAAAACTGAAGTGGAATAAATAATTTGTAGAAACAAGCATTTCACATTTACGTACTTTCGTTTGAATAATAATTATCGTAGGTTATCCATCCGATGCGATGATTGATTTATAGTGCTCCACAAGCTATATTGTTCCATACCAAATTGTCCCTTTCTTCTAAGTTTCTGGCGCTTACTTCTTCCTGCTCTTCCTAGTTCTTCCTTTGACTTTCCATTTAATTAATTCCCCCTCTTCCGCAACACGCACCTGAAATACGATCTATCATCTATCAGCATCTTATTGTCCTCTTTTTACATGAAAAGTAACATGATTTGTTCACTAATACAGTTCACAAGCATGAATTGTGACGTGATCTGCACACTCACACAGTTCACAAGCAGCTTCGTTGCGCAACATGCCGACTATGGGGCAGTGAGTCACTTTTCACAGGCAGCATTGACCCGAACAGTGTTACGTTAGTGGTGGGTGAAAATTTTTAAGGAGAAGGGCATTCGGAATAAGAAATGATAAACCATGTAGTCGGAATCTTGCTGCTTTGATGGACATAAATTATTGTAATTAAACGTAGTGATTCATTCGTTATCATCATAGTTGGTCAAACCAATAAAATTAGCACTTTTGATGCCGCAGCAATTATTACGTCTTACATATCACGTGAACTTACTCTTTTTGACCCTGAATTACCGATGTGCTTTCTAAGTTCTTAATTCCCCCTTCTCATATCACTGTCTTCGGCACTCAAATTCCCCTCAGAACTAATCAGGAAATCCACTAAAATGCCTTATGCATCGGAAACACCAAAATGGAATGTGTAGACTCGATTAAATACATAGGCGTTACCCTCACTCAAGACCTCTTCTGGGTGAAACATATACGGGGAATATGTGGACAAGCTAACAAAAAATGAGGATTCATTAGAAGAGTACTTGGTAATGTGATGAAAAGGTCAAAGAGAAATGTTATTTGTCCTTGGTTAGGCCTCATTTAGAATATACTGCGAGTGTATGGGACACTCACAAAAGTCTCCGAGTGCATTTGCGGAACTTAGAGGTTTCCGAGATAAAAATTCAACAAGTCTGGCGAGTAGCTTTCCGTGCGCACATTAACAAGCAAATAGTCCACCTAGCCAGACTAACTATGCATAACCAACCTCCCAAGTTATACTGGGTGGGAAGTTGGTTTAAACGTTAATCATCATAACTTGAACTCTCGACAAGTATGAATGATATATAGTATGCCACGGATACGGTGAGGGAATGATAAATAATGGAAGGTAGTATTTGTGGTTTATGAGTTATGACAGGGAAAGTTTCAACATGTATTGATGTAAAATTGAACGTACAATCTACTCAGGGCCTGTTTCATAACGCAGATATTTTTGGGGAGATATCAGTTGATGTTTAGAATAATTTGACACAAATACATGGACACATTTCAGCCAATTTTAACGTTCTAACGTATTATTATTTAATTATTTCTCTTTGTCGCAAGTTTATGAATATTCTTGATTTCATTTTTCATACTTATGGTAAAAGTGTGATTGGATACAATGAAATTATTTGCAGGTCTTATGTTCCCGTGATTCTTTCGTGTTATTAAGTCAATTAAAATAAAGTATCACATATATACTGATTTGCAAAGAGCAACTCCTTCGTTCATTTAATTTTCGGTCGATGATGACTTGAAGTATGTACGGCAAATGTTTCCGTTTCCTTCAGAGAAATAGGTTTTATTTCGTTTCACGCAAAGTAGCGGAGGTGCATATGGAGACTTCAATATGTTAACACGAGACAGACATGACCATCTCCTTTGGAAGAACGCCCAATGTTTGGGTTCCCTGGGCCAAAGTACACATCGCTGTGGACGCGAACAGACAAAGGTACAAAAATAAACAGAAGATATTTAATGTTTGTACTGAATCCTCGCCTAGTAAAATCGGATGTGCAACTTTCGACCATGTTTCCTATTGAGATTCATAGCTGCCAAGTCAATGTGGGCGTAAGTTCATAAACTGGGAAATATGGCGTCTGTGGAGTATGGGTGAATTCATTGAGCGGCGGACTTCAGCTAGCGAAATCTAATGACACTGCAATTATCCTAGAAGGAAGTTATAATTACCCAGGGATGTGAGCGGGAGGGTGTGGGGGATGAGACGGAGGGTGCAAGGGTTTAAACCTTCGAGGGATGGAGAGGGATCGAAGGAAGAGTCGACAAGGGTTCCCAAAGGGAGGAGTAGGAGTTGGGGGTGAAGGGAGGAATGGAGAGGAGGGGACAGGGGAAAGGAGTAGGAGGTTGATTCGGGCGCGGCAAGAGGTCCCCTCTCCGCCGCGAGGGCTTTATTCATAATTAGGGAAGGCCTTTGTCCGAATCTCCGCTCGAAGGCGCGCGCGTCGCAGGGACCCCGGCGCTCTCGCCTCACGCTGGGTCGGACAAAAGACGGTCGCCCGCGGCCGCTTTGCGCCCCTCCCCTCTTCTACTGATAGCATGTCCTTCGTCCAACCCCTCCCATCTCCCACTTCTTCCACACCACGCCATTCGACTACGGAACCATTTCCTCCGTCGTTTTCCCCGTATTTCGATGTCTCTCTCCACCCCCGCGGAGGCGAAAAAGATTCGGGAGATGAATACATGCGTGTATGTATGTACGAGTATGTATATATAAAATATATAGATGATTTTTTCGAAGTAATATGGAAGTGTTAAATAAAAAAAACTTAGACAGCAAAACACAATATGAGAACACATGACACGTTACATATGAGAACACATCAACACAAAAGGAACACTCACACGTTATTTCTTGATAATTTCGACGGCATTGAGCTCCGTCGTCCTCGGAAGATTAGTTAGGACTGACTGATAGTATATATATATAAACCATAAACACAGTAATCAACCCGAAGGTCGGTTTAGTAGGTGATGGTAGAGCTCACCCATGTACCAAGCCCGACGGCGTGTGAATATTCACACATCAGGGTAGGGGGGCCAGTTCCTTTCCCTGTGCCGGTTATGGTTTCCCAGGAAGATCTGGTACCCGAAAAATCAACTAGCTTGGGTGGAGCTGCAGGTGCCCAAGGTGCCTTGCCCGGGAATCGAACCCGGGACCCTCTGGTCAGCAGTCCAATGCTCTACCCGCTAGACCACCGCGACCCGCTATATATATATATATATAAAACCATAAACACAGTAATCAACCCGAAGGTCGGTTTTAGTAGGTGATGGTAGAGCTCACCCATGTACCAAGCCCGACGGCGTGTGAATATTCACACATCAGGGTAGGGGGGCCAGTTCCTTTCCCTGTGCCGGTTATGGTTTCCCAGGAAGATCTGGTACCCGAAAAATCAACTAGCTTGGGTGGAGCTGCAGGTGCCCAGAGTGCCTTGCCCGGGAATCGAACCCGGGACCCTCCGGTCAGTAGTCCAACGCTCTACCCACTGGACCACCGCGACCCTTTATATATTTATATATATATATATATACGCGGGTATATATATATATATATATATGTGTGTGTGTGTATATTATAGAAACACGTATACATATTGAGATAGAGACGCCGAAGCTCATAAGGTATCGAGTACAAGGGCGCGGGGGATGTTGTGAAGGGGGAGTCCGAGGAGGGTCCTGGAGGGGTGTTGAAGGGGGAGAGGTTTCCGATAAATACGCGTACGTTCGGATCGCTGCTGGGGGTAACGGACCAATTAGAGGGGACAATCGTGCGGCGCGTGACGTTCAATCTCTTTGCAAGATCGTCTCCCCCGAGGCGCTTACTTCCGACGCGCGTGGGAAAAAGAACCACGGAACGGGCGGACGGGGAGGGGTGTGGAGTGGGGAGGCACAAGGCGATCGCCTGGATGATTTTGACGACGCATCTCGCATCCGGAGTGGTCTTCCAGACGCCCCGCTGTTGAAGGTGGGCGTCCGGAATGATGGATCAACCCCTCTCTCCGCCCGACTGGGAAAAACTCGTCAAATACGTTTCCAGAATTTGCTTCGACGTTTCCCGCCACGTGCAAAAAAGCCCTATATGTTGTATTTTGCGACGTGACTTCTACCGGGGTGTACTCGCTCAAAAATCATTTAGTCTCCATCCAGTGACCCCACAGATTCTGTCGGCGATGATGTGCCCCCCGGGAAATACGCGAGGCATCGTGTCTTTTCATGTTCCTTCGAATCCAACTGTTATGTTATACCTTCATTGAAGGGATGGACTATGACACTAAACACTACTGTAATCCTGAGTCCTAACTTACATAACAGCTTACAAAATAGTAAATCCCCATACTTCGCGCAACAATAGCTTATTGTTTAGCTCTGAACTCTTTTCACTTCCCTTAATTTCATTCAAAATTCTTCCTAATTTCCTCCCCTACCTCGCTTTCTCATTATTCTCCCCACTATTACCGTCTTCATCATCCTATTGTCTCTCAGTAAGTATCTCCTGCATCCACTTGCCCTGCCTTCTTCAAATTTATTCCAGCAGCCTTCTCACTTCTCCTGCCATGCTTAGAAATTTATCGCTTATTTTCTTGCGTGCCCATTTTATTTTCAATTATTCTCCGCGCCGAAATCTCAAAAAAAAAACTAAAATTATTTCCTTGCGTCGACAATCAGATTTCCGAGTCAAAAAAAACTCCATGCTCAAATTTTACTGTTTTTTTTACAAGTTTTACTTGTATTTCCTCTGAACTGTTACTTAAAGTGCATTTCATCAACTCCTGTCTCTTTACAAACCCTTCCTTTCCCAACACAATTCTTCTTTTTATGCCCCTTCTACTCTGGATACGCTTCTCCAAAACATTTCCTTATTAGATGAACTATTTTACCTGTGCTAGTTGGTGTTTCTCAATTTTAATATTTATCATAGCCTTTCTATTTTCTGAGAATTTCATTATCTTCCTTTTCTTATAATTATTTATCAACCCAATTCTATCACGCTGATTCTGTAATGTGATAGGTTTTGATGGTAAACCTTTGGCTGACTGGATAAGTAATACCTGATAATTTGCAAATCTAGCTTTTTTAAAGCACCCCAACCACTTTCACTACTTCCTCCAGCCCTTTACATTCTTCCGGAAACCGTTTCTTTTGCATATTTATTGAAGTGAGAGGAAAATCATGGACATCCCTGTCTTACTCCCCTCATGGCACTGCCCATTCTGACTCTCCATTCCCTATTCTCACCTGTGCAGCCTGAAATGGGTGCCGGTTCCCGAGAAGTCGAATATTTCTCCAGCCTATTATTATTTTATGCAAAACGGTTATTCACTGTACTCAGATTGCTCTGTCGAGCGCCTTCTTAATCATAGATCATCGTACACCCTGATTGTTCTCTATGTCTCTTTCAAAAGTGACATTAATGCTATGGCATCCCGTTTAGTTCCCTTTCTAAACCAGAACTGACTTTAATCTATGCACTCATTCTCTCTCTTCTCCATCCTTTTGTCAATGATTATAAGTGCTAATCTTGATGTTGGTGAAATTAAACTAATAGTCCTTACATATTGCTCCTTCTTCCTTTTTATTTCTTAAATACTTTTTCTACCTCACTGTCAGGTATTCCTGGTCCTTGGCCATCCTTAGAAAACCTATTCCTTTTCTTTATCCTATGTCCCTGGCCTATCTTCTTTATGATATACATGTAGTCCCTCTATATATTGTTCCCTGTCAGAACCTTTTGCGTTTTGATTAATTATTGCCCCGTTTTATCTCCAATAGTGTACATGGATTTACTTTTCCTAAAACCGGATGGTTTTATCACTTATTGGTTTAGAGCACCCATTTTGCCTTATCTCTGTACATTTTCATTATTCTTGCCCTGCTCCTTTCATCACGTTTCTTTTACCCTTTAGTTTCTCATGTTAAAGTGATTGGGTTGGTGCTTGGCTTTATGTAAGCCTTACACACAGGATGCCAACAAACTCTTTCCCGTAAGACGCGTTCAATTACCCGGATTCTCCTGGGTTTTTTCCCGGTCTTTTCGTCTCTTATTTGGCTGTCGTGCGGAAGGGATTAGATAGCACGCAGAAGACGTTGTGTATGTTGGGAGACAGTCGTGATCACCTTGAATCCCTTCGTACCTACCCTAAGACTAACTCGCGTTCCACTTTATTTGTTCTCCCCTTTCTGATACCCTTCAAAAACTTCCCCAATACTAAGCGGCGTAAATGACGTCCACGTGACTCTCAATATTGTAATTATTAGCAGCATCGAAAGAATAGCCCGCGTTGAAGACGGGAGGGGGAAAGGGGAAGTCTTAAATGACCTGGGCATTAGTTTTCGGAAGACGGCCGTCCGTTACTAGATACATACATCTACATCTGCCATCTATCACACGATTGTGGTTTACCCAATAGGTATATGCTAGCAGAACATTGGGAAAAAAGAAAAAGAGTTGAATAATACGCAAATAATAATGGTGTACAGATAAATATATAACTACACATGGAAATGTATTTAACATAAAATATAGATGGTTCACGAAAAAGTTTTAAAAATATTCTACGATGTACTCGTAGCTGATTCCGACGTATAAAACGCCTTTTAAATGATGCGGGTATTAATGCAATAATCCGTGAACTGTAGCAACCAACTCTAAATTGCGGCAACCAGTGACAACCGGCTTGGCTTTAAGCATCCGGACCTCTCAAGGCCACCTATAATCTCCTCACAAAGCTCCGAGAAAAACTATCAATGCTCTATAAACTGTGTTCCAATATGTACCAGTAAAAATATTTTTTTTCAATAGCTCCTCTCTTCGAATAGACTAATCTAATTTTTACTAATCTAAGTTTGACTCTATGTAAGACTATTTAAGTTTGTTTCCTTTTTGAGCAAACAGCGTGCACACAACGCGATATTTGTCAGCCATCGCAATCCATCCAATGTAAATCGACCGGAAATTGTGTTAAATTTGAGACCGATGGTATGAATTGACGTGCGAAATGTTTTTCGGCGACGTCGATGTCTAATCGCACCTGTCGGATGAATATTCGGCGATTAAAGCATTTCTCAGTATTATACTCTCCTCTTGCAATTCCTAATAGGACCCTTAGAGATGGCGCTCGGGTATTTTACCTGGCCAATTGCTTATCATTCCGTCCGCACATGTGGCTGTCGGGTCAATTAGTGTGGCGGGCACTCGAGAGATAATATCTCCGGCCTCGGAGCGATGGGACCAGGGGGCGTCGCCTTGCGTCGCTGGCACCGGATTGTGGTGTGGCACTCCGGACACGGCGCCCTCCCCACTTCTCCAAGGAGAGCCCTCAGGGGGGTGCAGGGGCCTCGTTTTCTCTTCAACCTAATTTCGTATCGATCCGTTACCATGACAACGCCCCTCCCTCCTAGCTCCCTTACCCCTCTCCCGAAAGTTAACCAATGGAAGGTGCCAGCGCTCACGTCTTGGGAACGCTACCGCCAATCACCGGACGGCAATTTGAGACCTTTTTTTTCTGTGCCAGTATCACACGAGTTAGTTCTATGAGCCACTTCCTTTGTTGTTCAACATGTGCGGCCCCCAAAAATGCGCCGTTTTTCGACTGATTTCG
This sequence comes from Hetaerina titia, assembly GCA_037158775.1. NCBI lineage: Eukaryota > Metazoa > Arthropoda > Insecta > Odonata > Calopterygidae > Hetaerina > Hetaerina titia. The sequence continues at coordinate 28,434,506 of CM073768.1, forward strand.
GCCATTCCGCCCTCTTCCCACAATACGTGTCCTTGCCGTTCAGTTGTAAACAGCTGAGACGGGAACAGTTGATGCGACGGGCCGGGAATGTATTAGAGGGAGAGAAAATCCCCAATGACTGTCATTGACACCGTGTCATCATCTTTATTTATAATCATGGATGCGTTATTGTATGTGCATTGCAATTCTCGTGTCTTTAGGCATTTCCTCAATAAATTATTAATTTATCCTTGATACCAGAGAATTTTATTTAGGTTTTCGATCGGATTTTTACATAATTGACATGAATGAATATCCTTCCCATCTCATACAAAGAGTGTTTGAATCCTTTTGGCATTTGAAGTTAGAACACCTTGGTTTTCATCCGGTAAGCGATGTAGTATACGACAGAAATGCAATTCTTTCTGCCACTAATTTTGTTATTTTCGACATCGTTGGCTACTGGCTTGGAAATTCATACCACCGCGGCGGTTTTCAATCTGTGAATAAGGGAGGGTGAGGGGGAACAAAGGCCACCAGATTGGAATGTAGTAGTTAATATGGGTGGCGACGGATAGTTAAGATCACTTCCTCCATGAGGGATAGGAGGGTAATTTGGTATGGGAAGGTTGCCCAGGGAATGGAGAAAAGATGGACCCGGCATCCTCATTAACCTCCTCTTTAACGAAAGGCGGCAAGGGGTCCCATCATTTAACGTCCCATCCGACGGGGGATGTACTCACTGAAAGTGCTCTCCACATAGCACCCAAAGTAGGGATACCACTGAAAAATCCTGCCACCACCGAGATTCGAACCCGGGTCTTCGTAGTGGAAAGCTAGAACATCATCCACCACATCTTCCCGATCCCCAGACTTGAAATACACCGTAATAAACCCCTGCGCTAGCCTATGACCTTGATTAACTGTCCCAAGCTATTTTTGTCACACACTCTTCGTATGTCTTAATTAAGATAGTACATCTTCCACAGAGCTCTCATTTTTCTCTTCTTTGACTTTTTATCTCCTCTTTAATGTGACAGGAATTTTTTAATCCGGGAGATTTATGTAATCCACTATATTATGCCTACATTCCAGTCGCTAAGTCTCTGTGAATAACTGAAAATTAACTTAAACTGGATACCTAACGGGGAAACAGAGCATCTGGATGTCTTCGGAAAATTTAGCACGTGGCAGAAAAGGATGAAAGATGCCATCACAGATGACTGTGAATTTAAGTCCGTCACCTGCAGTACGAGTCAAGTAATGATAGAAATCAACACATTTTTGCCGCAACTGAGGAAAACATATGCCTCGTGGCTATTGGAATGAGTTTCACTTGCTTAACAACCTACAGGAAGCTCATTTTCACTGCACTTGAATTACATCTAAATTAATATAGAGTGAAATTAACTTTGTATCGATTTCCACTGGAAATATTGCCACAGAGCTAATTTTTCCGAATAGGCATTTAAAATGTATGCATGGTGACGGCCAAATTCATCCATCTCAAACCTTGATGAGCGTAAAAGAACGTAAAACCTTGTAATGTCGTATTTGATACATGATGCTGTATTTCACTACATATCGTAGAATGGTCCTGAGACAATCGGATATATAACTTCAGCAATTTTAATTTGGAGTTCATATATAATTGAGCCTTTTATCACAAATTCCTCTACATTGAATATACTTTGTTTAAGGACATGTTGTTGTAATTCTCGTAACCTTGTAAGAAAAAAATCGTAGAAGAGCTTCATTGTAAAGAAGCACTGCAAGGATGAGTGATTAGTATCATTTCCCCTATTTCTTCCAAACGAAATTTTTCGTCACATTAACGAAAGTTTGACTGAAGGTAGTTAATGAGTGATGGGTGTGGAATGTTATACACGTACGTAGGCACATGTCACATTTTATTGGGTTGCAGGAGAAAAGACAGCGACTGATGAAATCAAAATATCTGATGTTGCATATTAACATATTGTCCATACTTTTACCAAATGCCTGGTCATTTTGCAAAATAATAATCTAAATTTGGGGCATCCGTGGTACAAAAATGTTATGAATTACATTTGACAGTAAATATTTTTTATCTAGGTGAACATAATAAATGAAATTATTTAAAAAAATGATGATTGAATATTTCCGTAATTTTCTGGCTATCAATGCCTGGAATTAATAATCTAATTTTCTTTCTGATTCTTAACTGCATTCTTAATTTCTTCGACGTAGATTTCTTATCTCAGATGACACCCAGAGAGACAAAAGGGACGTCCGTGTTTGACTTTCCTCTTATTATTATAGCTTTAAATACCTACCCATTTTTTGTTTCATCCATTTAAAGCCGGAAGATTTACTTAGACTAAAAGCATAAATAATTATTCCCTCGCAAATAAGGGATTTGTCAATAGAGAAATTACCATTGGTTTGATTTACTCCTGCAAAATTAAATATCCCGTTGCTAGGTCAAAAAGATGCAGCAGAACTCTATACGTAATCCGTTTCATAGCCAAAATACTTGTTAAAAGTTTTGTTTTAAGGAAAATTTTTATAGACAAATATTGCTACTCTAAACTTCATGTGCAATATTACCCCAAGTTTAGAAGTTTTAACCGATTAATTTGGGTACTTATAGTCAAAATAATCTTTCTATAGGTTCTTGAATACGTGTAATGAATTTTTTAGAAGCTGACAGGAGTCAAATATTAAAAAAAATTTATATCGAAAAGAGAAATATCATTTTATAAATATTCTTAGATGCGAAGTCCTTAACCTTATAAAATATTCAACACCAAACATTCAATGATCAGTTCTGATAAATAAAGCATAGACACTTCAAGCGTACAGTTTCTCGTAAAATTACCTGCTTAATTAATATATTCCAAATTGTACCATATAATGAATGCTACAAGAGACTTAGAAACCATTTTCCATTTTGCAGTCATTTTACGGCCTACTGCCCATGTTCAGATTTGAGCGACATGATGTGGCAGGGATTCTTCCGGGAGACTAGATTAGCGGATACGAACGAGCGATTTCTTGAGCACTCATGTGCCTTATATAAGTACGTCTAATTATCTACGGTAAAGATACTATTTATATGTTTGGGCCCAGAGACTGCCTAAGCCACTGAATTTTTAATAACTGCTACATATTGCACAGTGAACTGGTGTTAAGTTATTAAGAACGCCCTATTAGAACCGTCCTTCACCGATCGGGTAAAATAAGCGAATGAATCCTAAAAAATTAAAATTTTCTTAAAAAATGCGCTTAAAACATTCGAGTGAAAGGATTGGAAGAATTAATGATACTGATTAAATTATGACACTGATACATTCCTTGTTTCAGATTATATGTTTTCATTGATTATACAAATATAGTATTATCTTTGTATATTAATAGGATATGGTGGTTCTGTGGCTAGAGCGTTGAATTACTGACCGGATGCCCCGGATTCAATTCCCGGTGGTGCCTCTGAACAACCCCGGGAATCGAACCCGGACCCTCTGTTGCTTCTGGGCACTCTCAAGCCGTGTTATTTTCCGGATATTAGATATTTCTTGGTGGTACAGTGAAGGAACGGCCTCGCATACTTTGATGTGTGATGGTCGCATGCCGTTGTTGTTACTTCTAGGTGAGGTATATCAAACTTCGAGTTAATTACTGTGATTTGGTTTTCTTTGTTTATTGGTTTGGTATAGTGGAATGGGGAACAATTCCAAAGGGATCGATGTCCTCTAGAATGCTTGCGCATCTCTAGATACTATTGGCATTAAGGATTAGAACTCACGATGAACACTTAACGATTGAAGAACACGTCGTTTATTTCAAATCGGCGTCTCTAACGCTCGTTAAGTTTCGCTTTCGAATCACGTTTTATATTTATCCTCTTCAAGGGAAAATCCCAACCCTCCTCTCAAATTAAACCGCCCTCTTGGCCCTTCCGCTGCTAGCCCTTTACCTCGAACGTCCCTTCTCCAAAATGACCCAGCGCCACCCTCCCCCCGTTTTACCCCACCCTCGCCGATCCCATCCCCCTTCCCCGAAGAGAGTACCACTTCTCCCCTCTCACTTTCCCCCACCCCACAACAATTCAATCCCCCTCCTCCTCCATCGCAAGTCTTTCCAAGAGCCCCCCCCATTTCTCTCCATCTCCCCCATCTTCCCCCCTCCCCTTGTAAGGCGAGAGACACCCTCCTCTTCCCCCACTCGGAAATGGGGATATCCACCAATGGGATTCCTCGTAAAGGGATCTCGATGGAAGGGGGTCGGACCAATCGGACGCCCCCGAATCGCGCGCCTTCCCTTCGCGAAGGAGACAGCCTCCCCCGGCCCCCATAGTTCACTCACTCGCTTTTCAGCTCCGCATCCCCCACTAACACAACTTCCAAATCCCTCGTATCCTGGGTGATTTTTAGGAGTCATCATCTCTCGCGTATACTGGGTGGGCCCCTGTGGAATAGTTTGTACAAAAATCATCAAATTAAACTTAACAATTGGTGTAATCCTTTTGCTGCCATGGCGAGGTAATTGTGACACGTGCTCATGCAATGATGTGCTTAATATCAGATCTTAATTTCGTGAAAAAATATTCTATTGTTCTGTTCAATCTGATGCATAAGTTTTATCAAATTCACATTCTACGACGTCCTAATTTTTTAATAAAAACACTATTATCTATGGGTTTTCTTCATTTACGTGCCCAATTGCAATGTTTTAGTTGGCCCTCCAAGTGGAATCCTAATGGCAAACGTTACGAAAGGCAAATGACTAAATACGTGATCGTCCGTTATCGTCATGATGCCCCTCACCATTCAAGTCAATGTTGTGTAAGATGTTAAATGCGATAGAATTAAAGCCAAGAAATGGATTTTGGGCGAGATTTTTGCTCCCATCAACAACTCCCAGTAATTAGAATGAACGTTCAAAGATAATTTACTTTTATTTTCCTAAATTAAACCTTAAAATACGGGAGCGAATAGGTACTTATACTTTATTTGTATTTAAACCTTTCTTCCTCTTCTACTCTCCCAGCTACCGAATACTTCATATTTCCTCAGTTCTTTTGTACGCCCTGTGGTCATCACGGTCGACTTAATTATTGGAGCTCGACGCCAAATGATTGCACTTCTACAGGGGCAACTAGTGATGTACTAGGAAAATATCCTCTACAAATAATTAAATATTAAACTATTCATCGGCTTTCATATTACTGTAGTTCAATCAATAATAGTGCTGTAATTATGCCGGTGAACTGTCTTCATTAGTAAATATCCATTGAGTTATCCCAGTATTTAATCAAATCAACAATAAATAACAGAAAAATATCCATGCACAAGTATTTTAACGTATTCATAGGTACGGGATAAGCATTATTTTCTTTTCATGCAAAAATAATTATTAGACCAGTGATAAATTTAAGTGATGGCATCACATTAAAAACACTGTTGAGGGAGGCAATGGGGAGCTACCTTAGTTCCTTATCCCTTATATACCTGAGATGAACAGAATTATGAATATGAGACCTGGAAACTGTGAGACCCGGCCCAAAAGTATGGGATACGAATCATTGTGAACAAAGAAAATGCCTATGTGGTTTTCAAGAAAGAAGAAAGCTAGGTTAAACTTTTAATTCGGCGGTAATGAACCTATGCAGATACCAGTTTACCAATATTAAAAGTGCTTAGGATCAAAAATGGACAAAGTAATTCCTGTGGTAGATGTAAATATATGTTTTATTCAGTTTAGTTTTGATTGAAAATTTCTGTTGAAAATTCTTAGATGCATAAAATATTGTAAGCACTCTTAGTAATAATGTCGTGATGTCCTTACCGTATCCACATTGCCTTGTCCTCCTCTACTCTATCTGTATATCTAACTTCACATTTCATCAGTTCAGTTGATGTTCAGTAGTCTTCTCCAGCTCCAGATTTCAAAAACCTCTACGGATTTGCTTTTTCAATAGTCTCTCTCTCCCTCTCTCATCCGTAGAGTGCCCCTTCTCCACATATATTCTTTCGCGCATTGCTTCCTTGTTTCTAAGCGTACATCATTTACCTTGAGCATAATCTTCCTTGTATATAGGTTATCAATGAAAATCGTAGAACTTAGGCAGTGCCTTTACAGTTCATTATTTATGCGATGAAAAGAAAGTGTTTTCATTAGCCATCCTCTAATTTATCTAGAGTGATGGTAGTAAAGAGAATCATATTAGGCAATGAGTGATTCTATACGAGCAAGATGTGTATTGTATACATTAGCACAGTATACGAGTATATTTTGCCCATTCTCACATTGCAGCTCCCTTAACACTCTCTGAACTTCCCTTGGGTACCCGAGTGCTTAGTCATAGAGAACATAGGCTTCGAATTCTTTCACTGAGTCAACCAGAAACGAATAAATGTAATTGTGACAGAATTTAAAATAAAAAAGAAAGAGTTGGGAATGAGGATTCAAATCCTTTTGACTCATAATTAGAACTATATGGACTCCGTTTTAGCATACTGATACGTAAAAGTACTAATATGATGTGGCGAGGATGAGGGAGAAAAGGAAAGATAAAAGAGCAGGTATTGACTCGCACTCGTGTCAAACTTGGAAAAAAAGCGTGTTATAATCACTGATAACAGAGAACTAAGTGTATAGCCTTTTCAAAATCTTTGTAGAAACTAATTAACTGAACTGAATCACAAGACGACCGCAGCAACAATTTGTAATTGACCATTGAATCGAAAACTTGAAAAATTATTTATTTAAAAAATACCTGAACGCATTTTGTCTTAGAAAAATAATACTTAAATAATTATTTCATGGAAACCGGCAGCCATTATAGGTAAAAAGAATACAATGAGCGCAATATGTCAATTACGTGGATTGACGGTCTTAATATATGCTATGCTGGAAGGCTTAACTTGGTGGAACTCCTTCATAATGCGTAATAAAGAAAATTCTACGCTATTCCGCAAAATATAACTTTACTGCGAACGGTACAGCATACGATCATCTTGCCAGATACGCTGTATCGCAACCGGTCCCATCAAAGCTATATTTTGCTGAACAGCAGTGTTCCCTTTCCTACTCATGCAATGACGGCAATGATTGCAAACATTCTCTTGTCGTTGGATGCTTTCTTTTTGAATTATCCACCTTTAATTGTCAATCAAGCCGAAGAAGCATTCTTACGAATATAACTTCCGATGTTACCGATGAAAATCATATTCAGGTGGTAAACATTTTTGGAAGGGATCTTGATTTTCCGTTTTCATCCTCGGCTGTGGGAATGAAACGAAGACCACTTCGGCAACAGGCGTCGACGCCCGTTACCAGTCGCCCAGATATCGCGGTTGGATACCTAACGACGGAATATCTGCAGGCACGTCTTCCCTCGGCAAGCGACTCACTCCTCCGACCGCCATCCCCTTCCCCGCGCTATCTCGGGAGACCGAAGCTTTTTCCAGTTTTGGTTGAAGCGCGCGCAGGATAAACATGCCCCTTTCAATCCTCCCTTCTCATGCTGCCCCCTTCCGCCGTCCCCTTCGTCCACCCCTCCCTCACATCCTCCTCCGTGTGGAATCGTTATCCCTCTCTCCCTCCCCGCCTCGTCGTAGAACGGAGCCTCCCACCGCCATCCTATCTCCCCACCCACGGATCTTTTCTCGTCCGTTGGGGCGGAGGTAATTGCGGCCACGCTTCCGCGCTGATGCGGGGATGCTGGTGCAGCGCTCAAGTGGGTACAGGGGGTTCGAGTAAGGGTGACGGAGGTGGAGGAGCAGTATGGATCGGGGGGATGGAGTGGTGAGGCGATATCCTCAGGGTCGGGCTCGGTTGGGATCGGCGGAGGGAAGTAAACGATACGGGAGGGAATTTCGGTGCTTCACCAATGATTTAGGGAGCGCGTAGAAACGGCGAAGGAAACAGCAATCTCATTTCACTGAACTCAATACGCACGCCGAAGGAAGAGGAGTGCGCAGTTTCTTTCACTGAGGCACTGTTTCCATTTAGGCAGAATTTAGAACACGCCGGTGCAACACAGGTACCGAAATCCTTTTGAAATATTTGGTGGAAGTTGACTCTAGTTTTCCCCTTGTTCTATGTCGACTTTGGCATTAACAAAGGTCATTGGAGGAATTATTTTTCTCGAAGAGGTAATTTTTTAGAATTATTCAAAAATAATTCTGTTCGAACATGGTTTACACTTGAAAAACACAACAGTTTCAGGTTTAACTTTGTGGAATTTCTTCATGATGAGGAAAGCTTCATTTTTACCTCAATGGTTTACACTAATTGGAAAGTCATTGAGATTTTTATGTGATTGCATGTGATCATAAAAATGGCAGGTGAGGTCAGGATTTCAAAATTCGTAAAAAAAACCTCTCTGCCATATTTCAAGCATTAGATTAATTACCACAAGAATAAGTACAATCCCAGCGAAAGAAAAGACTAACATTTTAAGGTCCTAAACCAATCCGGCAGACGAACATGCAGTTCTTTTGTCAATTGATTCTTTCGGGTTAACCGTCACACAAATGTAACGTATAAACATTTGATTTCAACGCATTGATTGCAGTAACTTTAAATGTAAAATATTTTATGCAATTATATCCTGGGTGGTAAAAGTAAGGATTACCTCTACATATATTTTTAAAGTATCCCTTGCATTCACTTGTGTTTTAACACCACTTGGCTAATGACTAAAATGCATTCTGGAGGTAATGCATTCGCATTTAGTTCTTAGTCTATGCTGAGTGTAAGAATGACGCAGAATGTTCAATATTAAAAATGAAATCAACAAATCAGGGAATGGAATTTGAAATTGCAAATATCCTAAAAAGTTTTTTTTCAAACTGTCTTTGGGAATTGTCGATGTGCAATTGCTCAGGAAGTAAAAGGTGAACTTTGAAATACTACGGGGACATTGGAATCATGCGAGAATTAATTCAATAGAGATCATCTCGCGGCGAAAGATACCCGCTCCCTGGACGCAGATTGATTGACCCTAGTTGTGCTGATGGACAGACGTTTTAGGTCGAGCAGTTGAGTACGACATACAACTACTTGTGGGCCTGAGTATATAAATCCAGTAACCATTTAATTCAAAAGGGTGAGTGGAAAATGAAGGAAGGGAGAAGTCGCTGGGGCGGACCGAGGCGGTCGGGAGGGGGAGTGGTTAAGGGCATCAAGCCCCTGTCAGTAGGAAAGAGGGGGAGTGGGGCAGGAGGAGGAATTATGTCTACGAGGGGATGGGCTAGGGAACGTGGGGTTTTTTTTCCGATCTTGTTTGTTGTCGCCGATGTTCGTGACTCGAATAAAGGGGCGTATTCAACCAAAGGGCGGAGGAAGTGGGAATGGGAGGACAGCGATGGGAAGAGAGGGGTATGAATATTCAAAGCGAGAGAGGGGAGGGAGGGAAGGTTAGCAGCAGGAGGTCCAAAGGGCAATGCGATGGGGAGTAGAGGGTTGGAAGGGCACGGTGGCGTAGATATTAGGGTTGTGGGTGGAAAGGGAGCAGCAGCAGCTATATATATATATATATATATATATATATATATATATATATATATATATATATATATATATAAGGGACCTGATGTAGTTTAGGTTGCTGGATTGGGTTTCGTTTGGAGTTACAAAATATTTATTTGATAGTTGTGTCCATCCAAAAACCTACCTTAACCGGTAGATTACCTAATAATATATATATATATATATATATTATTAGGTAATATATATATATATATATATATATATATATATATATATATATATATAGAGAGAGAGAGAGAGAGAGAGAGAGAAAACAACGCGTACGTAAGTTACATATAAGGTATAGTTCGTGTATAAGAATGTTCAGATGCAAATATTTGAACAAACGCAATGGATACTTTAGGGCATTTTCGCGGGAAACATGGTACGAACTCAGGAAGATAACAATTTTCGGTTGAATTCCGCCTGTCACAAAGCTCAGTTGCTAGAGCAGTCGGCCGTAAATCGAGAGGCCACGTATTCAGATCCCGGTCGTACGAGGTTTCTTCTATGTAAATTTACTTATCCATTGCGTTTTGTCATCCAGATGAGTTTCCTTCCTGTTTTTTTTCCCATGCAAGTATGTTATACACACACACAAAAGCATATGTGGTATGTGTCTTTGTGCGCATGTATTTCCGAGGCGGTAGTTATCTCCCCGGTGGGAGGTCGAAGCGTCTGCCTCTCGAGCTTCCCTCCCCATGCATGCCCCCTCCCTGCCGCCTCCTCAATTATAAAAGGACCACCACGGCCTTTTCATCCGCGGCGTGTGAAATGCCGAACGATGAAAAGATAAGTGCGCGCGATACGATGTTTGTGCGTCTGCGTCGCGCTCTCGAGGTCGTGCGCTCCGACTGCCTCCTCACGTTTTTTTTTTAAATCTCGTTTTTAATGACGGCAGTGTGGAGTCCGGGACAGTTCACGGGCCACCCGCTGGGAGTGGGGGGGGGGGTGGCGGCCCTCGGGCTTTGTGCTCCTCGACTCCGCGGCCCTGATTTATCCGAAAGAGCGTAAGGCATAGCGTAACCAACGCTGGCGATGGTCTTTTTTTTTCTAATTGCCGGATCTCAGTGAGAATCGAGGAGGCTCGCGCGTTTAACTGGGATTTTGCTTCTCTCTGATCGGGCGGCGATCCTTCGGGTCGATATTTTTAATCTTTACTTTTCCTTCGAAGAGGGTTCATTTTTACCTACCGCCTTACTCGGAGAACATCCACAAGAAGAAATTGTCGATCCGCCTTGAGTGAGATTAATTAAACGGGCTGAGAGAGAATGTAGTGAAGGTTTCTGCATTTTCGGGTTTCACCGCGTTGTTGTTTAAAGCTGACAACATTTTCGCCAAAGTTGCATTCGGCGTCTTCAGGTCGAAGATGAGGGACTCGGATTTTGGCCACCCTTATATGGGTGGTCCCGTCCAGTGGCTGCTCGCTGATTGGCCCTTTTCCGAAGAACTCTCTTCCACGCGTTGTGGAGATGGTAGCCTTCATCTCTGTTGATATTCTCCTGGTTTTTGGCGAATATATTATCTAATTAATCTAATTCCAATATGCAAACATCATAGCTAAGGAGAGTAGATATTATCCACAATTAATTAGAGAAGCAATTGAGATCGCCAAAACCCGGAGAATATCAACAGAGATGAAGGCTACCATCTCCACAACGCGTGGAAGAGAGTTCTTCGGAAAAGGACCAATCAGCGAGCAGCCACTGGATGGGACCACCTATATAAGGGCGGCCAAATTTATACTCATGTTGTCAAATGTTTACGGAAATAAAAACATTTAAACTGGAACTGGAACCGAGTCCCTCATCTTCGACCTGAAGACTTCGGCGAAACTGTTGTCAGCTTTAAACAACAACGCGGTGAAACCCGAAAGTGCAGAATCCTTCAAGTGACCGCCGCGAAAATCTACGCAGCCAGAGAATGTAGTGCTGAATCGGGGGAGGATGCTCTTAGTATTGTTTAGAGAAATATTTGGAACCCACGGCAGTTATTTTTGATGAATCGGAGATATTATTAAAGATAAAAGAAGGTTCGTTTAGATTTTCGAAAACATGTCAAAGGAGGATGGCAAGCCTCTGGAATGGTTTTGCAATAGAAACTGGGATGGGAACCCCTCTTGACGACGAGAGAGCAAGCGAGATTAAGACTTGCGAAAGAGAGTGGGCTCATGGAAATGACTTTCTAGAGTTTTTCTCGAACAGTGAGTTTAAGTAGATTAATAAATAAAAACAAATATTTTTAGGTCTCAAAACTGTCTTGCCAAACCGCTGAATAGTAAGAAACCACGGTTTTCAATACAAGTAGTGAGCCAGAATAAAATCATACATGGTGGGCAAACCTATTTGGAGCGTCCTACGTTTGGAAGGTAAAAAATAATTAAATTTAAAGCAAATAAGAATGGTGTGACATGAAGTGCAAAACAGATGCAAGTGGAAGCATAGGAAGACTTAATAATACTGATTTTGAAATGCAAGGGTCTTAATTATTATATGTGCGAAGATTGATCAATTGTAAGTCAAAGACAGAATCCAATATTTACGTATTTTAGCATTTCAAATCCAAGATATTTTCTAATTATCATCCGTTATATTTGCGATCAATTCAGACAATAAACCGTAACGAAGTGTCCAAATTGCCTGGAATATAGTAGTTCACATCTGTATAATTTACGAGGCGTTTCGTATTTGAGTATCACAAAACTCTCGTTTATCTATACTAACTACATATATTTTTGTGGGAAAAACATGAATCAAGAAGCGCATAGGTCACTATGCGGTAAGATACTATCAATTCTTTTCCGTGAATTTCGTTGTTCCATGCATATCATTTTTAAAGACGCACATTAATCCTTGGAAGAAAGGTTGAAAAACGGCCATTATTTCAACGCTCTTTGAATGCTCCTCTTTAGGAAGCCTTACCATTGTTTCCAGAGCTCTTGCGAAGATGTAAACAATGAATTTTTTTGGTGTGTGCGACACGTCCGATTCTGGAAATTCTACTGTGACGATACTTTCAGGAATTTTCAAGCCGTTTGTGAAAGGGGAATGCTTTATTTTATCGAGCTCCTCTGTGGACCGTAAGCACTATCTACATTTAAATATACAAGGAACGTAGCTACGGTCCTGAATCAATGTTTACAAAAAAAATGCCAAGACCGTAAACTTGATTGTCACTAAGTGATATGAAAGAAAAGGGGAGAAAAAGCACACACAAAAGCCAAAATAAATAATAAAACAAACTTACAATTACTCGATCACCAGGGTGTGTTACGAAATAACTGTCACTCTCGGGAATCACACACACACACAGGGTTTACAAGGATCCCTCCTATGTCAGTGACCCGTCAATCACACAGATAAATGAAAATTATAAAAGATGTAATGAAGCAAACGACTTACGTGAATGCACACTCACTTGGGTGTGTTAGACCTTTGTGAATTTCACGCACTCACTCAGCCAGGGTTTACAAGGATCTCTCCTATGTGATATATATATATATATATATATATATATATATATATATATATATATATATATATATATATATATATATATATATCCCGGATAGGGAAATATTTTTACTTTCGTGATCTGCTCAAAAACCGCCTTCCCCACATGTCCTGTCTTCGCCTTTTATGTGTTTTCCTATCCCCTTTCCGTATACCTATTTCTGTTTGAATGAATATATATATATATATATATATATATATATATATATATATATATAGATGATTTCTTCGAAGTAACACGGAAGATTTTAAACCAAGGAAGAAAAAAAATGGGAAAAAATGCTTATATTATTTAAAAAAAATAAATGTTAATATAAAAATAACGGATAATATTTAAAAATATGTCAACTTGATAAAAAAATAATAAACAAAGGCAAACTAAGTAACATGAGGTAAATAAAAATGGAAACTCACCTCAATAGATGCTTGCTGTAAACAGCTTCAGCTGGACGCAGTAATTCAGACGGTCAAACGACCGAGAATACGGTCGTTCGGTCGGAAGTAACACGGAAGTGTTGAATGAAAAACTTAGACAGTAACACACAGCACGAGAACACATAAAAAGAACACTCACAATAATGTCTTGATAATTTCGACGGACTCCGTCTTCTTCCGAGTCCGTCGAAATTATCAAGACATTATTGTGAGTGTTCTTTTTATGTGTTCTCGTGCTGTGTGTTACTGTATAAGTTATATATATATATATATATATATATATATATATATATATATATATATATAATGTAATACGGCCGACTATTGAAAGCAAAAAAGCGAAGGAGGTATTTTTCTGGAAAATATTTTCTCGTTGCTTCTGCTCAGTGGGAAATCCGATTTTTTGGAGGACAGCGAATGAGCAAAATGAATTCACGACGGCCGTTTTTCTTGAGGGGCGAGATAAACGTGCATCTTAATTCGATCCTGGAACGTCTTTCGGAGAAATGATCAATCGAATTCGTGGAGAAAAGTCTTTTCTCTCCGCTCATCAGCCCGTCGACTCGCGTGCTTCGAACGTCTCCGCTTCTCGCTGTCCGTCGGTAAGGGGGATTGCTCCGCGGGGAGATCCGGGGGCGGGAGTGAAAGGGGGCCTAGAACCGTGCGGACGAAAGAACTCTACGTGCGCATCAATTAATACCAGATAAAATGGGAGAGTGGCGAGGAAAGGGGGGTTGAATGTGGAGGAGAAAGGGAGAAAGTGCCCGTGAAGCACTCGTCTGTCCGAGCATGGCAGTTACACGAAGGGGGGAGGCGGGTGAGGGCAACGGAAGGGGGCGGGAAAGGAAATAAAATGTGTGTCTAATGTACTCTCGCGGAGTCAAAGGAATATTTTTAAAAGAAGCAAAAATATGCAAAAATAATGCGTCGTCGCCCGCCCAGGTGCCTTGTGTGTCGAGGAGTATTATAAAAGGCCGTGCGGCTGGGAAAACACGGGCCATAAAATACTGAAAAATATAGAATGGACTTCTTTTCCGGATTTTATTTAATTTTTTAGAGGATGGATGCGGTATGAGGTGAGGGTGTCGATGGAGGGGGTGGGGGTGGATAAGAAGACCGCTTCGGAGGAGTCAAGGGGTGGAGAGAGGGAGGGAGAGGAGAATGCAAATTTAATGAGTACGAGATCGGTCCTTTTTATGGCCACGACCCCGCAAAATACTTGTGTCGGGCGGATAACGAGGGACAGCGGTGAAGTGGGCCATGGGTGGAGAGCTACGCGGGAGGGGTGGGTGATGGGGCGGAGGAAGAGATCCGGTGGAAGGAGTCGAAGGGGTGTTGGAGGGGTCGAGGAGTTGGCGGGAGAGGGCGGAAGAGGGGAGACGAAGAAAGGACTCCCTGAGGGAGAAGAGAGTGAAGACTAGGGCTCGAGGTAACAAAGAGAAAGGGCGTCTCGTCGTCGAAGGCGAGGAAATGTCTGTAATAGTCTATAAATGTTGATACCACTGCCTATAACTACGTGAAAAGGATACAAGGATCGCATAACTGCCTTGGAAAAATAGATAAACGGTGTGAAAATGATCGAACGCTAAGTGTACAACCCATATTTGAAATGCAAGTATATTTATATAAATATACTTTCACCTCTTGACAATAATAGAATATTTATTGGTCTATAATTGTTTTCATTACTGCTGAGAAAGTTATGAGGCATTTAAGTAATTTCAAGTTGATTTCCTACAGTTTTTCATCTTTAGGTAATATTTAAGCCTTGGAACCTGATTCCATTTTCTAATTATTCAGTGACATTGTTGAATATAACGGCATTGACTAATTCTTATTTTGATTGCTTATGTTCTTCTATAAAAGGATTGTCTAGAACAATGCACAATGTGTAATGGATGTGTTAAAATTTGCTACTACAAGACTGTAAGGACCGTATTACAGCAGATAGTTACCTATAGATCGCGTGACAAATGAAAGGCAAATTTTATAAATACTGAGGGACTATGAAGTGAACAGTTGTAAGAATTAGTTCTTGTTGTAGAATTATCAGGGTTTGATGGCTAAGTTGTTACGTGGGAGTCTTAGATACAATTAAATATTATATAAGTGCATCCCTTGTGTGAGAAAATGTTATCATACACCCTGACGATGGATTGTAGCTGTGAATGGAAGAATAATGGGAGTATAAAGTAAAATAAAAATGGAAGAATATAAATTGGGAGTGTAAAGTAAATTAATGTATGCGTACATAGGGAATCGATGCCTAAGATTTAACTTAATGGAGGCTTGTTAATTATTTTTCGTTCATAGGCAACTGGAAAATTCAATGCTCAAAGAAAGTCTGGGAGATTATGGATAACTAAACAATTAGGTAAAGTTGTAAAGGAGAATCGATTCCTATGAAAAAACAATCTATAATATCCATAATTAAAGATCAATAAAGTACGGAATTATAGGTTTCATGAGGATAATGAAAATTAGATGCATAAATACCTTATCGATGACATCAAAAATACTTGATAAACATACTCATAATCGGAGAGGATCTTCCCAGAGCTCCGAAACCCGTGTAATATCTACTGACTTTTCCATTCTTTAGGTGGATTTAGTGATTATGATAGTTTCCACAGTGCCAAATGGTTAAAGCTGAAGCTGCATCATGCACGTGCCGTTGAGTTCACTTTTTTTCCAAATGGTTCGTGGGTTTCTTTCCGATGCTCAATTTTGGGTGTCTTAATCATCACGGTTTACTCCGCTTTTCACTCTGCCCCTTCCCCGAATCCCTTGCCATTTCTCCATAATGCATGATATTTCCATTCTCTCCTACGCTTTCATTTATTTCTTAATCTGGCACTGTATTTCTTTTCCTTAAATGCGCCGAGGGGATCGAAATGAGGCTGGCGGTTCTCTGAGCGGTTTTTTATTTCAGCTCTTTCACGCTCGTTCCTACTGCCTGCTTACTCTCCGCGAAATCCACGCTTTGGATTACGAGTCTAGGCTTTCTGCCTTTCACGAGATTTCAGCACTTCTCCGTGCTCCACGTGATGCGTGTGCACGTGCCGGCAGCTGGGCGTTCGCCTTCCTTAATTAGAGGGGAGAGCCTTGTCTGGGGGATGGGGAGGCATCTCGGCGTCTCAAAGTGCAGCGCTGCAGGTTAACGCCCCGTGGAAAGACACCGAGGAGCGGTCCCTGAGGAACAAAGGCCAGGATCCCAAGTATTTTTAATAATAGCCGAGGCACATGACGAAAAATCCCTCCTGGAAGACATTCGGTATGCGAGCACTTGTCCGCTTTTGCTGCATTCTGTTAGTTCGCTTCTCTGGGCGTAGAGAGAGATCCGCCGCTAGCGTGGCTGGGCGACAGGAGGTAATTTCACCCTAGGCAAGCTCGAACCATTTCACGAATTACTAAAATTTAGGTACTAATAAAATAAAACAATTGGGAATTTACATAATTCAAAAGGAGCAAGTAACTGATGTTATGGTTGACTTAATGTCTCCCTCATGCAATTTAACTGCTAATAGTGAGTTAATACAATAGGTTGCACGACTATGGCCACAAACCCTACTTAATATTATGAATCATGCCTGGGGAGACCTCGACGACAATTGTAATGATCTTTTGTTGTCTACAAGCATACTCGTAATTGCGTTCTGATCTTTACCATTCTCATATTATGTTTGGCTGTGGGTTCTAATTTTATATTTACGGCTTTATACATAATTTATTATTAGGTGATCTACCGGTTAAGATAGGTTTTTGGATGGAAACAACTATCAAATAAATATTTTGTAACTCCAAACAAAACACAATCGATCAAAATACTCTACATCAGCTCTCTCTTCATCTCTGTGTACTTCTTTCCTTCCTTCACCCCGTCCAACATCCCTATCCTTTTCCTGCCCTTTCCTCGTTTGCCTAACATTCTCCCCTCTATTACCTTCTTCAACATTCCACTACCACTCAATACGCCTTTCATCCATTTTTTTTAGTTGGGAAATATGTGCTTACCGACGAGGTTAGACCTAAGTTATTATATTGAGCTTAAATAATGGCCATCAAGCTATGCCTGCGCCTGCATTACTTGTGTAAGGAAATCAACTATTTAGTCCTCCAACTTAGTTTACTCCTTTAAATATTATTAACGGCAATAAAATTAAGAAATAGTGCAATGAAAATTATTTGCAACTTTGAAATGGCTTGACTCTGGAGACTGCTTGGGGTTGATTGAACGTTTTCATCTCGCCCAATATGGACATAAGAATACACAGTTTTTGTGTTTGAGCTTAAGTTAATGTTATTGACGGTTCAATTCAATTTTTTTTTCTTTTTCTGGCAAAAATAGGGGTCTTGTAGAATTTTTGGTCACTGATTAAAGGATGTGGAGTTATGAAATAATAAAATTAGGGTTAATCAGTGCACAAACTGTATGATGTTTCAGGTGCAATATCTAGGCAACTGAAGGCGGCACAAGGATAGGAACTGCCCTCTCTCTCTGTACCTACCATGATGATTTTAATGCAATCTAGGACTAAGTAAGAGTAATTTGAGATAAGAATCGGTAACTTAACCCTCATCTGTTGAAACAACTCACGAATTGATTGCTGATGCGCACTGCAGAACATAGGTTTCATAATCTTAAGAGCGCAAGTTCAACCCCCCTCATTTTTCTGAATACCTGAAAAGTATTGAAGTGGAAGAGCTATGGAATTTCTAATCGATTACTGTGCTTTGTAATCCATATCATTATGCAGATAAAACTCAATTTATTGCACTTATTTTGATCATAGCCATATTTACAATGGTCATTATAATACTGGAAGAATGAACTAATGGAGCAACGAATCTTAAGTGAGGAAGTCTTTCAGTAGCATCACGTTGGAAGTGCTTAGGTATTTAGCCGGTGGTCTGAGTGAGAAATGAGGAAGAATAGAAGTCATGAACCAAAATACAACATGGATTCACCGGAAGAAGAATTAAAACAATGCTATCTGTTCTTGAGGAAGGACGAAGAGTGGCCGAATAAATACAAGCAAATAAGAGAAGTAGGGTGAAACGGAAAATGCGCAATTATTATGTAAAAGAAAGATATTGGAATAGGTTAATAATTCTAACCTACGTATTCATTCATCAGCCGTAAAATGGTTTTCCGATTAAATATAATGTCGAAGATTGCTCCCGTATTCCGCTCTTACTACGGATACGGGTAGATCGGGAAGCCTCCCAGGGCGCGAAGATAAGTTTGATCCAGTCCCGGGCTCACTCATCGGGTTCATTTTTCGCCGGCCCCTTACTGGATGGATGCCTGTTGGGATGGGAGAAAAAAGCAGCACTTCCTGACTTTAGTCGACACCCAAATTATCTCTCATCTCCCTTTTAAATGAACTTTATTATGGGTTTCTCCCATGGAGAAAGACTACCGACAGCCTATCCTCTTCTCTTTCATTATAAACCATCTGGTCACATTCTGCATGTGGAATATAAATTTGCTTGATCACAGATTCATCTCATTTTAGAGGAATCAATTGTATGTGCAATAACATTCATGTTAAATTCTTATGTATCGAAAAACTTGATCTCAGAAAACAAATGGATAGATGCGGCAGAATTATTCATTATAGGCAGTTTGGAATAAGTATCTAAATTTATTTGAAGTCTACAGAACACCTTAAGAATCTGCACACGGCTTTGACAGTTCCAGTGAGGCAAAAGTAATAAATCTGTCATATGAAATTCTACTTAGTTATTGTAACTATCATATTTTGTTCTTAAGTGAATGAGAGGGAGGAAAAGAAGAGGCAACTTGAACAGAAAAATGGGACGCATAAATTATGCAATGGTGAAGAACGAGTTGTTATAATATGTAGTATGGTGTTAATGGATACTTATTTGGTGACGTTTTAGTCAGTGCTTCAAACCAAGGCAGTTAACCCTTGCCCAGTTAACGAATAATAATAATATGCTCAATAAAATATAATAACAATATCTTACTATAGCCTAGTTGACTACTGCCAATAATGATAATGTGCTCTTAATATGCTCAATAAAATCCAATGATAATATCTTACTGTAGGGAGGCAAACCTACTTTAAATATTTCCATCAATAAAATAGACTCATTTATAAACAACACCATTACTTAAAAAATTAAGTGAAAACTCTAAAAATTAATTAATTTACACTGGGCCTGCGTTTGACTATCGCGAGGAAAGAAAGCACCAGCGTTCCATTACGAGCCGAATTGTGAAGGTAATATTGCGGATTCGTGGATTCTTAGCATTATCTACCTGCAGTAAGCATGAACCGAAACCAAAGAGGACTGTTTAAAAATTTACCTGTGTCAACTAAACCTTATGCCTACTCATTCGAAGGACATAGCTCAGCTCGTCTCTTGTAGCTCCAGTTTCAGCTTCATCCGATACAAGCCGAAAATATTGTACATACGGTTTCCATAAGCCCAGTGAAAGGGAGTGGAACACTTTAAAATATATTAAACCAAGAGATAAACAATGCTCCCCAGAGATTAATTCTCGGCTACGTCTCCGACGGTGGCAGTTTTCTTTTTCAGAAAAACGTTCGCCAAACAAACGGTGTCGCCGTCAACCAGGCAGCTGAAGGAGCAAGGGAGTAGTTCCACACACACACACACAAACACACACGCTTAAAAAAAGGGGATGAACAGATGAAAGAGTGATTGGGGGAATGGGGCGGGCGGGAGTGAAATGGCGTCTCCACTCTCCGGGAACTGCGCGAGAGGACTTCGAAGGCGAGGCAAGGGCGGGGGAAGCGGAGTCCTTTGGGGGTGTGGGGGATCTCCGGAGCGAGAGAAAAGGGTATGAGCAGGAGGAAGGGGGTGGATGAGGGGGGTCCGAGGCGTCTCCGGAATAGAGAGGGCCTCGTCGGTCCTCAAGAGCGCGATGGCGGAGAGGAGGGGCGTGCCGGTGGAGGAGAAGCGGGGGAGGGAGGCTGCGCTGTGGCGGGAGGGGGGGGACCATGCTTCTTTATACCTGTATATTTTTTTATAAAAGTCGAGTTTCCCGCCTAATTGCTGGATGGAACTGAGGGGGCGCTATCGAAACCGGTCTGCGGCCATTTTGTGGGTTGATCCTCCTCTCGGCCGGGCGCTTGTGAGGGGAGGGGGCGTCGTGGAAGTAGGGGAGGGACGAAGGGGAGGGGAGGTACGTATGCAGGTATAAGCGAGGGGGCGGAGAGGGGAAGTGAGAGGACGATGCGGGGGTGGGGGGGATTGCGAAGAGGGGCGGGTGGCGGCGAGGGGAGGGAAGAAGTGTTATCTCCCGAAGTGTTATCGCCGCTGGAGCAGTCGACCTCGTGTGTGTGTGTGTGTTTTCCGGCAGTGGGGGAAGTGACGGGGGAGAGCGGGTTAAAAGCTTTTCATTTTCGGGGGTGGTCGCTCACAATATTCCCGACCTCCCGCCCCATCGGCCGCACCGGTGGCCGCCCCCATTCTCCCTCGTGTGGCGACGAGTTCAGACGGGGCACGCGGCGTTGGGTCCGCCGGTTCTACCTTGCCTTGCTCCGGAAGCCGCGTGTTTTCCCTTGGCGGGAACGGTATGACTTTACCCCGGGATCTCCCTTCCTTCTCACTGTCATCCATTTGGACACTCGCAAAAGAGGAATTTTACCTTCCGCCTACAGTGTCACGGGCTTTTCCCACTGCCCATTAGCATCGTGTGATCGACGCGGCCTGGTGACACGTGGACTCTTCGGCCTGCAATACGCTCTGCTTTGGGGACGGATCCAGAGTTACATGCCATATGTGAGTTCTCCAACGAAAGCTTGACTATCATCTCAATATCGGTTTAGCTCACTGTTGCGAATATTTTGCGTGTTCCATGAATATATCTGCGTGGCTTGGTCCAGTTATGGTGTCAGCAATTGAAGACTGAAATAAAATGTAACTGGGACAAAATGCGGCTAGGTGCAGAGTGGAAAACAAGTTGGGTTTATCGGCTTCTCCGAATGATGCGTGGATAGTCTTAGTGGCAAATGTGGATGTAACCATCACCCTGTCGCCGAGGTGAGGCTCCTTCCTGCCTTGCCTTGACTTGAGGGAAGAGGCATCTTCTCGCAAGGAACTGGAAAGAGACTTTCGTACCTACTGCTGCCAACCCATTTTCGCGTGCGGGGAATTTAGAGAAGCGGACTGAAAAATCCCAGACGTGACAGTGGAGGAACTGCATGGGAAGATGAGCAAATCATTTCTCATCCGAGATCTCCTGGGAGACGTCCTCGCGAGAACAGGTATTCTTTCACTTGCTGTTAGTATTCCCTCCTCTGAATAAGCAGCAGACACTTTTTTCTTTTGCTTCTTTCATTTAATGGAAGACTTATTTTTGGCTAAAATTAATCTTATCTTATAATGAGTATATATGCTAGAGTAAATTTAATTGGCTACGATTTTGAACAAGGTTTATTTTTGTGAGATATTTGTTGGGAAAATGTTTATTTGATAGTTGTGTCCATCCAAAAACCTACATTAACCGGTAGATTACCTAATAATAATAATTTGTTGGGGGAGAAAAAATCTTCCGTGAAGAGAAAATATTAGGGATGTATTTTTTATGGGAGGAATTTCCCGGGTGACATTTAGTTAGCTGTGGTAATTACTCCCATTTGTATGCATTAAATATTTCGTAGAACTAAGTGGCTGGTATTGTTTGATAACTGAAATTGTTAACCATTGTTTCAAGTTTTGATGATCGCTTTCTACAAATCCTCTATCAATGTTCTCCCTTTTTGAGTGATGATGAGTGATATGCGAATAATCTAACGGGAAGAGTGGCCCATTTAACACGTGGTTATCTTTACTGAAGCAGTATTGAATTATCTGAGTTTGGGTAACAGATACCTACGTACATGTATGCACAATTATTTGATCTATTTAGAGAACTAGCTATTGTCATAACTAAAAACACATTTAATTAAAATTTGTTTTAACTAATGACAAAGCGTACATGAACCAGATGCAATTGCTCCTCTGAACATTCAAAATACTTCTACCTTCCTTGCAGTTCGCAATTAATCTGTGTTCACTGATTAATATTCATAGAAATATATTCGTATGATATGACTGGGCACAATGGAAAGAAATTTAGTTTGCTACAAATTTAGCATTCCGTAAAAAATTTGCAAATGGTTTCTTGTCATGAAAATACCATTTTTTGACTCCCGCTTCTGTAACCGAGGTACAATACCTACCCGGAATGTCACTGACAGAGGGAGAGCGCTGTCAGCGTGCTTGCTCCGTGAATATTTGAACATTAACCACGTGATTCTTCCATCAGCCATCCGGTGCAAGTGAAATTGACAACAGAACGACGCACATGGTTTTTGATGATTTGCTGAGAAATTATAAAAATTTGTTTCCTATATAGTTGTATTTATTATTGCACTCTCATACAGGTTTCCTTCTGTTGCAAATATATTACAGAATATCCTGGAAATATAAAATTTCAATCACCACGATATTGATTATAAACAGCGTGAACTAATGCCGTAATATTTAAGAATTCGCCAGTATCGCTTATCGGAGTGGAATAATTAAGCCAGCACCAATATTTTTTGGTTGGCATGCATAGATTTCAGTGTTGCAAATGTCTATCTTTTATAGCCTTTCAATTAGATCGGTTTGTTGTTGAGGGAGAATCTATGTAATCATTACATTTTAAGGTCTCTACCAGTCTATCTGAATGTATTGGTGCAATTTTCATTCCCAAAATATTTACATTATTTGAAAAATGAACCGCTGATGTTGTCCTTTTACCCTCGTCCTTTCTCTACTTGGGTGATTCCGGTGTTCTTTTTCAACCTACTTCTCGCTTCTATATTTATTGACCTCGTCGGTAGTTCACCAGGTGCAGTTAGGAGTGGCTTAAACACCCTCGTTTACTACTTTCGGATTTCATTTACTATGTGATACATTTTATGTACTGATATTAATATTATTTTGATACAATATCCAGTTAAGAATTTGTAGTATTCAAAGTTTATTAGTAATTTAAAATAAGTGAACTGATGGTACTGATGGGCTTAACGTTTTAGCATATCATTATTGAATGGCATCTTTGAAATACACTAAAAATGCGTTACGTCATTTTTTTGACACGACCTTATATCTCATGCAAAAAGAGGCAATTTAAAAATGGAATCCTATGCGCACAATAAAAACGACTACTCCTATATATTATAGACCAGTACAAAAATGTAAGTAAATGACTTGATTGTTTTTGTGTTGCATATATTTTCCTAACATTTTATTAAGAGTAAGGAATAAAACAGACATTCCTAAAAGCACCAAGTTATTCGACCATCTTCGGGTAAAAGGAGGACATCGAACGATTGAACAACTTTCAATCATAGAGTTTTATTTTTCTAACAAAAGTAGGTGTATTTCGTGAAAAATACCTCAAAAATTACATTATGATTTCAAAAAGGTAATTGTGTGATTAATGTAGCAGATACATGAGGATTTGGCAGGATTTTCCTTCTCGAGTTCCTCCACTCGAGTCAGTTTACCACGAAGGAACGTCCTTGGTGGTTGAATGGAGAAAATCCGCCAACTAAATTCTCCCGCAGAGAATGCGTCCCAGTGCTCGGGAGGTTGTTTTGTGGGTACTTGGGGTGGATGGCCAACCGCGGGATGCCCTCGCGCCGCCGCGCCGCGTCGCCGTGACGCGTCCGGGTGCAGGGAAGTGGCCGGGTGGTATCGGGCGCTACCTGCGCCGAGACCACCGGGGGCGGCCCCGAGGGTTCTCAGTCGTCGCAGGGGTTAGACGGCGGAGAGGTCACTATGGGAGGAGGGACGCTAGTAACACCCCAAGACACGAGCGACTGATGTACCGAATAACTTGTTTGCAATGCTTTTGAGATATTAAATTAACCATAGGCACATACGTAGCTGAAAGAAAGTTCAAACAGCGTACAACGTTGGATAAGAAGTATCTAATAAATTCAAGACACAAATTCCACCGAAATGAATGTTATGTTTGGACGATTCATGTTAATTCTCTTCTGAATTCATGTATGACAATGGAGAACTCCTGGTCATAATCTTAAAAATATTTAGTATTTTTATAACTGCCTGTCATAAAGCCCAATTTTATTTTCATACATTCCAATTATTTTAAGTATATTTTTCTATATAAGCAATATTTACTCAAATATTTAACCTCTCAAACTACGTATTTTTCCCGAAGTGATTGGTGCATACTTAATATGCCTACTTACGATCCAGTTGTTGATAATTCTATGCTTCGTCAATCATTTAATTATTGTAAATAAATAATTTACGTAGCTGAAAATTGTTTTTAAAATATTTGTATTATTTAATCTTTATCTTTGTCCGGATGAGCAGTCGGTAGGGATAAACTGGTTTGTTTTTGTCTGACTTTCTCCGTAAGGAAGTAAAGGAAATACTGTCGTAAATGATACGAAACTCTCACCTGGATAGTCTAATTCCTTCATTCGGGGGGTATTAATTAAATCAATTGAGTGAAATATGGAAACTACGTCAGGAATAAAAACATTTGGAAAATCTTGAAAACAAAATTTGCCTTACTTGGTTGGGAAATACTGTAACAGTTATTTCACACCTTACTAAGACGTAATTTTGAAAGTACGAAAATATTAATTGTCAAATTGTTATTATATTTAGTGCATTCGGATTCAGAGCACTTCAGTTGTCTGGAGGCAATCTAGGAAATCTTTTTAACCTTAAAAAAGGAATAAAATTCTCATTTTATGGTCCATAAATAAATATTTGGTGATTCTTGATACATTATTAATATTGAGGCCTTGCGTTGTTTTCTTGAATGTGTACCCGCGGCTACGAAGAGACGCGTTAAAATTTTCAAAGCTCCCTTTCGTTGAAAGGTGAAGTTGTTGATGCCGTCATCCAATCATATTTTTAATAAAAGTGCGCCTAATTATTATTTTCTTGCTGATTCCATTTTCATTTTTTCCATTCTAACTTTTCAAAAAGTGAGGCAGCTTACATGTGAATTTGAGAGAAAAGAACATTGCTTATAATTTTTTAGGTTTTTAAAGTTATACCGACAGGTAATTCGTGGGGTTCCATGAAATGAATTTTCTGATAACGAAAACTTATAAGATGCTTGAATTTGTCCATTTTTTTCGAAACATGCCCTCAGGACATGCCTCATGCCTCAGCTTGCATATAAAGAAGGCGTCCACCAATTTGAATACTATCGGTAGACCTCTAGATAAAGGGGTTAGCTGAAAAATGGGCAGCGTCAGGAGGAAATATATACCGCGGAGAAAAAAGCGAGCGTTCTATTTTGCCGACACCATAATACTAATCTCAGAGGAAAAAGGGGATGTCAAGATAAGAGTTGTTAAATGGGAAACAGTGACGGAAAAAAATGAAATCACAAGTTAAACTAAAGCAAAACTGAGATTCTGCGGCAGATGAGCAGAAGATCAGTAAGAAATTAACTGGAGTATCAAAAGCTAGAAATTTGCGAGTTTTGTTGAAAATGTTGATAGCAAAATCAGCAAATGATGATGACACAAGACCGTCGTGGCAGAGTATTAACGGGTAAAGAACCGTTTCTACTGGGAGAAAACTCATACTAATAACTGGTGACTCTAGACTGAATTCATGGAAACAAGTCGAGACATTCATGAAACACGTGGGTAATGAGGCCCGAGCACTAATTGCAATGGACAAGAAAAGATTGAAAAGAGACCATGGAAATGTGCCGCCAAAGGAAAATGGTGAAGCTGAAATACGTAGATGGTTAGAGTAACTTACAAATACTATCTTCCAAGAATGAGAAAAGAAGAAAGGTAATTGGAAACACTAAAATAAATAGAAAGCTTTAACTTTTTAGAAACGATGGCCCATTAAAAATACATATGGAAGAATAAGTGAACTAGAGTTGGACGCGGGAAAGATGATGCAAGGCTAGGATGAGGTAAGCATATAAAAACAATATTAGTCGACATGCAAGCCGAAACAAAACCGTAAAGTCTAGCTGTTAGGGGAAATGAAAGGAGGCGTGCTTCAAGCGTAGGACTTCTGAAAAAGGCTTACTTAATTCCTTAAACATCAACTGTAAACTTGCAACGATATTTTGTAAATTTAATATCTCGCTACGAATATCAAAAAAGCAAATTAAACTTTTTAGCAGTAACATTAATCTCTTTTAAGGGCATATAAAAAAGATTTGATAGTGCAATCAAAAAATAATTATCTTGAGAGTAAATGAAGAAAGATGTAGATCTCCACAAAAAAATAAGGGCAAAAATGAGTAAAATTCATTTTCACGACCTGGTCTCCTGGATCTACGTTTGATTCTGGATGGCACCTCTAGGTACTCTCAGCCTCATCCAAGCCGTGCAATTTTTTGGATATCAGAACTTCCTGGGAAACCATTAATAAATAATCCTGCGAGGAGGCCTTAAAAAGGCGTCTTCTGATGACACATCAAAATGTGGATTATTTTCTTTGAGAACTGGATAGTGTCGCTCCTGGGCTTTCATTCTTAATTCTTGTATATTTCTTATTAATACAGTAATCTGTCTATTGTGAAAATACCGTAATTTCCGAATGGGTCTCATTAACCGTTCCACTCCCTAGAGGAATTGGTAGGAACTATCAAGTGTTTATCGTAACCTTTTCATGAAATTCCTTCCGTTAGTGTAAAAACCAACCTTTCATAAGGCTAAATTTAGGATTATTGATGTTTTGCCTTATTTTACATTTACTCATATTCGGAAATAGGACCTGTTGAAATTAATCTTATAACGGTAGTTATCTGCATCCTTGAATAGCTCAACATCATAGTAGGTAGAGCGCTTTAGCTTCTGACCTGAAGTTCCTGGGTTCGAATGCAAGTAATTTTGGGCACCCTATGTTAAGAGCTTTCTTAGCTGCTAAGGATACCCCAGGCGGCATGGAAATGGACAGACCCCCATGCACTCGTGTGGATTTCACACACTCAAGGGCTTTTTTTGCTAGAAGGGAGCTCTATTCTCACCTATTAAACCGATCTTTGCCTTTGTTACCGTTTTTTTAAATCTGCATCCTTCGTTTCTGATTCAATCCATTATTTACTCTTCGTACCTCAATAACAACCCTTATTGATCGTTGCTAAGCGAAAAGTAATATGATATTGTTACTTAGTTAGTGCCATAATATTATCGTCATTGTGATAATTAAATAACTAATAATAGAACGGAGCATTTGAGTGAATAAAAATCATTTATTTATGGTCTTTTTATTTGTACGTATCGTTTAAAGGCGGAAAAAATACGACTAACGGGTCTAACTCCTTGGCCACTTTACTATTACTAGCAATGATATCATGAAATATCCGCCTGGTCAACAATATTTTTCAGGAGGTTCAAAGTAATGCTTTCCTAATTGGACATTTTTTCTCTTGATCCTGGCCCGTGAAAAATTTACCGATCACGACTACTAAGCTTAACACTTTCCGTGACTTCGAATACATCTAAGATACGTATCTATATGTTACCTGACTACTAAAATCATGGATAAGCCGTCGAGAGAATTTTAAGATATATTACCTTTGTAATAGTATATACAATGTTCTTTCATTCACTTTTTCATCATAATAAAATTAATAATAAGATGCAAACGAAAACTTCGAATGGAGTACGTATGGTTAATCAATTTCAATTATTTTTCCCACATGAATGAGCCCCATATATCTCATCTCCAGACCTTCTTCTATGATGCAACAAGAAATTATGCAAAAGAGATTTAATTTCTTCTTACCTCTAGTGACCGACAGTCTAGGAAATATTTATTCGATTAGTGAGTAAAACCTGTCGGACGTAGACTTATCTTAAGTGTTCCTCTACGTCATCACTCGTAATGTGGCCTGGTCACGGGGTAATTGATCACGGAAATAAATGGGAAGCGCGTGAGGTCTTATAATCGCGACATGTATCAAGTTCACTTGTTTAAGAACCCACTAATTAAGTACAGCATTGAACACATATATGAGTTGCTTAACGTTTAGGTCCCCTTATATTCCATGCCCCGCGTTTCAAAAAATGAAATCGAAAAGGAAGGCTGAAATGAGAATATTTCTCCCTAAGATTTATGACAACATACTTACTTATTTCTATTACTTAACGATGATGTGGGTATGTTTTTGTCGCACATGATATTCACGGCTTCTTGATGAAGCATCGTGAACATTGACAAGTGTCAATCAAACGTGTTTCATCCATCGTAATACGCACGAAATGAAGTATTTGGCTCTGTCTGCCAGAATATCAAAAGAACAACAGTCAGATAGGAGTCAGCAACCTGTGCTTCTCGCATTTTTCAAGAAACCTCCAGAAGTAAGACTGTTATCGATAATTTTGTGCTCCGGATATCCTTAATAGCCCCGCTTCGCCATTTTTGGCTATGGGTCGAGTTGAATAAATTAATATTTAGGTTTTGAGTGAAACAAAATCCATTTTTGTCAAAAATCACACTTCATGATCTTCGAATGTAGGAGTGGAATAGGGTGTATGAGAAAACACGATAACAATGGACTTCATCAAACTCGATTGGTATATCTATAGGTATATAACAATTTGAATGACATCTATTGTTTTCGTATTTATCTACGGAAGCCGATCAGCTACTCAAGACAAAGACCACCAAATGACATGCCGATGTAAATGAAATGCGAAGTTTGACAGAATACATTTTCTCCGCGAGAATGCAGATGGAAAAGTTCTCTAAAAGACGCAAGATCACTCTCGTGCACCGGTGAGGAATAAAGGGAAGGGAGAGTTCCCTTCTCACCAGCCATCTTTAGAGATGAGTGAGGGGGCGCTAAATCCCCCACTCCACCCCATTCCCCCTTCCCATGGCCGCCCCCCTCCCGCCCGCTCCCCCACCCTCGCTCCGAATCCCCACCCGCACTCGGAAGGCGAGAAATGGCCGAAAGGCGAAGGCGCGCCAATGAATATGGATAAGAAGGAGGCGCACGAATCGGCCAAAGGATTTTATGAGGGGACGCCACCCATCGGAGGGAGGAATGAATAATAATGAACAGAGGCGGCGCATTATGGCGAGACATTAAGGTGGCCCTCGAGAGATCAACGCCAACCAACCCCATCAGAACCCCTTGCCCGCCTCCTCCATACCACATACACTCACATCTTCCATGCCGGCGTAAGCGTTCCGAATGAGTCAAAGGGGGAGATGGAGGAGAGAGGGACGTGCATGTTTTTTGTATGCAACAAAACCCAGTTTAGAAAGATTCGAATAAAATCGATACAGATGAAGAATAACCAGCACTTTTATAATGCAACAATTTCAGAGTGTAACAATCATCCGCCTTGACCGGTATTAGAAACCGTCAAAAGTTACTGTCGCGGTATCTCTCGCAGTTTCTTGGAATTCAGCACTATTATGCTAAGTAATAGTGTGCTTACCGTAGCAGTTCAATCAATAATTGGAATAAGTATTGAATAGAGTTGTTAACACACATGTTATCGATACAATAGTATAAATATTTGAGTTGATGGGGTTTCGAATAAAATAAATTTATGAATGATACAAATAAGCTAAAATTAGATCCTGTGTACTTACCTCAGCCTAACTAACCCTGTAAATACACCCCCAACTATTCACCCAGTGGAGTTTTTTCTTTTTTTTTGGAGAATTTTTTTCTTTTAATTTTCAGTGGATCACTTTTTCGAAAGACGCGTTTGTATTTTGAGCGCCTTTATTTAGCGCATGTCGACACGGGACCCTTAGAATCCCTTTTAACGAGCCGGAGGAATCGAGACGACGACGGCGCGTGTGTAAACAAACGTCCTCCCCTTCTCCTCCCTTCCACCCTCCCATCTCCCTGCACACTCACTAACCTCCTCCCGTCTCTGGAATTCGCTTTATTTCCCCTCATTAGCCACCCCTCCCGCCAGGCCCCGCCCCCTCCACCCGATGACGCCGCCGCCAACCAGGTCGGTAGTATTCACAAAGACTCGTTTTGAGGATCGCGGGATTCCCGCGCCCTATGTTGTCTGAGCATGGGGGCGGGGCAATTTGGGGGAGGATGGGTTATGTCGAATAATATGGGGTGGGGGTGCGGGAAGGGCGGGGGGTTGAAAGAGAGGGAAGAGGCTCGTATCTTTGTGTTACGTGCTATTAAGGATATGAGATGAAGAGGTGTCTTTTCGGTTGTGGGAGATGTTTAAGGGGCAGGGAATATTTTAGCATGTGTCGAAACGTCCGACAGAAAATTGCAGGCCTGGATCACTGGAGAACTGGAGCGAAGGGAAAGCTTAGAACCCTGGAAGGAACGTTTGTTTTGTCAGCCATTAATACCATCACGCTTACGCAGAAGTTATTATCAATAAAACTTCCTTTCTTTGTCAATTACAGATGTTTGGTGATATTGGAGCTCATTCCATTGAATGCTTACGTAGTTATAATCTATTAGTTCCTTTATGTTACATTTGACTTCCCAGTTGGTTGCGCTCTTATATTGATTAATGAGCTTAATGAAATTTCTTCAAAATACATTTGTAGTATTGAATCAATACTGTTCAACGCTGTAAAGTATATAACTATATGCTATAATTTCAACTCACTGTCACAGGCATTAAAAATATAATTAATATAGGGAAACATTTTACTCGACCATTGCACATTACTCGTTTCATAATATTATGGAGCAGAAACATAACGAATAATGTTACAAGGTTTGTCGAGGAGAGTGGAGAGTATAGCAGTTTTTTATGCCGAGCTATGAGAATTATTAAGGAAAAAATGAAGGAAACTGAAAGCAAGGGAAAACACTATGGAGACTTGGACGTAGTCTGACAAGAATAGACTTTATAATATAAATAATATTTCACAGCTCCAGAACAAACTTCATTGGAAAAACGCTTTACAAATAAATTCATGTGAAGGGATTCTCTACTAAAATCTTTTGGTTTGGAAAACGGAAAACCCTACTGTTATAATCACTTGTTAAATACAATTGCTAGCCAACGCGGACGTTATCGTAACGTGGACATTACCGACAGGTTCAATTTTATGGACACTTCAGGAAACTCGTTAGTGAGCGTTAGTCATATTAACCGCAGTAGCTCCGTATCCCTGAAAAATTAGTTGCCTCGCCAGATTTTTCAAATGCCTACCTGCCTAGTTGTGACCCCAAGACATTGATTTCTATATGAAAATGCAGTCATCACTTACATGAAATTGCAGTCGCAATCTTAATTATACGTTCTGAGTTAAACAGATGCTATTTCACCGGCTGCGCCATGTGATTTCTGGTATACGTACTTGGTTTACTCAGAAATCTTATGAAGCTCATGCATCTCCCTTTCATTGTAATTTTCCATTTTTCTTCCCGATCTCACTATTTTCAATCATCCCATCGTAGTATAGAGGTACAATAAATGTATATTTGACTGTGCACTGGTATTTACAGCTATTATTATTATTTTCTTCCTTGCCCCCAGTTCCCTATGCAATCTTCGCCTTCCGTTGTCAACAACCTGACGACCGCAGTCGGATGGGCATTGCCGAAAAAATGAACTTAGGCTCAGGGAAGCTTTTAGACGGCACTAAGGAAAGTAAAAGAAATGTGTGAAGCTGAAAATGATACGTTTAAGTATCGTAAAGCAGCCTCTTAGGTTGTTTATCATAGAAGTAGGCGGGACTTAGAAAAGTATCAATGTTTAGTCTCTGGGCCCATCAGAAAGCTGTCTTGATTGCTCGATTAATACTAATGACAAAGCTGATGAGTACATAATTTTGAATGCTATCGCGAAGAAAAACGTAATAAAATTTAGGCACTAAAGGAAAGTGGTGCACGTGCTAAAAGCTACCAGGAGTGCATGAAATAGAGCGGCTAAGTTTACTTGCATGCGGTGCCGTAGAGCAAAAGATGGGAGAACTCTCGCTCTAGTTATGAAATTTGAGCGGTTAAAATGCGCATCGACTCTCCGCTCGCTCGGTTTCGGTTTGATCAAAAAAACACTCCCCTCGAGATCCACAATGGCCGTGGGACAATCACGTCCCACTAAGTAAGCCGTTCAAAAAAAAGCGCTATTTATTAAGGGTAAGAGGTTGGGGTGGTAGGGGGAGAGTATTTTAATCCTCTCGCCCGCCCCTTTCACTCCCCCCTGAACACTAATGGGACCGCGGGAGCGCACCTTAGACACATCACTCTTGCCTGAGCGATAGAGATCGCTCGGGGACCGCTCCCTTTTCGTCGGCGGTGTAATACCCCTCGCTATCGAACTCGGATCTCCGCGGCACCCGGTTTGGGGGGGGGGGCTAAAAAGAATCCCCGGATGATACGCGACACTGCGCCTCCCGCGCTCTAGTGACATGAAAGCTAATCGTTTTATCGCGACGGCGATCGACACCTTACAAACAATCCCAACTCCTTACTCCAGCATCAACCCCCTCCCGCTTCGGTTAAGAGGACGGGGAAGGTTGAACTCCTCATTGGAAAGGCTCCCCCTCTATCGAGACGTCCCGGGACAGCACCGCCTCGTACAGGCAGCGGACCTATCCTCCGGGGAGCAGATGGCATCGAAACAATGAATGACGGAGGGACCGGCTATCGTCGGTTCGTTTGCCGTCCGTCTGGTCCACCCACCTCTCGCACTCCCTGCCCCTACTGAGTCGCCGCGGCGTTGGGAAGGGACGGCGATTAACTCGGCCGTATAATGCGGCCGCTAATGGGCTCTCCCGCCGACAGCAGGGGAGGAGTGGGGAGGGGGTCCCCCTGCGAGAGTGGCTACATTTCCCCGCTCAAATCTCCATCCCATCTCCAGCCTCAGAATACAGAGATATCGCCTGTTTAGCTGCCCAGTAGCTTGCGCATAATGGAGTCCCTCTCTTCGACCTCACTCGGCCATCTGTCACCGCACCACTTCAACACTTAACCCCTCCCTTTCCATAATGTTTGCGTTTGAATGCCATTCACTTCGCATTCACTCCCGTTTTTCCGCGTTGCCTCTTTATTTCCGCCATTCGAAACTAGCTCGATTGTTATACTTTGGCTTATTATTTACTCGTGTGGCGCGGTAAAATGGTAAACCGGTGGGATATGTTTTGACCACTGGCCGAAATGTTCCGTGTTCGAGTCCGGTTAATAACTCTGGCACCTCTACGCTAAAAATGCCGTATGGTTTGTAATAATTTTGGGTGGCTACTAACAAAAATTCTCGATTATTCAAATGTGATACTGGAGAAGGAACTTCTCATTCCAATTATTAAATTTCTAAATTCTGCAATTCTTAAAATTCTTTCGAGTTCAGTAGTAAGTGTGGATATATTTCTCCATATAATTCCTGCCAGTTGCGTTTTATGGACATGTCAGGTACATAGGCTTACGAATGTGATGTTAATTCGTGGATCCGTAGTGCATTCTGACGAAAAATTATATTATTTATATATATATATATTTATATAAATATATTTTTATATATAACTTAGACAGCAACACACCGCACGAGAACACATAAAAGGAACACTCACACGTAATATCTTGATAATTTCGACGGACTTGAACTCCGTCTTCTTCGGAAGATAAATTAGGACTCAGTCCTAACTTATCTTCCGAAGAAGACGGAGTCCGTCGAAATCATCAAGATATTACGTGTGAGTGTTCCTTTTATGTGTTCTCGTGCTGTGTGTTGCTGTCTAAGTTTTTTATTCAACACTTCCGTGTTACTTCGAAGAAATCATATAAATATGTATATAAATAAAAATAAAAAAATCATATATGTATGTATATAAAATAATGGTGTTTACCCTAATAATTTAATTCAC
Organism: Hetaerina titia; assembly: GCA_037158775.1. Lineage (NCBI taxonomy): Eukaryota > Metazoa > Arthropoda > Insecta > Odonata > Calopterygidae > Hetaerina > Hetaerina titia. The sequence goes on from CM073768.1 coordinate 28,468,765, forward strand.
CAACCCTGTCATTATTGCTACCTATTGTAGGAGCTTCACCATTACTGGGGTATCTTTTTGCACTTCGGGATTTGGATGGTGCAACACCATAGAGAAAACCTTTGTACTTTTGTTCGATTGCAATTCATATTAACCCACAACATTTAAACAGATTCAGCTTCAAAAGATAGTTCATGAAACTACATAGGCGGAATTAGAAGATAGAGAGGCAATCGTAAACAATGATTAAATCCAAAAATGTAAATAAAGAAATCCCTCAAATCGTGACAAAATCATAAGTTTTAAAGAGGACACCTGAGAATATATTGCAAGTACCATGTTTTGGCAGTCAGCAGTTATTGTTAATGTAGACGAGGTAGTATCGTTAATGATTACGTTTAGAAGTCGTCCCAATGGCTGTGCTACACTTGCAACTGTAATTACCTCCTATTTAGTCATCTCAATACTAGAGCATAATTACTCCTTTATATGTAAATGCTTATTCCATATGTTGCCACGCACTATGTGTCCAGCAACAACAAAAGTATACTTACGACGCATTAGATCGAGTTCGACAAATTGTGGCCCGTTGTTATTTCGTGTTTCGCCCCATTTACAGTTCCTGCACGACTCGACCCCTCAACCACTGTGCCGGATTCAAGTGATTCACACGCCCATGACATCCACCGCCAACGCTAATCCTCATCCTCCCGGGCTGCCGATCGAGGATTGACTATAACCCTGTTCCCAGTGTGATCCCTGTCGGAGAGGGGGAGGCGGCTCATCAATTCGCGGGCGTATTCTTTTCGTGCGCTCCGCCTCCCCGCGGGGAGCGGTAAGGCCATCAGCGGCGCACAATGGCAGAGGGGGAGGGGAACGGGGAAATGGGGAGCATGGGGACGGGAGCGGGAAGGGAAGGAGAATGCGGGGACCTCACGCCGTCACTCGCTCATCGGCCACCTTCCCGCACGCTTGCCTTTCTGCTTGGATCAGTCGAATTTCGGTAATTGAATATGAGCGCTCCCTCGCCACCCGTGGCGAGCCTGACGCTTAGGGAAAAGTATGAATGAACCCGTCAGGGCATAAGCTTCATCTCATTTACAAACATGGAAAACGTTCGCAATCGATTTCCGCAGTTGTTCTATTATTCGCGCGAATCCAATAAAAAAAATAGAAGTTCGAGGAGTGATGGGGAACCGTGAACGGAAAACCTTGGAAGTAATCATTTTAACGGTCTGGCCCGTATGATTTTTGCATAATACTTGTACGCTTTGGCTTCCACGCCAGTGATTCCCAAAATTTTGCACGGTGACAAATCTTGGGATTTTTGTATGGGAGAAAGGACCCGCCATATCCCTCTTCCCTTTTAGGATACGGATTGAGTCCAATTTGAGAATAATATCTTAAGGATGAATGGATTTCACGTGAAATTGGCTCTTTATATATTTGCATGAAGTCGACTAATTTTCACAATTTTGTTTTCTCAAGTTCCAGTATTGTAGTTAATCACTTCTCTACCCATTCATTTGCGAGAATTTGAAATCATGTACAGAAGGGCCATTAATGAATTTATTAGTGAGGGTATTTATGAATTAAATAAGACCCAGACAAAATTTGCCCACTTCGTGAACAATTGTTATTACGACTTTTCACGAAACTACTATTGAAAGTACAGGGTTAAGAGATATTTCCTTGAGATAATATGGCATAAGTAAGTACAAACTGTAAGTTTAATAATTACACAGCGATAATAATAATAGCCCAACACTACCTTGATTATTCTAGATTTCTAAGGAGTTGGGAGGAATTGACTGTCAACTAGAACGGTCAAGGAATCCTTTCAGGTTCGATTAATGATTCAGGAACCCCTTTTTCCTCACACTATTCGTGAGACCTCAACAGTATAAACTACCACGTATGACATTTGATTACCCAAAAAATAATACCGATTGCCACTGATCACCGAATACACTTGAAAAAGTTAACTGTATCCGAAGTTATTTTGTGGAATAGCTTCTTCTTGAATTGGAAAGCGTAACTTACTTTTTCAACATAATATTCACTGAAAACGATCTTGGTTTCGTCAAGAAACCTAATGATTCGTCAAAATCTACATCGTGTTAAATGTGTGCTTTGTGGAAAAACTAATTTAAACTTTTCATTTCGACCACATGCACTGCTGGCGACGAGCATAGCTGGCGACGTAAATCTCCTACCATTCGCTCTCGCTGCGGCTTGAAAGCGAACATGTAGATGTGTGAAGGTATATAACCTTAAGAAAGGATTATTCCCTCTAATAATCTAAGTAATCGTTCAATAAGGTCTTGGTTGAAGAATGACTTCTAATATACAAGAATGAATGACTTATTATGCCACCATATAATTTGACCTTACATGAATGCAAATTCGGCCCGTCTTAAATTGATCCCTTAACTAGACTCGAATTAAAACATCTAATGATCCAAACATCTTTTTCAAAGGCCGATTGGCCACTCACTTAAACCCTTTCAGGCTTCATGAGCCGTTTGGGAAAATAGTAATCGGAAATCCGATGACTCTAGGAGTGGATAATCACTGCGCTAATGCTCTCCTCACGAGACGAACAAAGATTACGCCCCCGAGGGTGCAGCGACGGCGAAAGAACGGACGCCACTCGTCCCGATGACGTCGTCGACGTCTTCTTTGTCCGTCCCATTCTTGCCCTAATGGGAAGAAGGGGCGTCGAGGGCGCGCGCTTTGCTACCGAAAACTGTGAAGTTTTGGCGTAAGCTACCAAAGGACTGGCATTCTGGATTAGTTAAGCGTGGCCTCCACTTTCGAGGTCTTTTGTTTCAAACGGGAGAGAGAAAAGATTGAGGGAGAGTCATCCATTCCGCCCCGCCGGGTCTCGGCAATGGCCACGCGTCCCTGCCGAGAGTGGAGAAGGGCGGGAATAGAGCTGCCGTGGGGGAGGGGAGGTAGGGGGTGATTTTGAGGGTCGAGCGCGCTTCGTTAGCGAGCATTCAAGTCTCCAGGGCCCTCCTCCGCGTGACCATGCCCCCGAGTCGAGGGGCGTCGGCCGTCGGTGGGGGTGAAGGGGAAGGCGGGCCTCCGAAGCTGTTCCGTGGCGAGTAAATACGCACGGGCCGGGGCACAAAAGGTTAGAGAGACCGAAATGACGAGCCAACTCGACTCTTCGCACGCGTTGGGTATACCTGCTAGTGATTCTCCATTGAAGTCCGCCACGTCCTCTCGGGCCCCATCTCTTTCTTCCCCCCGGGGACCCTTGTCGAGTCGCTGCTAGTTCGAATGGGGAGTTTTTCTTTTTCTGTACCGGAAAAAAGGGTCGAACTAGCAAAAAATCAGTGAAAAAACATTACCCTCCAAAAACGGTAACTAATTGGTGAGTATGATGTTTCTTGGAGGAATAGTCGACGAATATCGAGTTTGTATAGGATGTAATCATATTACAACAGAATTTATTTGACAAAACTCAAATGAAAAACGGCTTTTAAAATTTACACGGCACATGCATTATTGTCTGGTGTTAATTAAGCAGTAAGCCTCCTTTACTTATGCCCGAACAAAATCTTTGGAGAGAGGAGAGGTGGTTAAGGGAAAAGTGGGTAATATCGTCAATGCTCCGAGGACTGCGGAAAGTGAGGTATACATACGTTAATTGAAGAGAGTCACTTCGAGGCCCCAGATTATTTTCTAAATTTCTGGCTAATAAAGAAGGTTGACTGTTTATATCTTCAATAAATCAACCGTGGCATATAATTTCACAAAATTTTCTCTTATTGTCACAAGAAAATTACTTGATTGCTGTTTTGCCCTAAATGCATCCTTACATTTCAGCGTGTCTCTGAGAAAATGTTACGTAAATATGATCAGCATGCCAAACTGCGGCTATTTATACTCTTAGAACAACCGAATCGAATTACATTGAGAAAAATGTAGTGGATTTTGGACAAAGAAATTTCTAAAATCTACTCTTAAAATCAGCAATGCCTAGTTGTTTTTGTCCGAATTATTTTCTGCGCCTTTCTATTTAGGGGAGCGGAGAGAGGGGCAGGAGGGCGCAGTAGGAGGGAGGGAAGGGCAGAAGGAGTGAGATAGAGGGTGTGGAATGGTGAGGGGGAAAGCCTTGGGGGGGGGGGTTCCAAGCGTGGTCGCAGAGGGTAGTGGGGAGCATCTTCGCCGCCAAAGGCCTTAATCATCCCCGTCGTCGGCTCCACTTAACACACGCGCCCCCCTTCCCCACCCACCCACACACCCCGCCTCCTCGTCCCCACTCCCCTCCCGATCAAAGTGAAATCTTGGAAGGGCGGGCGAGAGCCCGAGGGATCGGAGGGGAGCCTGTTTAAAAAGGCGGGGAGGGCAACTGCGGCCACGCCCTCCGTGTCGAAAACCGACACAAAACGGCTCAGTTCGACCTCACCCTTCCCCATGAACCTCAGGACGAGACGCGCGCCCCAGTCGACGTCAGAATGATGTGCTGCTGGACTTGGAAGAGTTAAACCCAAGTTTGCAGGCACGTGTGTAGTATACAATGGCTGAGCTGGGTCACGAAGTTCAAGTGGTTGAGAAACCCGCTAATTTTAAGGTACATGAGTAATCATTGCATCGCAGTGTTTACATCGTTGTATTGGCAAACAAATTAAAACGTATGACCGTAATGGCAATTGAACGCCTTTAAGAGTATGTAATCTAAGTGTATTACGAGATGAAAACTGAACTGCTCCAGAAAGGCCAGACGAATTGCCAGTTCTTGGATATCATAGAAATTTGTTCGTTCACTCTTAAACGAACGACACCACTAACGCACAGCACTGTCACTCATCACTTAGTCGGTGCACAGCACACACTTCCCGATGAAGGACAACAACTTTGATGTTTATTGCCAGTAAAAACCTTATCACTAAAGGGACTTTACATTTAGCTTGGATTTCCATTTGTATTGTTCATTTTGACTCGCTACTACTGTAAACAAACAACAGGCGGCGCGGTGTTCTAAACACTGATCGAGGCTTAACTTCTCTAGTACGTATGTCAATAGAGCAAACATTCGGCTCCCCTCATTTCTTCGCTGGCAAAAGTAAAAGTATGTTACTTTCTTAACAGCCCTCATATATCATATAAGCGTCAGCTGCTACACAATTGAGTATAAGTCGTGAAAAACCCCGCGGCACATCATTTTGGCCCCGAGGGTGTGTGCACGTGCGCTTCTTGCCTCCTTCCACCCATGGACCCCGAATCGCTCGACGGATCAGGCGACGTCCCTCTACACCCTCCCCCGCCGTCATCTCATTCTCATCCTCGTCGCACGCGTCGCTCGCAACCCCCGCACACCTCGCTTATTCCCTTCATTAATCCCTCCCGTCGCCCCTCTCTCCCACACACCTACGACGCCCTCTCACAACACGGGTTGCTCTCTGCTCCCTCTGTACTCATCCTTCGACTCTCCCCCTCGTCTCCCGTACATACGGTTTTATACCCTGGCCTCGAATCACTCAATTTTGTTTCCGCTCCGTCCTTGATTACTTACTCCTTTATTATCAACCGAAACTGAGAGCTTTCCACATTCAATTTTGATTGTTACGAGATAAGATTAAACAATTTTTCAATACGATTTTTTATTTCCCGTAAATAGAATAGTTAATGAAGTTTAATTTACTTAATTTTGAATATTTAGTAATAGAAGGAGAAGAAAGAGAAAATGTTTTGAGAAGCTAATATAGGCTGAAGAAGTTGTGCTCATGGAATGGTAGCGTGAAGGGCAACATAGAAGAAATTCATAAGAAGGAAGAAGGTAACTGCAGTAGCCTGAAACCAGGTTTCATTTACTTCACTTATTCTGAAATGGAACGTCGTAAATGTCGTCGCCTTATAAATAATTGTCACTTACTTCACTTTGTTTTGATTAATGAGGCATATTTTCCAGTGCATATTCTTATTTATGATATTCTGTTCGATTAATGTCTGTTGCACCCTAGCGATGAGCACATTTTGTTCTTCAAGCCATTTTTTTTACAGGTAAATTTGCCTGTAAAGGTACCTGTAAATTTGCTTTTAATGATATCCGTTTAGGAGAACATCGTGTTTTGGAAGTTTTCACTGTCGATCCCTGGACAAATTGCTTTTATTAAATTCTCTCTTCCATGAATTTTATTTATTCCACATCATTGGTGTTAAATGTGCGTTTGTGACCATCTTAATTTATCTTCCAATACAAGAAATGCATTTATATCGTATTCATGATTGTTGGAAGCAATTATTACGTGCTCAACGAAGAGATAGATCGGAAGCACTGAGTCCTTGAAACTGCCTCGGAAGTATCATAACTTGTGATGAACTTAGTTTTACACGAGTCAATTGAAAAAAGTTCAGAAGGCATTTGTAATGATAAGCAAGAAAGCTAAGATTAAAAACTAGAAGATTAAGATGAATGCAGTTGAGTGTAATGAAATACTATTGATAAGGAGCATGTACCATTGGAATAGCGACTCTGAGTATAAAAGGACATTCGACACCTGGTACTGGATTCAGGTGATCAAAGAAATACTACATTAAATGAGAGAAGAGGAATTATTCATTCGTTTGAAGGAGAGACATAGGAAGCACCATAAGAAAGAGAATAACCAGATAGATAAGGCATACCTGAGGCAATGTTAATAAGCATATTAGATATACAACAAGGCGCGGATCTAATAATTAAGATCAAGCGACAATGATATAGGTCATATCAAGATGAATTATATCGGAAAAACTCTCTGAGTATCAGAGAATTAATGTTTGCCGACTTTTTAATTGAGAATTGATGATGATGATGAAAGGCTTGGATTCTTAGCCAGAATAAAGACAGAATTCTGAAACTTGATGAGATTAAAGGTCATTACTTGAAGCTGAAAAAAGTTCTCATAATTCCCATTTAGATATTTGGCAACATACGCCGGAAGAATAAATAACTTAAGTTTGCACTCATCTACTAAACTTGTATTGCAACATACGGCTGGTTTCGATGTTACTACGTCATCTTAAACCTTATAGTACGTAGTATTCACCTGAGGATGACGCAGTAATGGTTTTCTACAAATTAGAGCCTGCCACAGTATCCGCGATATAATGGAAGAATTTATCAATTCATTCAAACGTATTTTACCCATTAAAGGTAGATTTCGAAGAATATTGTCACTCTAGGAAAAGGCTTCATCTCCTAAATTCTCGCTAAATGTTGCTATTTTGCGAACTTGCGCTATTTCTATAGAAAATCGTAACCAGTTGGAGATTGGTGGAGACACTTTGAAAGGACTTTAATAAGTTAGCCTCTTCCAAATTGCTGGTTACTCTCGATCGTTTTTGAGTGAACTATAGACTAATTTCCCTGATTCTCTCTGACGCACGACCAAAATGTTTTCGGACTCTTTTTAAAATTTTCTGCTAATCTTTTCCTTTTAAATACGAATAACGCTTTCCGAAACTCGTTGGCATTCGCCCTAGCTATATACCTGCGAATGAAATTTAAAGAGAAATGAAATTTTAAAGTTCATTACATTCGATAACTAATTACATAATTGATTTACGATCGCCTTACGATTATGTATAGACCTATGCACAGTATAGTAATCGTTTTTCCGAACTGAAGTTTAATTTCGTTTAACTGATTACAATATAAAGTATTTCCCTTGAGGATGTGTTGGTTGAGCTACATACGAGACCTAATTAATATATTTATTATATTTTCTTACATGTGCATGATATTAAATGTCCCTTGAGGAAGTGAATCGATTCCAGATTTTCATATGAATACTTCATAACAATCGTTCAATCCTAAAAAATTGGCTTACTCTAATTTGTATTTGTTTAATTCTGATTTTTACATTTATTAGTACTATACTGCCTTTCTTGAACGTTTTCATGTCGACGTCATCAATTTTCTGCGATAGTATTTTATAGATTACTAATAAGTACTTATGTTTCAAATTTTACCTTAAGTAAAATGACATAAAGTGAATGACACAGTTTTGATCGTTTTAATTCCACTATGAAATAAGCGGAAAATCAACTTGTAGTTCTGTCATTAGCAGGATAACGTTAAAAATATTCTGCTGCGTTAAGGAAGCACGAAACTCAAGGGAATATAATTACAAACATTTTAATAACTTTTATTGATCAGTGCATATGTTACGACTCTACAGGTAACGGAGAGCGCCAGCGCTGCATATAATATAATTACGTAATGATAACCGTGTGAGGTAGTATTAATAACGCGTTCAACGCTGTTAATTCATTTGTAAATTTTTCGTAGACAATGAGTTTAATTACATAATACAATTAGCAAGTGGTGTCGTCAGTGTGTAATTCTGAGAGGCAAGTTACGTGCCGATAAAATAATCCTAGAAACTAGGTCATTTTTTCGCAATAATCCTTTTTAAGTGGATGGTTGTATTCTATAAAAATTAGCCATTAATGGTGTTTTATTTGCATCTGCCAGGACTTAATTCACTCATTCTCCACCAATGTGGGGCTACGTCTTTCAACATCATAATATGAGAGAAGGCGAGTCTGTTTGTGGATTTGTGTGCGTTTGGAATGGAGTAATTTACTCAGTTAGGATTGTGGAGTAGTTTACTTATGGACGATTGAGTCCATTGTGACAAAGGAAATCTTTCTGAAAAGGAATTCCAATCTCAATACAGTCATCGTAAACAATATGACGAGTAATCAGCTTTGACATTCACGATGAAGCTCTTGTAATTAAAATGCCCAAGGATGGAGCTGGGAGTGCCGACTTTAAGGAAGCGAGGCGGCTTGAATTTCTCATTAAGTCTGGCGATGGCTCTGTGAGTCAACTACTTGAGCGAATCATCGTAAGACGAGGAAAGGGAGAAATTAACGGATATCAATTTGCTTAAGGAAAATAAATAGGCAGAATTATTCAATAGATATAATGAATATATCCTCAATGCTTTGTTTAGCCAAATGCTATGAAAAGATGTTTTCAACCTACTTAAAAATAATTAATTGAACCAATCTGCTATGTTCCAGTCATCAAACCACGTTATTCTGAACGGATAAACGCTTTTGAGAGATGAAATGTAAGAAAATGTCCACACACAGATATGTCGTCCTTCTGTCCTCCAAATATCCACAACAGTGAGTGGAAATCAGGTTAAAACTGGACAGAGATAATTGTTTATGATCGCATCCCTTCTTACTTTAAGTTATATTACTTGAGAGCTGTAATTTTTTAAAGTGAACTTTATATTATTACATGATTCTTCGTTATGAAACGGAATAATTAAATACCTCGTTTCCACAGATTCATGATGTAATATCACATTATTGACTGAACTATTGCAAATCCTCATTGATTTAATTTATCTCCCAATTGCCAGGTTTAATTTATTAACATTGATTGAAAAGCAAGCAGCGGATATGCATCTACATTGATTAAGAAAAATTCTAGTTTCTCAGCCTTCTACATTGTATTATTCATATTTAGTTGACACAGTGGGTTAAGATTTTATACTTGTCTGCTAAAATTGATTTGTGAAGTGAACAGTGATACACATGTATTGCATAAGATTTATGTTAAGTTTAAATTTAATAATTAGAAATAATCATGTGTCGATGAAGATGTTAAAAGTCAAAATAAAAAGTTTCTGAAATGTTTGAGAAATCCTTGAGGTGGTGTAATTTTATCGGGGTGGAAAAATAGCACTGAATATCCGTATGAGTAACATTCTCTAAAATAAATTTCGTGTGAGTCAGCACGAATGTAATGAATCTTTTCACAAGGAAATGTGTAATGAACATATGCATATTGTATAAAATCATTTGTTTCCTCAAATAGATTTCTTTCGTCAGTTCGGAAAGTAACGTTAAAAATAATTAACAGCCTCGCAAGTTACACTTTTGCAAATTTGTCCTGTGCAGAAATAATCGCTTCACGTCATCGTATAGAACTTTGTTTGCAACCTAAAAGCATTCTTTTAAAATTCAAAGCAAAACCAATTATTTATTTTGCTGCTGTATTCTTTTACATCGACGCTCTTAATTATATTCGATTTCTTAGAATGGCCACGGGACAATGAAGACGGGTTCACAATTGTTCCAACGCACACAATGGGGCGCGCATATCGGAGCGCGTCCTGCCTTGCACTCCGACTTTCCGCCGAGTTGAGTCGTAATCCCAGCTCTATCAATTAACGTGTTCCGTTGGGTGTGGTTAATCTCCATAATGGCCTTTGTTGCCCAGAACAATCTCTTCGCACCTCTAAAGCCACCAAATGATCACTTCATCTCGTTATTTTAATTGCTATGCGAGAGCTCACTTTTTTGTGTCGCTTTATATATTTTTTTCTTTCAGTGAGAGAAAACAAGGACCTGGAGAATTCCGATGAAAGCAAATTAGTTTTCGAAACAATGACAGTTTCGAAGCTCTCGAGGGAGAAATGTCGCAAATTGCTGAAAAGCGATCTGGATGACTAGACCCGTGCACGAAACAAAGATGAGCGTGAATGGATAAATGCATGAACGGATAATTTTCGTTCGGTTGTCACCGTTGTCATTACTCGACGGCGTTGTTTCCCCGTGAGATGGGAACGATGCCAGGAGGCACGCATGAATAAGTCCGGGGGCTTAAGGCGATGCCAAAACTCTTTCGACTGACTTGCATGCTCTTCCAGAGTTGAAAGCATTGTCACCCCATTGACCATCGTCGACAAACTGCAGCAAAACAAAATGAGAGGGATGACGGGCGCATTGTTGAAAAAAAGAATAGGAACTTAAATTGAATTAAGGAATTTTAATCATTAATTTTTAACAATCTTACTCCTGGTAATTACAATAGCCAAAAATGCAAAGCTTACATGTTTATGTTTACAGCTGAAAATAAAATAAAAGGAAATGCTCCAAAAATTCTAATCATGTGGGTATACAGTCATTTCCCTTAATCACTAATAATGATCAGCCTCCTCTTAATTCACACAATGAATGGTTCAAAAACGTTGGAGATAATTGACACTTTCTACCAAATAAGTAAGCGACAAATATATCAGTTTCTTAAAATTATTTCTCTGAATACCCTGAACCCATTTCTGAGACATTCGTACGGTGTGGTAGTTCGCGGAGAAATTTTCATCAGAGCGCAGCGATTAGTCTTAATGGCATTATACGACGTGCACGCCGTGACTAAATTCTTCCCTTAAAAATCCCATTCCCGACTGCGTGGTTATCACGCCTTACTTGACACGTTTGGTCTTGAATGGCGGCGTACGATTAATTACCAACACGGAAGTGAGGGAAAGACTGAAACGAGTAAAGCCTCACAAATTAACGTAATCGCCTGCTCTTCCGCGTCGTCTAGAAAAAAGTCCCCGCGGAGGTGAGCGCTCCGCTCGTGGACTCCCCTTCCCTCCCGTCCGCCCCGCCTCTTCCTCCTCCTCCCCGGTATTATGTTTGTCTCCATCACCGGCACCCAAGTACGATTAAAACCTCCACACCGCCCTAATTGCGCCCTCGGCGGGGGAGCGCTGTTTTGCATCTCACCCCCGCGGAACGAGGATGGAGAGGCGCGGACGACGAGGAAGAGAGAGAGGCAGAGGGATAGAGAGAGAAAGAGTCCCGGGACTCGAGGGCGGTTTAATTGCCCAATTTGCTGCTTCCCGCGGGAAGCGCGTGGTTTGGTCTCAACGCTGTCGTTGCGAAACGCGCTCCCTAATAGCTCCCCGAGGAGGGAGAGGTGAGGGGAGGGATGTTGGGGTAGAGGGCTTTGTGGGGAGGACAAAAAGATGGAAGAAAAAACTCAAGGAAAACGTTACCGGAGCGGTCGTTAGTCGTGATTGCCCAGGGTTTTTGCACAAACCGTTTTCGGCGATTCAAAGGAAACAATTTATTTTTAAGGGTCGGACGCGCGCGGATGGACTCTAAAAGGAGTGGCTTTCCTTCACCTCCGTCCTGTCCCTTAGCTCCAACGTTCTCTCCCCAAACCCTCGGGTGCTATTGTTTTTTTAATTTAAGGGCTCGGACGTGCAGAAGTGCTCCTCCTACTGGATGCCGTCCTTCTTCCACCCCTGGAAACCGTTTTCCCCGTCGACCATTAAGGCCGCCGGACACTAGAACAGGGGAGGGAGGCTCTTGCACTCCACCTCCCATCGCTGTCCCCCACATACGGTCCCATTGGTGACAAACCCAAGGGACGTTCCATTACGTCTCTTAGTATATTGAGAATAAAACGGTTCCATTTCCCACGCATGCTATTCCTGTGCGCGGAACTTGCTCTTCTCAGCAAAGCGGGTGTTTGTATGAGTAATTCCTCTAAAAGGTCAGCCGTGGAGAACCGCAACACGTGCAAACTTTGAAGTATTCATCGGCTCCATAGACTACGCGTCTTACAAAGTGTTTTACCAGTCTTATAGAATTACCTATTGAAAAAGAAGCATGCGGAACCTTCCAAGAGGATCAAAGTACACTGTAATCACGATGAACCAACACTCAGCTCTTTTGTACAAAATTCATTCGGATACCTGGGCAGTGTTGCCACGGTAAATCCATATAAACTTAGCATTGAATCAGGACCTCTTAGTTTATTATTAACTAGAATTGTTTTTGATGGTAATTATACCAATGGCCATCGACAAAACATCTGCCTATTATTAACGCACCTCTTAACTCTAGCTATTGAAGTCGTCTAATTTTCCTAAAAGTAATAGCATTGATAATTTCAATAATTCTAATTAAGTTAATAGGTTTAGGAAATAAATTATTATGGTTTTTTTTCATTATGGAATCAATGTAAATTAGGGAAATCCATTAACGCTATGGAAACACTTTCCATTTTCGGGAAATCAACTACGTCGATAAAAGTATGAATTGTTCAAATACACCGTCGTCATGAGCATCTCTTATAAATACAAATTGAACGATTTAAATTTGATGATTTGAATTCAACATAACTGTTATTAACATTTATTATTTTAATTTAATTTTGCATTTTTGCAAAATTTTTTGTGGCATACAGACAAAATTAAGGTGTTCGATAGAATTCATTGTAAAAGGTGGGAAGTGAGAAAAATTCGTATTCCAAGAGAACGTTTCCGGAAGTAATATCAGGCTTAATTTCATGTAAGCATTACTTAAACAGCAAAGTATTGACTTTCACAATAATGCATTAAAAGTTCCATTTCCCTACATATCCGGTTATGTAATGAAATTAGTTGTATTCCGGTAATGGTTTAACACTAACACAATAACCAAAAATAAATATATGCAACATGTACCTTGATGGCACAAAGTTGAACTTTGGTAAGAGATCTGATATTTAGCGAATCCCTGGTAGATAAAAGTAATATTTTTGGTCTGAATGTCTCCTCCCTGATGAATGGTCTCCAATCAAAATGAATCAACACCAATGACATGCACGAAAAAAGAAGTAACGGAGATTGAAGCTTGCTTTGATACACGCAAATGAATAAAGAGGGGGGGAACGCATACCTTAAACCGTGTTCCATCTGCTATCATTCAGGAGAGAGGAGCAGGAGAAAACCGCGCACGTCGGTAGTCAATGAAACGAAAAACGGAGAGCGAGGGATTTCCTCGTGGCTTTCGATCAGAAGGGAAGACGTAACGAGGAATCGCGTTAAAGAGGACAAAAGAGTATCGGAATACGAACGCTTGGGAGGTATTTGCTCGGAGGAACGCTCAATGCTTTGGGCCCTGCCCTCCTAATGGCTTCGGCTTCTCCCGGAGGAAAGGGAGGGAGGGGGAGAGTGAAGTGGGAGTGAGGATGGGGAGGGAGGAGGAATGAAAGGACGGATCACTTTTCAGTCGGATCCGTGAGAGCAAGGGTTTCGTTCCGCCCCGCCGACTCCCTCTCGGATGCACGCCCTCGCTAAAAGATTTCGGGCCCTCCTAGGTTCTCGCACGCCGGGGGGTGAAAGAGGGGGGATATGTGCGGTACCGATCCGAATTCGATATTATTATTTTGGCGGGGGTATTGCCAAACTACGATGCGGGCGCGTGGGTGAGATTGTTCCGGGGGACATGGCGAGATGGGGCCGGGGAAGGGACGTGGGCGGTGCCACAGCGAATGCAATACCTCGGAAGGGATTTTCTTATGATCAATTCACGTTATTATTATTAAAAGTATTCGTCCAAATGTCAAAGTAGATTTTTGATGAATCCGTTTAACTAAGCCCTGCTACGCGTCTATGACTCTTTCAACAAAGCAATAAATAAGTTTTGATTATTAGTAGCAGTTACCAGGTTAGGGTAGGTTTTAGATCGATTTTAGGTAGGTATTACACACTACTTACTTCTAAGATCTAACTAACATGACAAACAACATTCCTAAACTCCATACAACATTTTATAATAACTCATCTTTTATCTTTATATGTTTATGCCTCCCTAAACTTGATCTAAAATTCCTAAATTTTCCTCACTTCCCCTCGATTTTCCAGCACTCTCTCCTCTTTACTGTATCCAACGTTCCATTGTCGGTCAGTATCTCCTGTACCACTTGTCCTATTTACTTTGATTTTTTCCAACAGCCGTATCTCTTTCCGTAAAATGCTCGGAACTTCATAGTTTTCATATCTCCTTTTTTCCATTTTATTTTTTCCATTCTTCTCCAAAAACCACATCACAAAGACCTCCGAACTAAACTTATCCTGTCTCAACGACCAAGTTTCCGAACCATATAATATTACGTCCCATATTAGGCTTACTAAATAAATAAATTATAACCCTGCGTTATAATACATTTTCTTCAACTCAATACACTTCCTGCCCACCTTCATCCTTTGTACATCCAACATGCCTGTTCCTTTCCTGCCCCTATCTCGATTATTCTTCTCTAACTCGCTGTCTTCGACATTGCATTTCCACTTCCTGACTTCTCCCTGCACTCACTCACTCGTTTAGGGTCTACAAGGATTACTCCTATGCCAGTGACCCGTCAATCACACAGATGGAAATAAAAGTATAAAACGGATGGACACAAGTTCTCCTTCATTCACTCAATCACTCGGATGTGTTCGGAAACATGGACGTTTGCGTATCATGCATGCCCACAAAAGGGGTTTACAACAATTTTTCCTACGTCAGTGGCCCGCCAATCACACAGAAAATACAAAACGAAAAAGAAAGAAATGCGTTAACACTCAAAAACTCAAGTGTGTTAGACCTTTTTAAATCGTACTCACTTACTCGCTCAGGATTTACAAGGATTCCTCCTATGCCAGGGCCCCGTCAATCACACAGAAATACAAAACGAAACAGAATGACTTAGGTAAACTCACAATCACTCAACCGCTCGGTTGTATCAGACCTTTGTGAATCGCAACGACTCACTTCAGGTCAGTCAGGTTCAGGGAGTACAAGGATTCCTCCTATGCCAGTGACCCTTCAATCACTCAGATGAAAATAAAAATACTAAGGAAGGTAGTAATGGGAGTAGGTAAGTGCCCAGAGAAAGGCTCACTACGTTCCTCAGTATTTTTGCAGCTGAATATAGTGTATACATTATTTTCCTCTGCATTAGAACAGACAAGTAGGCATCGCTAAACGAAAGATTTCAATCTGGAAATAAGATTGATTGGCATATCCGCTGGTTTGCCGTACGTACCGTGAAGAAAGGTGACAGCATATTGTGATCCGTAAAATTTCGGTCATATTTTTGAACCTGGGATCGGCAGCCATTAGGCAGCACGTCGGCGGCTCACGATACCACTTTCTAGAAGTTGGAGACATTTTCCAGTAAACCTCATAAAATTGAACAGGAAGAATCCAAATTAACAAAAAACAGATACATTTTCCTTCGTAAGGATGTTTTTCACGTAGCAATTGAAAATGTTTACAGTTGACTGAAATAACTCATTATATTCAAGTCATTCTGAGAAAATTACTGGTTTAGAGAATGGATGAAAGTGCCAGAAACTCCTGCAAACAAGATATCGTCCAGTATTTCCCCTCACTGTGAGCGTGAGTGTATTACAGATGATTGATGATCATCTATTACTGTGACGACTTATAAAATCCCATTCGACAGTGGATGTTAGTTGGAAGTTGTTGTAACTACATGCGGATGGAAAAAATATCTTCAGATTTACACATTCTTACTGAAATTGAGAAATTTACCATCAAATAGAAGACGAATGGAGAACATCACTTATATGGCTTGAGTCTTTATTATTTAATCTGAGGGTTCAAATGGACATTAAGGGCAATGCCAACCTTGCAACAAATAAATATTTAAATACATTTATTTGTGAGTTTTTTGATTTAACCGAGTTTTGAAGATGGTACATTGAGGCTCACGGAGTTTAGATCTAGAAGTAAGTGTTTTATAAAATATCGTTTTCACGCCAAATCTTGTTCGCAATTGAACACGTCTGTCGCGCAAGGGAATTAATTTCGGGAGGGATCAAAATAGTTTGATTACATAGTAAGTGCTTCTCTTTTGGCGAATCTGACAACAGCTAGTCGGAGGCAGTCGGCATCCTTCATCCATAGTGCTGAAATTCACAATCCGCTTCCCTCTGCCTATGTCAACTTCGGCGGGCTCTTTTATCAATTCCATCGCCGGAAGCAATCGCTTAATTTGAGGTTAGAAACAGACCTCGGAAAACCACGATTTCCTGGTCAAAAAAATAGGAAAACATTAATCAGCATTATTAATTTCTCTAAAGATTTGCCCCACCCTCCTCATCTCCGGGATAAGGGCGGGTGTTCCAGGGGCTGTATTCAGTCGCGAATCCCAAGCGAGCGCACACACCTTCCCACTTCCCTCCCACGCACCTCCACCTCCCCTGGCCTCCCAGGCCCACCCCTCATCATTTAAAAACACGAGATGATCCTTTCGGCTTTCGGCGAAGGACGGAGAAGGGGGAAGGAAGGGGGTGGGGAAGGAAGAAAGGGAGGTAAATCTCCGCGCGAGAGAAAAAAAAGAGAGGAGTAATAAGTCGCGGGGGACGAAGACGACGAGCGGTATAAAGCGAGAAGAAATGACGCGATTTCCGAACATTTCACCCGTAAATTGCTCGTACTCCCCCTCCCGCCATTTTATTCTCCGTAATCCCCTCCGTGGCACATCACCATCACTCTCCTCGCATCTTGGTGGCGGAGGCATTCGTTCCTTTCATCAATATCTCAAGAACCAACCGAAGCCAAACATTCACCCTTCCCTCCCCATCCACCGACATCCTTCGGCAAAACCGCTCGTTCGTTCCATCTACCCTCCTCCTCCCAGCGCCATGCCACCCACCAACCCCCCCCCCCCAAACCACCACGCCCTCCGCCATTCCTTTACTTTCCACGCTTCAGGAGCGCTCAATGGGAAACTTCGCGAGCGACGATGACGGAGGGAGAGGGAAGACGAATGAGGATTCGAGCGGCAGTTCTTTTCATCGGAGGGGGGGGAGTATCCAGGAGGAGAAAGGGGGTGTGCTAGAAGAGAGGGGCAACGTGAACAGAGATGTTAAGTCGGAAGGGGTATTTTTCATTTTGTATTTTTTTAACTCGGAGAGGACGGGAGGAGGGGCGTTTTTTTCTTGGTTTTAAGCTTCCCTTTGAGAGTTGGGGAGGGGTGCGTGGAGGGTGGTCGGGAAGGTTTATATACATATATATATTTTTTTTTAACGCGATGTCGATGGGCGGATCGGGTCCTGGGGGGTTTGGTGACGTTCTCAGGGGTCGGAGAGAGGAGAGGATAGGGGGTCGGGGGACAGGATGGAGGGAGTTATAGAACGAACGAGAGAGAGAGAGGAGGAAAGCGTTTCTTTCAATTGGGCGAGGGGTGGAAACGACTCTCAGGGTCGCGTGACAAAAGGAGGACTTTTAACAGTCGGATATGTTTTTTTAATAAATGGCGTCGATGCTTTACCGTGTTTTTCCCCTCCCCACCTAACGGTGGCGTTTCAAAGGGATGAAAGCGCACAAAGTCGGGTGCTTTTTTCGTGCACGCAGCCCTCTGTGATCCGCGACGCTTTGAGTAGCGACGTCGCTCCCTTTCTCCCCACCCCCGAGCGCACGCTCCTCTAGCTCTAAATAATTATTACTCTTTCGTGGCGAAGATTGTCAGAGAACGTTTAATGGATGAGGCGGTAGGTGTGGCGTATATTCCGAATTTTTACGATAAATTTGGAAGGACTTTTATAAGTTTCGTATTAATATACATTTGATTGCTACAAAACGGCAAGACCATTTACTGGAGATCTCTATTATCGATTAAGCTATGACTAAATTGCTGCGGGGTCAGCATAAAGTCCTTAATAAATTGCCGATAACTTAAACTTGAGAAATGTGAAGCATCTGTCATAAAAAAGCAAGGTAAAGAAGCAACCTTTTGGCAATCATTTGGTTTTTATAACATTTTAGCTGGCTGGTAAACCTCTCTTTCCCAAATATTTTTCTAGAACATATTCATTGATATAGCTTTTAGCGTTCTCAAAAAGGGTATAGATTTTCTAATCGGTCAGTGTGAAGGAAATTAAAACAATTTCAAATTGTCTCTTTTCTCAGAATATGTACGATACATAGTTCAAATGTGCTAAGTTAATGCTTCATAATACCTATATATTTTTTTAATTGTAACATTGGTACTTTAGAATGACTCTTAGAGACAAAGATTTCGCAACATTGTGGTTATAGTGAAGATTGAGTTTATCCGAAAGGCCTACCCGAGTGTTTGGAGGCCACTAATCAAAGCCAAAATACCAGTATGTACACAATTTTTTAAGGTGATAGAGTAACGATGCATATTCGTGGATATTATTTGGAGTAGAATGTATTAAAAAATCGCGCTTTTATTGGCTGGTGCCAACTTTATCACAGCTGCTTCCACCCTTGTGTGTTTTTTTAATTCATCGCACCTCACAGCTTGTGAATGTGCTTTCAATGATATTCTTCCATGAATGTTGATGAAAGCACCAAATGCTATATTCATTCAGTTAATTTTATGGCAGTCGTAACATTCAACTTCCCGTTTTTATCCACTAATATGTTTAATGCTTGATCGAATTCTAAGACCACCATCACAATTTTTGTAATAGGTTTGGTTTTGCCAAATTTTTTTGCGCATCCCAATTGTATGAAGAAAGATATTGCAATAAAATACATGGATGTAAACTAAAAGCTTTTCTCATAGTTTACAAAAAAAGCACTTCCCAATCGATATGCGTATGCAGGACATACGTATATTGTTGGACTGCTGCATAATATGAGAGGATATATATTATTCCTCCTGAATCCTTTCTGCTTAGAGTTTAAGATGTATCTACTATTCAGCAATATTAATCAATAGTTATTATCCTCCTTTCCTCGATGAGGTCGACAGTCGAAGTAACGTGCACTCACAGGACGCTATGATAAAGGAGGCGGCGTCTTAGCTTTCAGTAATCGCCCCTAACGTGGCATAATGCACAAAAAGATTTATTCTCAAACATGCATCTCATTGACTTCTATGGCTAAAATAAACAATAATAATGAATTTTATTTTTATTGACGTAAATTTGAGGATGCAAATGAAGGACATCTTGTGAAAATAGTGACTACCCTATAGGTATTTAGGTTTATAGTGAACGCACCTATGGAATAATATCTAAACTAGATACTAGAAGAGATCGTTTGCCAGGTCTGTCTCCGTAGCAAAAACTGTTGCCTATCTATTGAGCATGCTCACAAAAAATCTTCCTACATTTATGTCGACAAATACGATTGACGTATATATAGTCCCGACTTCACACGTGAAAACATAAGGCAGTTGATATGCCATGTGTGGAAGATTTATATAGTGGGAATATCTTAATTGTGTTATCTGTTCTGCAGGCTTCAAAATAAATATGAACTAATGACAAAAAATATAATTTTCCCTTAAATGCATCTCTTTTTAATAAAAATGTTCATTTCATTCATTCTTTTAATTTGACTGATCTACGTATAATACTTGCCAACCTTTCAAATTTATCATGGCTCTTTGTGTTCCCGCTATAGTCAATAATTATTGCATTTAGGGAGTTTCATTTTCTTTGGTAAGCAGAATGGTATCCATTATTTATTTCATTCTCATTGTTGATAGGCAGTGAAAAATAAACGATATTTTGCATAGTTTTTTTCTCCTATCAGTCGCCAATTTTTCTTCTGGACAAAAATACCCCTGTTACTTTTAATAAAAGGAATCAAATATTGATAATTACGTTTCGAATAACTTTCATCTTGCTGCCATGGCGCTGCGTCGATTTCTCCGCAACAGCCCGGTCCGAATGAGGAGCTATTCCCATTCGGCTGTCGCCCCTTTGTGTCCCCCTTCCCTGAAGACGTCAATTGGAGAACCCCTTATGGCTCTGTATCCGTTCCCATGTGAATGGCAATATTTAATTATTATCATATTTGTCGTATATCCAATTAGAATATTAAAAAGCCTCTATCGTGTATATTTATTATATTTCTGAATGAAAATACACCTCTTCCCCCAAAGGTTTTGGTCCAATCGGTAGTATTTATGTATATCCGAATATATTTTGGGCACCACTAAAAGGGGTAGATATTCACATTTGAGATGTGGAGCTCACTATCCCCATGTTTATGCCTTTTGTCCGTTGCGCATTTGACCGTGTCGGTTCCCTCCCCAGAGGACACCGAGGACGAGCTGGAGGAGGACGAGGAGGGAGAGGACGAGGAGGAGGGGGAGGAGGAGGGGCGCCAGGATTCCCCTTCCCGCTACCTGTCCACGCCCATCGCGCTCACCACGGCCGCTAAGCACGATGGCAAGAAGGAACCGCGTGACGAGGGCAAATACCACGGGGGCGGGATCCCGGAGGCCGGCGGGGGGCCTCCCCCACCCTCCGGCGGTAACCCTTCCTCCGCGGGTGGCGGGCGGAAGCCCCGGCGGCGGAGGACCGCCTTCACGCACGCCCAGCTCGCCTATCTCGAGAGGAAGTTCCGCTGCCAGAAGTACCTGTCGGTGGCGGACAGGAGCGACGTGGCCGACGCGCTCTCCCTCTCGGAGACACAAGTGAAGACGTGGTACCAGAATAGGAGGTAAGCTCCCCGAGCAATCCGTGCCGACGCCATAGAAGTAAATGCCGCGTTGCGTGTGGTCCGTGAGATTAAGCGAGTCCGGGAAATGTTATACAAAACACAGCTTCCTACCACTCGAGCCAGTCAGGAAAGAATATTTCTTTCGTGACACGTTAAAAAAAATAAATACACCTACCATTAAAACTTGAATAAAATTTGCAACCTGGGAGGATACTCTAGTAAAACCCAGCAGTCCGCACATTTTGATGGTAGATCTCATTCAATATTTACATACGAATTTATTTTAAAATATTTTCAAAACATTTTACGTTTCCTTTCTTAATTTCATGGTCAACAGTGAACCCTTGATTTTTCTCCAAATTCAACATGCATGGGAAATTTCTTGTTAATAAAAAACCCATGCTTTACAATAATTCGAAGCTAATTTTCCCAGGGAACTGCTTACGTCAGGAGTGATATTTACGAGGAAATGTTTAAAATTGATGCAGGGTGCGATTGCAGAAGGGTGTAATTGAAGGAGAAATGTAATGAAATACATAGACAGGAAGAGATTACGGGGAATTAAGTTATTCAGACATGTCGAAGAGACATATGTAGAAATCATGAGGTCTGAAAAAGGCAATGGCGTAAGGTGAAAGAGAGAAATATATTTGGATTATTCACAATTGTGCTGATATTCCGAAAGATATGCACATAGTTATCAGGCTCCTTCCTACCTATAAAAGGTGTACTACCTCTTACTAAATTGGTTTCAAATTAGATTAGATCTCAGTCTGACACTAACCCTTCCACCCGTTTGCCTCCAGGACCAAGTGGAAGCGGCAGAACCAACTTCGGCTGGAGCAGCTCCGGCAGCAGGCGGCGGGCGAGGCCGTCGTGGTGACGTCGGCCGGTCCCGTGGTGCACCACCCCCTGAGCAAGGATCTCCACCACCACCTGCACCATCACCACCTGCAGCAGCACCAGGGGGGCCCTCCCCCGCAGCCGATGGGCGGGGAGCCCTCCGTCCCCACGCCCCCCTCCTCCACGCCATCCACCTCCTCGCCCTCCTCTTCCGCATCCTCCTGCTGCGCACCCCCGCCCCCACCGCCCCCACCACCGCCGCCCCCGCCCCCCTTCCTCCTCCCCGCCGCCGCTCACCATCACCCCCACCATCACCACCCGCACCACCACCAGCCTTGCTTCCTCAACGCCGCCGCCATCTTCCGAAACGTCACGTACGTGCACGGGTGCCAGCTCTAGCGATTCGCCGGCGAGCCAGCGGACGGTCCCACCGCCGCCGAGGACTCGTTTGCGGAGCTCGTGCTGCAGGACAGGCTGCAGTACCTGAGGGCCAGTGGTAACCCCTCGGAGGAGCACTTCTAAGAGACGCAGCGGAAGTCGCTGGGACTGGCGCCTCTGCCGGTCGCTCGCCGCTGAGATCGCCCGTAAAGCCCGGCCTCCGACTGGGAGAACGCCAAGTGCTGGCGGAGAAACCCATCGGAGAGGGCATTTGATCGAAGTATTTCACGTTTCCTCTGTGCGTACACATTATTGCTTATCCGTGCGTTATATTCCCTTGGGAATTCTTCTGGCTGTGGACAGGACGGAGATTCTCCTTATTGTTCTCTGAACCAATATTAAACCAAAATTCTGGTTGACCACCTTAGTTGGTGGTGGAAAGGAAGGCGCTTGGCATGGAGGGACGTTAGAGGAATGTGATGTGGCATTGAAAGCGCCAGAATTGTTCACGATAAACGTGAGATTACCTAACGATAAAAATAAAGAATTGATTTTGTACGGAAGTACAAAAACTGTCAACTTCGTTACCTACAATTATGAACAAAAACGTTCGAAAAGAGTTTTAATGAATTAGAAGGTATGGTACTTAGTATATGCTAAGGAGGGAATCGAAAACCTTCTCCAAAATGTGAAATGTGGTCAGGGCAGACGTTCATGAAGTGTGAAGAAATGTGTAGTCATCCCTCTGAGAGGTGTCGGGAACGCTGGTGAAAAATTCTCTTAGTGCCTGAGAAAAATGAAGTAGAGATCAGGCCTGAGGTTGGGAGTCACAAACTGTCTGTAGACGAATTATTTCGCATGCGTCGCCTGGACGAAAACATTTGTCTGTCTCAGGAACGCTCTGACTCTTGGTGGAATGTAAGACGTACGAACGCGCCAGAAACCTGCAGGATTTGACCTTGTCACGCAGTAGAATTATCCAATGAACAGCTGTAATTGTGCGAGAAATACTAATCTTCTGAGCTCAAGGAGGGCTTAAAGATGAAAGGGTGCAATATCATTCTACGAATGTCGTTCAAGAAACTTCTTCCTAAGCTTGGAATATTTCAATAATTATACGAGACTGAGTTTATGTAAATTATTTCTATTTTATTTATTGATCATAAAATCTTGGGTCCCTAATAGCTGATATAAAAGTAAATATGATGATGAAATCTAACAGCTACAAAATAACTTCTTCGCAGTGATCAGTAATGGAGCTAACAGTTTCAGGCTTAACTTTGTGGAATCCCTTCATGGTGAGGTTAAAAAAGAAAAACTTTACACTTCCACACACTTTTAATACAATACAAAACTCAATACGCACTTTTAATACAATACAGGTATTGTATTAAAAGTGTGTGGAAGTGTCAAGTTTTTCTTTTTTACCCTCATCAGTAATGTAATTAAAGTAAGATAGGGATAGAGACTTGCCCTTAAAAAAATACATTGAGACATTGGATACATTCTCAAAGTATGCGAATTTAAAGGGTTGAAATCATCTGTTTTAAGATTCTGGTTAAAAAAGTAAGCAACCTAAAAATTAATTAATTTTAAGTAAATTTAAGGAAAGAAGTGATCAGTTTTATCTGGTTAAAACTTTTAGTTAGTTTATTTCAATCTGATAGTCACAGGGAGTGGTTTAACTGAATTAAGGGTCATGCCAATCCAAACGCGCAATACTTCTAAGAAGCTTTAATGTATTTCATCATAATTCTATCGAGGAAATTCATATGTGTTTTTTTTCACCAGGAGTAAAATAGATTTGCATATATTCCATACGCATTTAGTTGCAGGTATCAGTTTAGAGCAATGAATTTGTTTTTAGGAAAAATATTCTTAAGTAATGCCGGCACACTCAGAATTTCCACGAAATTCAATATTTTCATCTCCATTTTAAGCTTTTGGTTAAAATATTATCACGCAGCACACAGTGAAATACATTATGGATCATCAAATACTACAAAATCGATTCGCGTCTCTCGGGCCAATTCCTATTACTGCTGCAACAGCTGTAAAATTGATGAGCGTTGTTTTAACGAATTTATAAGCGCATGCTGTTGTCATTTTGGTTAGTTATCCCCCTAAGTCCGTTTTTCCTTCATAAAATGCAAACACCGGATCATGATTTGTCTAGGCTCGTCAACAATCGTGATCTAGCATCGCCGCTGAGAAATCAATTAAGTTTCACTCCAATGAAAATTAGAAATGCAAGTTTTGAAAGTAGAAAAAGTATGCAAATTAAGGGCATTCGATGGCCAGCGAAATGTTTCAATAGGAGGTAAATTGCAAGGTCTCTTTTTATCAAGAATTCAAAAGAATTCAAAGGTAGAAATGAATCTGAAATCAGAAATGCAGACGCAAGGTGCTAGTTGATTGTTATTTTCCGATCATGATCAAATTATGCACAGAACCTTTTTTGAAGAGAAATCCAGAAATTTACTTGACTTGGGTATGTCTAATGGCATCATATTACAATTTCAAAGGCTAGTTTAACTGCATGCATTTACAAAACTTTTGAGAATGTATTTTGGGGAAAGAAAATTTATTTTCATTCCTGATAATTAAAAATAAAACTGGCGCACTATTGTATGCAGACAATTTTACCACGGTTGCACGAAATTCTTTTTTTTCTGTTTCCATTAAAGAATACCTCACATTTTATTTCGGCCGCTTTCTTTAAGTAAACTGAGAGTATACGATGATATGATATTGATATGACTCCACTTGAAGTAAGAGATAAACTTTTGAAGTCAATGAACAAGAAAGACTGGTTAAACTTGCTTCTGTCGTAAAATTGGCGTCTCCGAAATTCGAGTACTTTCCACGAATCTGTTACATTAGCCACACAAAAATCTGCTGGGCAAGGAGTGAGTATTTTCAATTCAAATGTATCAGTTTCTGTGCTCTAAAACAAAATTTGAGCTGATTTGCGAGGGGGAAATTATTTTCAGCTAGAGTTCGGCTGAAGAGGATGCTCGCTGCAAATCGAAGACCAAGAGATGACAGGACTCGACCAAGGTTACTACTACCACCTGCAAACCCGAATATTTATATATTTTTTTAATATTTGCGAGCAACTATTTGAAATAAAATGTCACAATCAAATATTCGCTGAAGATTCTCGATTCCGTATTTTATCTGGTTGGAAACCAGAAGTGATTTCCGTGTGGCAAAAGTCGGAATGAAAGACATTTGGAACATAGGTTTCTCTCATAGATGTATCAGATGTTCGATGATATTGGTCTAAACTTTTGCAACCGTCGCCGGACAAAATCGACGAAAGAGTGCGCTCTGAGCGCGGACGAGGCGACACTAAGTAAGCTGGGAGTGCGTGCTTCTCAATCCCCTTCCCTCGTTTTGCAGCCCTCGGAGTGCCACCATGAACATGAAATGCAGTGAGGCAGCATTCAAGACAGTGGCTGCCATTTCGTAATGTATTGTGTTCGTTATCATATGTTACGAAGGTTCATTGTTTCACGATGTGTTTTATGTGTATAAATGTCGAAAATGTGTAATTAAAAAGTTAAATTAATCGTATCTGCTCATAATAATTTCTCAATCATTGCCATTTTCCCCATTCAAAGAGTTCCTTTACCTGCCATTATCGTCGTTCCGTTGAATTCTGAGGGCTTCTGAATATGTAAAAATATGATTTGACTAATCACTTTGGAAATAATTTTGTCTTGTCAACTGTAATTATTTTCAACCCTAATTTGCTTTACGCTTAGTATTTTCGATTGTAAAATTAATGCGATTGGTTGACGATATCCGGGTTACTTGAGTTGGCATTATTATTTACAAATTAATTAATTGCTAGGCATTTTTTGGATAATTCCAATGCAATCATATCAATTGCATTACCTATAGTTCATAATTTTCAGCTATAAATATACCTATTCCTTTTTAGGTAATGACCAAAATCAGTGACTAGGATTTCGACTAATCTATGGTTCTATAATCTAGAAATCTAGGAATTCTAACTAATCTAAACTAATATTAAACTAACTGGCTAATCTAGGAATTAGACTAGAATCTATGTGCATTAATATGGTACCTTTCAAGCCACTGCTAGGGTGTGTGACAGAGGATTATTCCATACCAGTCTTGTAGCTGAGGGGAATCGTCTTGAAAAAACCGAAGACGATCAGAATTTATGTAAACGTCTTCAGCACTACAACTGGGGACCGAATGGAAGTTATTTGTTTTTGTATTTCCAATTGAGGTTTTTATTACGTCTGATATCGATCAGGAAAGTTAGTTGGAAATAATGCCACTAGATGACATTTGCATATATTGACATTAACTAGAGAATTTATGCATGAAAAAAGACTTCGAGATATCTCTTAGGATATAAAACGTTAAATTAATACTTAAAGCTATATATACTCTCCCCGAAAATATGTTTTAAAGCCAAGTATATTTTGAACAAAGCTAAAATCAGTCCATTGTTTAGAACTACATTTTCCATACTAATTATGTTTTATTTTCTTATAACATCTGGTTCTCCTACACAAAGCTGTTATTATATAACCAAACGATAAATCATCCACAATGCAAATGAGGGTTAAATTCATAACCTTCTTAAAGAGAATAGTATTGGTGCAAAATTACCTTATCATATCTTAAAACCAATTAAGCATCAATCCTCGACGGCGGTACCAATTATAAGGCCATCCATTTAAAAAGGTTATGACAATGTACAAGTAAGGTCTGACGTTCCCGTAACCAAAATGATTCCGTTCTGCACACTTGTCTTATCCTAAATAAATGACATGGAGAGCCATATATATATATATATATATATATGGCTCTCCATGTCATTTATTTAGGATAAGACAAGTGTGCAGTGTGTATATATATATATATACATAGAAATATTTACATATAGATACATATATAATATATTTATATATATATATGTATATATATGTATATATATAGACATAGGTATATATCCTTAAAAATAATTAAATGCTCCAGGTATATAGGCCAACTTAGTAACATTTAATAGAAAATCCACATTTCCAATGGAATTTTTAAAACAATTGGTCTCCACGTATTCTTGCCTCAAATAAAGCCTAAGTGACTGGAAGGTAGTAAAAACGAGCATACGACATATAAAAAACAAATATATATTCATTTCCCGTATGTTTCTATGAAGGCTACCACAGCAGCGGAATAATACTTTGCACCAGCAGTCAAGGAGCGGTTTTTACTAAGGTTTGCTAGCAATTTATG
Organism: Hetaerina titia; assembly: GCA_037158775.1. Lineage (NCBI taxonomy): Eukaryota > Metazoa > Arthropoda > Insecta > Odonata > Calopterygidae > Hetaerina > Hetaerina titia. The sequence goes on from CM073768.1 coordinate 28,496,266, forward strand.
CTTAAAATGTGTTTAATTAAGTCTTTATTATAATCACTATGGGTTCAATCAACATTGGGATTCATCTCGCGTTGAAGCCCTGAATTAACATTTGAACGTCTGAGGAATCCCTTTGCCATCAATCGGATACGGAGTTGTACACGTAGGTTCCACCGCAGGATATCTCGCACCTCCTCCTCTTCCGTGAACTCCCTTTCCAGTTTCTCCAGTTCCATAGTCCTTGAAAAACACAGCTGCAACTGCTTGTGCATCGCCGGCATTGGGTTTCGGAGTAGAAATGCCGACAAGTCTTTGAAGGTAGTGCACTCCTCTGATACGACTGGCAAGCTATTTTCGTGTATCTGATAAATCATGTGGATAAACCTCGCACTGATCGTGGATTTCATGTTAGCCTGGTGGTAGACCATGTAGACCTTAAAGAACATCTTCTTCCCGGCCGCGTTCCAGTGGTTTTGGACGCTGAAGAGTCTGCCGAGCTCGACGAGTGACGTGCAGATCTGGATGAAATGCATTTGGGTGCCGGGACCCCTTATGTCCTGGTGTGTGAAGTGGGAAACTCTTCACGGGATGCGAGCTTAGGAGACGGTTTGATTGTTTGGGATCGAAGTGCACTTCTTGGCGGAGATATCACTTATGTCGCAAACGTTCCCAAACCAGAGTTCAAGCCCCAAGAGTCGATCCCTTGATAGTGACTCTCCTCTCGTTTGCATCCAGAGACTAATTACAATACATCATAAATAATTACTAACTAAACTAACATTCACCATAAATAGTACAAAAATCTGGCTTTAGAGGCCTAAAGGTGGGTTATAATCTGTCCGCTAGTATAGTCCGTTGTACTCTGCCTCGTGTCATAAAGCTTATGTTAACGTAATACGAATAGAACGTATGTAAGAAAAGAAAAAAAAATTACTGCCAGAAATTGAAGGATTTTACGAACAACTTTCAACGAAGAGAATTGTTTTGAGTTTGACTGAGAAAAATATCCCTAGTGAAAACAGCTCAATTGTAGCTCTGTATTTTCTTTTTCTCGTGAGAAGGATATCTGGAGATTTTCTCGAAATTTTAGATTGGTGCGAGTAGGTGATACCAAACGAACCCATACTACATTCTTTGATTGGGCATCCTCATAATATTAGCGACGTACAATTCAATTAAAATCAATGGATTAAGATAATATATTCACTCTCAAACAATACGCGTTCACATCAAACAAAGGTTAAAGTGTGAGATATGGTCAAGACTCGACTATGAGTAAAGCGATCTTTATGATGGATAAAGTGGCCTTCCTGTGTTTCATAGATATCTTTAATTTACCCGAATATATTTTGCAATTTAGAAGGCACATTTCGTTGGGAAGTGTAGATAATTTCTTATTATTATGGTTGTCTACCGTTAAAAGTAGGTATTGGATGGACATGAACTGAGTATCGCTCCTTTTCTTAGCTAAGACGAATCTGATATCCAAAACTGTATATAATTTTTAATTTCTGCATTTTTCCTTCCCCTTTGATTTCATCAAATATAACTCCCGTTTTCGTCCCTCTAATTTGCTTACCTAATGTAACTCCCCTCCATCACAGTCTACAGCATTTTTTCCTGGAAAAATGCATTCTACATCCACGCTTCCTGTCTCCTTTGCATTTACCCCCACAATCCCCTCTCTTTCCCTAAAATTCCTACCTCTTAGTTAGTCAGCTCTTCGATAATTTTCTTTCCATCTGTTTTACCTTTGTCACCCTTCTCCACACCCATATCTCAAAAGACTTCAATTTACACCTATAATCTTGTATCAATGGCCAAGTTACAAAGTTTACAAAAACAAATTCCATGTGAAAAGTTTAGCAAGCCTTTTTTTTAGCATCTTTATCCTTCTTTCCTGACATCATTTCTCTCCTCCTTTGAAAGCTTCAATGTATAACCCAATTTTTCTTTTTATGCCCCTTGTACCTTGTCAGGTTTGGTCCAAAACACTGTAGAGAGAATCCACCTGCATTAGTTTTTCCTCTCTTATTTTGGCGAATAACTTTGCCTTCTCCTAGCTCTTCCTCATTGCTAAAACTTCACTGGCGCTATTTTGCTTAAAAAAATTCTGATCCCATGCTTATCACATTGATTTATAATGCATTTAGTAATATTAGTAACCTTTGGATTACTGAATAGCTAAAGATAGATTATTTTGCGAATTTAACAGACTTCATAAATTCCCCACACACGTTCATTCCTATTTCAAGTTCTTCCCAGACCTATTCTACCATTTCCTTTGCGCATACCCTGAAAGCACGGTCGCTAATCGGCACCCTCTTACTTTTCTTCCTAACATTGCCCATCCAGACTCTCCATCCGCCACACACACACGCCATCCAGCTTGACGTGGCCAAATTTCTTCCTCGTAATTGCTACGAAATATCCCCTAAAAACTCTTTCTTACGCTATTTTCTAAACCAATAGGTAGTTCCATATGAAAGTTGTCTACCCCCACGGCCTTATTTGATTTCATTTTCCTTAATACCCTTTCTATCTCACTATCGAGTAAGCCAGGACTTAAGCTATCCTTATCTACGTCATATCCACTTCGATGTCTAACCTTGCTGGCCTAATGCCATACAGCTCTTTTACAGCTGTATACATTCCTTCTATTTCTCTTGGATCTTTTCTGGTTGGGCTAATATTTTTCCTTATTTATCTTTGGTTGTCTGCAACGATTTTCCCTTCTTACTTCCTGACAGACTTTTATTCATGTATAGCGTACCAATGTCACTATTCCTAAGCAAATTTTCCATATTCTCGTCATTCACCACGCTTATTTGGCTCTATTTGTAACCAGTTTATTATACAACTCTTTATACTCCCTTCTACGCAACTCTTTATATACATAGTAGTGGTATTAGTTATTAGGGGAGGCGATCGTCAGCTGAGATCATTTACACCATTAGAGATGGAGGAAGGGTGGAGAGAAACCAAGTCAACATTAGCCTAATCTTAAAGAAAGCCGCCAAGGGATCCGCAATTTAACATCCCATTCGACGAACGGCGTACTCACTCAAACCGCCCTCCGTAAAGCACCTCAAGTAGGGATCGCGATAGCACTGAAAAACTGTATTTATACTTTTCCATTTCTTTCTCTTGTCTCAATAGCCACAGGAAAAACTTTCTGTTAACTTATTCTCCCTCCAGAGCCATTGGAAAAAATTAACATACCCAAAAGGTGTAAAGCTATTAAATGTTTTATAGGTAGTATTACATTTTTTTATATTCACTTCATGTCAAAGAGTACTCAATCAGAGCGGAGGGTCTCTGAATTAGAATCAAAACAGTCTAAATATTTTAGATTCTACAATGATAAAATTTGCTCTAAAAGATAGTAACGAAGCATTATTATTTGGATTAGTAAAAATTTATGTTTTTAAAGGAGCGCGAAACAAATAGTAGGGTTCTGTGACAAATCAAAAAAATCTTTTCCAAACCAATAGTAGATTCGTCACCTAATTTCTTAAAGGTCTCGTGCACTTTTAGTCGCGTAATAGTAATAAATATATCTCTAGTAGAGGTGTATTTAGTAGTAATTATCTCTTTTAAAACTATGCAATTTAATACATAGTATTATTGTTATTAGGATTTTTAAAGCTTCTTGATTAATGTGAACTTCCCCTGGGTAACTACACTTCAAGCATAACAATATTTTAATGAATATGATAATTCCTCAGCACTGCTCAAAATTAAATCAAATAATTGTTGGCGTTTCAATGGGAAATCAAGCGGTACTATTTTTGTCACATCCTATTGCATAACTTAACTGAGGTAGTTGGGCCTTTTCATATTCACTTGGCACTACTTTGAGGTAATTTGAGTTGAATATGATAGAGAGAATGCATCTGATTTTTCACACATACTTGGGCACCCTTTTCATTTGCACGACAAGAGAACTCATTTTCTCCAAAATCAATGGCAGTCTTAAAATAGATTTAATATACGATACTATTAATCAATAAATATCAATAGAATGCATGTTATCCAATGATCATCATCAGTATTTCAATCCTAGGACTGGTTTACTGCAGCCCTCCTTTCTACTCTATTTAATGGCAATTCCCTCAATCATTGATATCTTCTGCTTTACGTCCTTCTTAATTGGTCGTATGTACATGTCTCTTAGTCTCCCCCCTTGGAATCTGTCCTTCTATTTTTCCTTCTATTATATTCATAATCAATCCATTGTGCCTCAATGTGTGCCCAGTCCATCGATTTCTTCTTTGCCGTAGGGTTCTCCATATGGTCCTATCCTCTTCTGCTCTTCTATATGCTTCCTCGTTTCTTATTCTATCTGTCCGTTTAATATTCAGCATTCTCCTCTAGAACCATGTTTCAAAGGCTTTCCACTTTTTCAATCTTCCAAGTCTCGTGACCATAGAGCGCCAAGCTCCAAATGAAACTCTTGACGAATTGCTTCCTTGTTTACAACCTCAGGTTCTTTGAACATAGTAATTGCCTCTTCTTCATGAATGCGTTCTTAGCTTGGATTATTCTTCACTTGATGTCGATCGAAACTTCTTCCATTCCATGCTATCCTTCTTCCTAGGTAGATGAAGGATTCCACTTGCTCTAGTTTCTACACACAAGGATTTTAGGATCCAATGATATGAAAGCTATATTCAACACAGTGAAATGATCACAGCCCAGTAACTGACCACAACATTTTCAGAGTAAGTTGAATAATCAGATTCAACATCATTCATTTCTGGTGCTGTAATTCTCGTTCAAAATCCACCTCCACCAAAGTCTTTTGCTTTCTTTCTATCTTCAGGACCAATTTGGCAGCCAAAACTGCAAGGAAGAGCCCCATCCACAATATATTGACTGCGTTAATTATATACTCGTATGGTATTTAACTGGAATGCTCTGTTTTGAGAATGAATTGCAAATAGCTTGTTTTTTACACTTTTACAAACAATACGGATTTGTCAAAAAAACAATGAGATCAAAAATGTTCACCTAATGTAGTTTTCAAAACCCAAACAACTGCAAACATATCTGTTATTTGAAAAAGAAATTCTTTGGTGTTTTTTAATATACGAGTATACAATTGTAACTATCCTTGCAGCAGTTATAGTATTGTAGTTCAATTATTGATTTTTGGCTGCTTCCTTGCAAATACTAACTATTTCTTTCGTGTTGATAATTCCGATGGGTACATCTACATAATACCTTGCAAGCCGTCGCAATGGCGTGTGGTGGGGGGTGTTAGGTCACCACCTATAAAAGGAAACAAAACCACATGCAAAATCAACACATCCTTGCAAACCTATACCCACAGTGGCGTATACATTCATGCAAAAATTCTTTCCTCTTACTCGCATGCAAATTCATATTCTATCAACTGACAAACGATTAAACAATTGCACCTTAGAATGCAGTAAAACATTTATCCAGTAACGTTCAAGCTAGAATTTGACAAATAAGAAGCGAAATTCCACTACCACATGGACATGCAGCATACAACCGCAATAGAACGCTTTTCCGGAATTTCCACAGTCGTGGATGTACAGCACGGTACAAAATAATATTAATCGTGAGGAATACTAAAGGTTTTTGGTTAGTAACGCCAGGGGATCTTGTTTATTTTCACATTAAATTGACATTCACCATTTACCAATCCAGGGGAACTAAACCTTCCGAAATCGATTTATTGAATATCTATTCTACTGAGGGCATTGCAATTTTTTAAAAGATAAAAATTATGATTTCCTTTAACCAGTACATTCTAAATAAACGTTTAAAACGCCGTTCATTCTCAACTGGGATTGTATTTTTTTGATAATAAACATTGAAGAAATGGACACATACATCCCTTAGAATTAAACACAACAACATATCATTTACTTAGGAAGGGTTTTTGAATATTATTTTCACGTACCCGGATTCTTTTTTAAATTCGAGGAATTGCCATTAGTAGCATCTTAATGACGTACAAACCACATCCCGATACACGTAACACCTCCCACATTTTCAGTCGCATTGAATTGCCTCATCATCCCAGCATGCAATGAAAACGATGTTCATGACGAAAAAAATCCTTTCACGTAGCCTCGCCACTTTTCATAAAAGATCGCTGGTCCGGGAACGAGGTAGGATATATTTTGAAACAGGACTCCTGTTTACGCGTAACTTCAACTAATTACTGCCGGATGAAGGGGAAGGGGGGAGGGTGGCGAGCGATGGCAGCAGCTCGTAGTTTCCAGAAATCCCGGTGAATGCGTTTATGGTTGGTGTCCAACGGGACGATTTTCTGAGTTGTTTACTTTGCACGCGGTGGAGTATCGCTTTCCTTTCCGCCTCGGCTGGCTGCAGCGTGCTCTCCCCTCTCTCTCTCTTCAATCTCCCCCTCACCCCACCCCACCCCGTTGGGACGACTCCACATCCTCTTTCGATTACTCGCTTCGTTATTCACTTTTCCGGGTCTCGTAACTAACATTCCCTCTTTCTCTCATCACGCTGTCCGTTTCGTGCGATGACATATGCATTCGTCGAGGCTTCAATTCCTTTCATTTCTTCCCTCGCGCGTTCACGTAATGACGTGCAGGGCCCTTAATTTTCCTCGTCTCCTCCAGACGTCCTCCTGGAGACCCTCCCCCCATCCCTTACCCCACCATCCGACCCGCACCCTTGGCCTCTCCCCACCCAGTCGCTTGCGCCTCGGCTCTCGCAGCGCTAAAGATTCCATCGAAATGGAAGCGTGGTACTACTGCAGATAGGACTGCACTGGGAGGGAGAGAGAGAGAATATATGAAAGCGCTTAAATGTTTATTTTTTTCTCTTTGCATTCAGAGCGAGTAGGGAAAGTGTAGGCGAGCGAGGCACTGGGGGAAAGAGAGACAGAGAAGGACGAACGTTTCCTTACGAAAAAGAAAACATCTCGGAGATAACGAGGTGTGAAGACTATATTTAGAACGCACTCATGTTTTTTTTAACAAATGACGGTGAGAGGATTGGGACGGAGAGAGGAGGACCAGAGGGGTTTAAACACAACGAGAGTCAGCATTTTATCTGCCGTAAAATGAAAATGGTCTAAGACACCTTGGTAGTTTTTTTTTTCAGCCCATTACAATTACGATAATTTTTCCAACCCAAAACATGACCTAATTGAAGCAAAATTTTACCCTAAAAACTAATACGTTTTTTTTTGCTATCATGGTGGGAAAGATGTCGGGGACAATTAATTAAGTCAACGCGCATGCTGTTAACCCAGTTAGTGAGGGAACGTTGACATTCTCCAGACAATCTTACAGTAAATTCAGTTTCCGGTAAATGACTTTCGGTGAGATGGTGAGGCGTCCTAAAACTTAAAGAGATGAGCATCGCTCAATCTCCAGTTCATATCCGAGTTGAAATATTTTGGTCAGTTCTCTTATTCAGTTAATTGAAGTTTCGCATTAATTGAACAAGGCTAGGTACAATCTAGAAGTACTCAATGTTATTTCAGTCGGAAGTCGTGAAGGATAACGTGGGCAAGGGGGGGATTTGAAACAGCCACACTTCACGAGTTGACCTTAAATAAATCACCATGTCGAATCCTCCTGAAATTTTATCTACGTAAAACATAGATGAATAGTATTTGTATCACATGAGTGCAGTTATTAGAATACAGAGAAGTATGTCCATAACATTAACTGTTTTTGACCAAATTCATATTCGTTGAGGATGAAAATTTTTCATCTCTCGCGCTGGGCGATGAACGTACATTGCGTTAATGTTACAAGTTATCTCTAACGTGAAAGAGAATTTCATGCAAAGCCGTATTCTCGAAGAATTAAAAAAAAACGAGGACTTACGAATGCCTAAACTTCTCGTCGACAGAAATTAAACTAAGTGTAAATTTAGTCGCGTCTTCGAGGAAACAAAACTGGGAATTTTGTGAGAGGGGAAAACTCAAATTAAAAACATGAGAGAGAGAGGGGGGGTGGGGAGAGAGCAAAGCGAAACGACACAAAGGGAAGGGACTCCTCTAAAGGCGACGCGCTCTAATTCGAAAGATTTCTTAAATTTTCTCTCCCGCATCCACCCCCATTTCACCCCCAACCGCTCTCCACCCTCTTTACCACTCACCAAGGATCCTTCCGCTTCGTCTTAGAGACCGAATTATGGACACGGAGGTGAGTGACGTCCTCACGCGACAGACTCGGAAAAAGGGATAATGATTAGCCTTTAGGCTGTGTACACGCGAGAAAGAAAAGCGACTTCGGGGGTGCACGTGGGGCGAGGGGTTGGAGGTGAAGGGGAGGGGTCGAGCGAAGGGCCGCGGAGGGCAGGGAAAGGGGGGGGAGGAGGACGAACCGAGGGAATGAAACAAGGATTAACTCGTCGACTTCCACCAGAGCGATCCCATTGTTGTCGCAGTGTACGAGCCACGCGCCGTCAACAATGCCCACTTCCATCCCCCTTCCACTTCCCCACCCTGCATCCCCAACTACCCCGTCTCCCTCTCTCTCACGACCCTCGCTCCCTCCCTTCCCACCCCAACTAACTGCTTTTGTTGACGTAGTGCCCCATTGTTGTCGACGCCCTCTCAGCTCCTGGCCTTAATGGGGCCTCAAACAAGCGGTCGCGACGGTTCTTCGCCTCCGCATAATGGCGGATGTTTGATTCCAGCAGAAAAGCCCAACCTCCCTTCACCTCCCCCTCCCTCCCCCACCCTATACCACTTGTCTCCTTCTCCTCTTTTTTAACATGCTGGTTGACTTCCCTCACCCTCTCTTCCCTTTCTTTTCCGTCCCCTCATGGGCGGACGACCGCCCCCTCCCCCAAGCAGAACCCATTGGAACCCATTCCAGCACATCCACCCATAGCATCGTTCTCGGGCGAAAACGCAAGGCAAGCAAGGTGGACGCGCTTTCACCGTCGAGCGCTCTTAGAGAAACCGCTCTAATGGCGGTTCGCGAGCCCGGCGGTTACATTAATGTCATGTGAGACTCTTTCTGAGGTCGTTATTTGCGTAGCAATTGCGCGGTCTTGAGAAGCGCAGTACTGGAAACCATTCACTTTTTAACATGTGGGCACCCTTTATTGTGATATTTGCAAAACAGCGCAATTCACGTCTTCTTAACGAAAACGGGACATTCTCCGGCATAAATATGCATGATACTCAACTTGGTAGAGCAATTTGTAAGCTTAGATTTTAATTACGGGAGAAAATATTCTGCCTGCATCATTGAGGAGTAATTGAATAAAATAAAATAAATGAATGAGATCATACATGGGGTAAGTGTTCTATCATTAAATTTTATGCCTACTTTAATTCGTAATTGGTAGGGGTATATGTTAAAATTGGACGATATCCTCAAAAAACTGAAACTATGTTGGGAAAAATGATAAAAAGGAGAAAATTAAGCATAAAAATTCTGGATTTAGTTTTGCACATGTGCGAGTTTTTTATGAGTTGTGTAATTAGACTTAGAAGTATCCATTACTTGCAGAGAAATGTATCTCGACTGCTATGCTGATAGAACAGTTAAAATGTTAACTAATGTTAGAAAGAGAGATTACCCTAAAATTCTCTTAGTACTATTGTTACGCAATGACATTTTGACCTCTGAATTTACTTTAATCTCTAGTATTTTTATTTGCATCTCTTCAGGACCATTTTGTAGCACTATATTTTCCTGCAATGGAGATAAACGATCTGCAATTTTCATTAACATCTCATCCAATGGGGAAAGGGCAACGTTGGAAATTTCAATTATTTTGAATAGGAATATAAAAACTAAATACCAATGCTCGTGTTGATAGTTTTTATTCTATGCCAAGTTCTTTTAAACTTGGTCACTTTTTCGATAATTTGATCAATTGAGTACTGATACCTTGGTTTCAAAGCCGAGTTTAAAATTTTGTTTCTACATTTTTTTTAAATAGCCATGGATATTTGGGCTGTGCACACCCGAGTTATTTTTGGTGTCTTCACAATTTTATGGGAGTGAAACGGCATGATTTTTATTTGAATTACTTCGCGTTAATTTCTTTTCCCTCTTAGTGTGTAGGAATAGTGTTTGCCATGTAGTTAAACGTTTCTTGAAAAATTTTTATTTAATTTCCTTAAAACCTGAATACAACAAATTCATTCATTGTAAAATCTCAGAAAAAATAATTAACATGCAATGTTGTACGTGAGATAATTCAATATCTAATAAGAAAAGGAAATCCATCAAAATTTTAAGCATTGTGATTGAATATATTACAGTTTCAATGAACAAATAAATTGATCTGCCATTTTTATATTCTTTTGGAATAATAGTAAAAAATATATCAATGATAATATTTGACGCATTAACGGCAATAAAGTATTATTTTTTTGATCGATTTGCTTCGATCGAAAGATTCAGTCTATTTCGTCTTTGCGAAACTTATAGCATATCTACACACATATCATCATATCTCTACACATATCTACTATGACTTCGATTTTTTACTGTCATGATTCATGAATATCGGAGGAAAGAAGAAATATTTATATCCATATGTTCTGGTCTTGTCCCCCTTGTTTTATATTTGTTGTCTAACCTACCCAAATATGTATTGTGGGGCCATAATACTCGTAGGTCCCTTTGTGTCACAGTTCAACTCGTGAGTACTGAACCTTGCTAATGCCTTTACGTCCTCCGGCTCAGTTTTCCATGGCAAGGTCAAACGCCGTTAAAATATTTCTGGCCCATATCATTGGAATACGCCTAATCGGAACAGTTATTGCATCCTCTGTTTAAATACGCCCTGCCATTTTATTTGCTTTCAGTACTATGGTTTGGCTGTTAACCTTTTTCACATTTTGGCGGGTGGCGCTCTCTCTTACCCTCTCCCTCTCGACTATCCTTGACCAACTCACAAACACAACACAAAAGATTTTCTGTTTAGTGATGAAGTGGCTGTGCGTGAAAATAGGTGTTGGTCATCTGATACTCAGACAGGAGGATGGAGCAGACGATGCCGGGATGGAACTGGAGCGCAGCACATCAACAGTAAGTAACGATTTTGACGTCACCTCTATTTTACTCTTTCCTCATTTCACCGTAAAATCACAATGTGCGCGGGTTCATAGGTGGGTTAATCCCGCAAAGAAAGCGCGGTGCTTGCCTGTAGTCGAGAATCTTTTTCCTTCAAATTTAAGCGCCCTTATGGCCAGGATAAGAGAAGTTTCGAGTTATTCGTCTCCCGATACAATATCCCTTTTGTTCTCGTGATTAACTTTTGATTTCAATTCACTGTACATTCAACTTGTTTAATGACTTATTTATTACATTTATACAAGAGTGCATGCACAAAATTGGCATGCATGGGTGGGGAAATACAAGGGTTTGAGTTTGTTTTACGTCATTCTGAGATATCTGGAGGCATTAACTACGTTGAAAAAGAATGGGCTGTTTCCGTCGCCAATTTGAGCAGCCAAGCTTCTGCAGGACAAGAGACATTAGCGTGCTCTAGCATGCTTCGGTTCAGAATAGAAACTGTGTGTCATGACGAATTTAGGTCCTTTTATGTTAATAAAATGCAAACACTTCCAAGCGCATCAAGATTTCCCTCTGTGGAGTCCAACTTTGCCCAATTACAAACTCGTTTCGTGAAATTCCAACCGAGGGAGCAATTTACAAATTGCCTCTCCATTTGCCGCGACGCCGAGAGAAACACACTCGATCATTTAATCCCTACCCTGTGGAACTTGTCCGGAAACAAAAAGATATCGGAGGAAAAACAACGAATCAAAATTAGTAGTTTTTTAACAACGCAAGCTCCCGATTTGGCTTGGTCACGTTTCAGATGAAATCCCAATTTTCCTCCACCCACAGCCAGGTGGATCTACGAGGTTGGTCTTTTCCCTTACCATGCATAGCAAAACTTCCTCGACCGTTCGGAAGACTTCCCATTCAGTTGGGCCATAGGTCGAGGGAGGAAGAACCTCGCGACTTTTATTATTCCTGGTATTTTATTTTGTACCGCGCTCGCTTCGTGCCTCCGACGACGGTCATTCCTCGATGGCCATTTTGTTATCTCCCTTCTTGAGGCTGCCCGCTCAACTGCCCCAAGCCCCACGACCCTTCCCCACCTCCTCCACCAACCCCACAAAGTATGCTCTCGATGCACCTCCCACCACCTCGTCCCTCGGATATCGTTAACGACGTCCAACCATCCCAACACCCTCCCCACTCATAACCCCCCCCCGCACCCCAGTCGCGACTATCCGTTGGCCCATTCTCTCTCCCTCTCGCTCCACCCATACGACATTGACGTAAGATGTTTGCACGGGTGGGTCAATCTGCTTGCACCGATGGGGTCCCACACATCCGGAACAACTCCTGCTTACTGTCCCGCACCTCAGCACCCCCGCATCTTCAGCGCCGACTCCCCATTAAGTCGCTCCTCGAAGCGGAGGAGTTTACTTGGATTAAAAAATAGCAACAATCAATCATTGCTCTGCCATAACCAATTCCCACGAGAGCATTTGTATTCATTCATCGCTCACCTAAGTATACCGAATGCCATGGATACGGGAATGGGGGAGAAAATAAAATGGACGGAAAAAACATACGGTGATGTTGGTAGGGTATCACTGGCAATTAACACATAGCTCAGTGTTTTCGATATAATGGAAAAGAGAGCAACATAAAAGCGAGGTAGAAAGTGTCTAGTCTTGCGCAAAGGATTACAATCATAGAATATTGTTAATGTGTCCATTTTACAGACCACCTGATTACAACCTAGATGTACTCTCAAGGGTTAATGACCAAAATTTCAAACTCTACACTAAGTATAGCAACAGTATATTTGTAGTCGTCGGTGACTCCGAAAAGTATATTCAAAAGTCTTGGGAAAAAATCGCAATGTTTCAATTTTTTCCTACAAAATCCAAGGTAATTTTCTGCAGATTAAAGTCACCAACGACTGCAAATATATGTGTTTTGTTCTTGTGGTTGGTGTAGAATTTGGAAACTTGGTCATCGAGCTTTGAGAGAGCAACTATATGTACGTTAGAGTCATGTGATCTATAGAAAGAATATATCAATAAGCCTCTATGATTTGATTCTTTAACGTAAAACCAAACACTTTCTAAATCACCATCGTCGCTTTAATATGACAAGAACCACTCAGTCCTGAGTTAATTGCAATGAGTACGTACTTCTCTCCATAGTCTGTTAGGTCTGTATTTTCTGTAGCTGATGAAACGTTCAGGGAAACTTCGATACCTGAAATATAGTATCTTATGTGATCCAACTTTCAGTACCGATGACGATGCCTACCTTGATGTTTTCTTCTCGTACTTTCACAGATGTGTTCTGTATCCACTCCTTTATTTTTTATGCTTCAGAAAGTCAACTTGTTTATATTTATTCTGTATAAAACTTTGTTTTTTGGCAGTGGGAATGGAAATGCACGTACTACGTGAGTCGTCATTATTTTCTTTACGAAAACTTTAAGCCAGCCTAATCTCATTGGTCTCAAGAAATTTTCTTCAGTATTTATTTTTCCAGAAAGAAATCTACGCTCTTAACTACCAACCACGCTAAACTCTCGCCGTAAATGCCCCTTTCGCCTCATGACAGGCAGCCGCATTTCAGGCAGCCATTTCGCCGCACAACAATTGACAGGCAGAGAGACTAAGCGATAATAATATGTGTTAACATCGTGGTCCTTAAGATCTTATCTATTTAATAGCTTTATGCAAGAGAAGATATTTTCGTTTCCTCTTAAATTCCTCGTCATCTCTCATTTAAGCATCAACGAGTGACAAGCGTCGATGAAATTTCAATTTCCCGCTCGAGGGTCGCCGATCCAGCCTGCGCGGCGGAACACGGTCGTGGGCCACGATCGTCGCTTTCGCCGGTGTCTCATTCGACGAAAGACCCCAGCCATTTATTTCCTCTTTTCCTTTCAATTTGCAACCCAAGAGGATCCATTCCGGGCTACCAAAAACCTCATCTTCCTATCCTCTTACGTGCGCGCGTCGTACTTTTTCTTTTAATTTTACTGTTTTTGAGTGAGCATCCGGCGCGATCAGCCCTTCCCTTTCAGCTCGCCACTCTCTCGACCCTCCACTCAACCGCGCAGCCAATTAAAATAATAAGAACGGGGACGCGGTGGTGAATCGAATGGGGAGAAGGGTGAGGAGGACGCCGGGAGAAGAGAGCGGGGGAGGTGGAGAAGGGGGAAGGAGGGGTTTGGTGGTACTTGGACTGTTCTCCATATTGCGGTCACAAATACCCGCTAAATTTCTCAAGATACTTCGGGTAATAACTCGCCAAATGGAGCACAGGATAAGTGTAAAAGATATTTTTTATGTAGCAATCATCTAAAAACATGCGAGTTTTGGTCTTTTATATCAGATTATAAAACTTGAAAATAACCTTTAGGTCGATCAAAAACACTCAAAACTTTGGTGGATAAGAGTTCACCCAGACGTGTGTCAAATCCGCGACCCCCAAGTTGACTGGAGAGGACGCTACTCCGTCGCCACCGAGGTTTGCAAACCTTAACATGTGTCATACTAACTTCGGAGGGGACATTTTTTTTGGCACGTGCGGCATTTAACGCGTGGGAAGTGTCTCATAGTCAGAATAATCAATCAGCTGACCATATTTCTTTCTACGTCCAAAAATCGGTGATGACGAAGGAGTCATAATGGAAGGAAAAAAAAGGCGATCGATCGCTTCGAGGACGAGAGGAGGCAGAGGAGAAGAATGGGGATCGTTTCGACACGTCTCCCGGACGTTTCGGGAAAGCGAGAGAAAGACAAAAGGGCTACGCGAGGCGGAGGTGTCTGGGTGGCGGCGGACGCTAAAACCGCGAAGGAGCACGAGCACTGGTGCAGTCGCAGCGCGCAAGTAAACGACTGCACGTGCACCACATGTAACAACCAAAGACACAAATTATCTCACCCTCCTAACACGGCGCGGCACCCTCCTCGCGGGGCGAATGGGACACACTTCAAAGGACGACTTCACTTCGGATTTAAATAATAGTATGCTAAGAAAAGCTTCCCACTTCACGAATAAACGTTAGTATAAACAATCAAAAAATATTAACTTCCTATAAAAAGTTAATTGAGCCTAGAGGCAGCAGAAGCGCAAACAGTAGAGCATGAATGAAATAAATAAAAATGTACGAATTGTCTTATTTTACCCTGAAAGAATAATCAGATACATTTACGTGATTTACGCCACAAACCACCGCAAGGGCGTGTGGCAGACGATGTTAGGTTACCAGCAATCCATTCGCAATCACAATCACTACACCTGTACACAAATATCAGTTCGATTTTAAACTGGAGCGAATTTAATGTCACGTAAGAAGGTCCTTACATGCAAGAATATTCAAATTTTGGTGGAGTAATGTTATAAAGATGGGTCTATATAATTAACATGCAGGATATTGACGAAATATATACACTTATTATTCTAATTGTTCTCTTAGCGCCTGCGATTATATCTATTTTGTTCTCTAATGGTACGAAGGAAAAATAACATTTTAAATCCATCCGATCCTCTATCCATTTCCTTGATTATTCGAAACCGATCTGTTCTACCATAGTTATTCGAGGTTTGTAATGTCTTTAAGATCCTCGGATAGGTGATCTGCCTCAAATTAACCAGTAAATTTTAGCTGTATTTCAACCTACGGTCAACTAGTGGCTCCCAAATAATCTAAGCGCCACATTGAATTGGCGGGCGAATCGCGGCAAGAAGTTCAGGAAAACTGACATCCAAACCAATCGATATGAGAAATGATTTTTGCCCTCTCAGAATTTGTGGCCACAGCAAGAGGAAACGTAACTTGCGACGAATCGAGTTTCCTGAATGCCATAATTCAACTCTCACCAATTCCTCTAATGGCAAATGACCTAACACCCTCCGCCAAACGCCCTTGTGGACACTCGTAAAGTAATATGTATATGTAAAATCTGCTTCCAACCCAGTCTCGTCTTTTTATTCAGGCATATTTTTAAATCTCTCTCTCTCTCTCTCTCGCTACCTTCTGCCATCGGAGCCGTGGCAAGGGAACGGAGGGAGAATCTTTCGAGAGAAGTCTACAGTCCAAGTCTCCCTTCCAGTTCTCCCACCCCGCGACTTCGAAAGGAAAAAAGAAAACTCCTCCGCTTTCAATTAGGGTGAAACGGCTATTCCTCTGAAGAGAGAGAGAGAGAGAGAGAAAGAAGGAGGGAGGGAGTGAAAGGAAGAGAGAGATAGAGGACTCATAGAGAGTAAAAATGAAATCAATTTCGAATGAGCAAAAGTGTTTCTCATCATTGTGGGTATTTTCGAGCGGGTTGGAGGAAGGGACGGGAGCAAGGAGAGAGTGTGTGTGGGAGGGGGATGGGGGATCGCGCCATCTACCCCCTCTCCCAGCCACACAACACACAAGCATAAACCCCCAGAACACCCACACACATACAGACACACCTGAAGTGCCCATGCTCTCTCGGGGGCATCCGTCTCGTCCTTTTCTGGATGAAAGTTGAATGCAACCGCCGGGGTCGGGGTGAATAAAATAAGAAAAAACGAACCAAAAATACACAGAGGCACGAATAATTAAGACGTGGACGAGGCCGAGGGGGTGGGAGGGGAGGATGGGAAGGGATGAAATGAAACAAAAATGTGAAACGGAGTGTCGTTCATCCTCGGGGCTCTTTTAATTCTGTTTACCAAACCCTTCCCTCCTCTCCTCTCCTTCGCGTCACGACGTCTCCCGCATATTCCCCTCTACTTTTTTTTTCTTTCGTCCTCCCTTAGACTCTTCAGTTCTTTCAGGCTTTTACTCTCATCTAAATGAGTTAAATGTGGCCCGAGTTAAACACAGAAACGCTGGCCTTGCTCCGCAAACGAGATAAAAAATATAAATAAATAAATAAATAAATATATATATATATATATATATATATATATATATATATGTGTGTGTGTGTATAGAGTACAGCGCGCTACTATGTACGCGCTCAAAATAATAAATTAAATTTCTTTGAAGGAATGGGGCACTTGTAAATATTAATTTATTAAGGAAGCAGAATAGGTGAAACAACGACATGAAATAATTGAAGGTTGTGCGATAAATGAGAATTTAATATTTATTTTAGGTTTAAAATTGGCATCTAAAGGTAGAATAAATGATGAGTGTGAAAAATCTGAACCTCAGAAATCAATTTAACTTCCATTACCATTAGAAATAGTTTTAAATCACGAATCAAACATGTGTATATGCTAATGTCAAAATGAGAATAAAGGAATTATTTTGGGGAAAAGGATACAAGCTGCATCTTGCAGGAATGGAACTAATAATACTCATATTAGTCAGATTTTTCACCCGCCCTGTGGTTTTTCACTATGGCCGGTGAATGTGTATGAATTTTCGAAAACCTTTTGGAAAATTCAAAACAAATGAATAACTATGGATTTTAATTGGTCAAAATCCATCAATATTCTAAGAAAACTTTCCTCTTAACTCAACTGTCCTCAAATTAAGAATACCTATTTCTTGCTAGATCGGAATTAAATTATTATATTTTACTTATGAGGAGTCATCCATTTACCTTCATAGGTAAAATTTCTTCGGAAAGGGGATATGTAGAATGTTTGAACGATGTCAAACGACCAAACAGCCATTCAATATGGATTTAAAATGAGTAAGTGTTCAACAAAGCAATTGGGGTATCGTCAGAATATTTGCTAAAGACCATTGGTGTTTACTGTTTAAACCTCTTCAACCTCGGAGAATTAACTAAACCTGTGCACAATAGCATTAATCTTTATACTTAACCGTCAAACATTGATGTAAACTGTTTTTAATCATAGAAAATGTAACTGCTCTCGCACAATTTCCGGCTTTCCCATTGAATTCTGGATCTGCTGCACTCTTTCCATCTTCCCACTTCTCATCTTTGGATGGTGTCACCCAACCAAATTCTAGAAAAGTTGTCAAAAGCAATCATTCATCGCCAACTGTTTTCAAGATCCAGCAGGCATATCACATGACGATGTGTTACATTTAAAAAAATAAATCGCTGCACTTAAAGCCATACATTCATTTAATTACCATCAAGTTTCGACAAATTCCACCTTTCCTCGAAAATTTGCAGTCGGTGAAAACATCCGACGGGGTATCATTGAGCGTGAAGCTTTTGTGCTTAAAGAATTAAGCGAAGCGGTTGATGGTGGGAAAAAATTACCCCTTTACCTTGCCGAAATCCTGATTATAACATCAGATTTGCTGGGATAAAGAATTATAGAACGCAATTTAAAATTTTGATGAGAGACTATGCGACTATCCCACCACAACCCACAAGGGAAACTCCAAAAGGGGGGGTGGTACTTTCCCGGTTCCCATCGAACCCACCTCTGTGGCCTCTCCTCCGACCCTCCCTCCCGAGGAATGACATGAACGTCCCTGAGAAAAGCGCGGCGATGTGACAGAGCGGAAGGGAGCTCGCGAGAGTTGGCAGTAATGCGGAAATCCATCGCGATTTGCGCTCTGTGTGTGGGGGGGGGGAATCCAGATCTGTGAAATTAAAAAGATGGGATAATCACGGGGGAGGGGCTGGAGAGAATAAGGGCCGAGTTTGGAAGGATATGGAATGGGGAGGCAGTGGGAGAAGGGAGGGAGGTAGGCGGGTTGGGGAGGTAGGGAGGGAGATAACTGCCTTTATTTGTGGCGAGGTTGGGCCTATTCATCTATATCTACGAGGTGTATGGAGACAATGTAATGGACGAGTCGTCTGTTCGGCGGTGGTGTCGCAACTTCAACATGGGGAGGGGGAACACACACGACGATGAGCGTTCGGGGAGACCGTCTGTCATTACAGACCAACTGGTGAGCTCAGTTGACGAATTCGTGTGGAACGATCGGCGCGTCACAATTGATGACATCCGTGAGCATTTTCCCAATGTTTCTCGAACAATTGTTCATGAAATTGTTAAACACCATCTGCATTATGCAAAAATTTGTGCAAGATGGGTCCCTCGCATGCTTACAGATGAGCACAAAACCAAGCGTATGGCTGCAGCACTGACGTTTTTGGGACGTTATTCTGATGAAGGAGACTCTTTCTTGACTCGCATAATTACTGGTGACGAAACATGGGTTTGTTATGCATCACCTGAGAGTAAACGACAGTCAATGGAGTGGCATCATGCTCATTCACCAAACAAACCAAAAAAATTCAAGACAGTTCTGTCCACCAGGAAACTCATGGCAACCATTTTCTGGGATCGACGAGGTGTATTGCTTATTGATTTTATGGCCCGTGGAGACACTATTAATGCCAATGCGTATTGTGAAACATTAAAGAAATTACGGCGGGCAATACAAAATCGGCGGCGAGGTCTATTGTCTACTGGTGTCATTCTCGTTCATGACAATGCCAGGCCTCATGCAGCTGGGATAACACAAAAACTTTTGCAGCAATTCAAATGGGAAACTTTCGACCATCCACCGTATAGCCCGGACTTGGCCCCTTCAGATTTTCATCTCTTTACAAAGCTTAAAGACTTTTTGGCAGGAAAAAGATTTGACAGCGATGAAGAACTTAAAGAAGGAGTGACCCTGTATCTCAATGAGCTGGCGGCGAAGGACTATGCAGCAGGAATACAGAAACTTGTCACACGTTATGACAAATGCCTTAATTTGCTTGAAGATTATGTTGAGAAGTAGTTTAAAGTATCCTCTTTCAAATAAAATTTTTTATGTTTGTTAATATTTACTTTTGTGTCTTTATTTCACGAACGGGTACTACTTTCCGGATGACCCTCGTACATAATACCCCGCAAGCCGCCGCAAGGGCGTGTGGCGGGGGGTTTTAGGTCACCACCCAAAAAGAAAAGGAAAAAAGAAAAACCGCATTCAAAACTAACACATACTATACATGCAAACCCAAATCCACAGTAGTGCATACATTCATAGAAACATCCTATCATTTACACGCATGCAAATACACATCTACCTCCCTTCACTCCACAAGCATGCAAGTGCATATGCTAAATTATAACAAATAATTGTATCTTAGGATGCAGCAAGAAATTTATCCAAGAGCGTGCGAGGTAGATTTAAGTAAGTAGCAAGGTAAAATACCACCACCACAAGAACGTGCAACATAAAACGCTCTCCTACCCAAGGTGAGGAATATCGCCCAACGCTGCAGGTAGGAAGAGGGCTCCCCCACGGAGAGGGACAAGGGATGGAAGGGGAAATTTAGGGTACCAAAAGCAGAACAAACAATACTGTAAACAGCACTACATTACTTAATGGTATTCCAATGTGGTTATGCGGGAAGGGTTTTGACAACAACATACAGGAGGTTAGTGAATGTGCATGCAATTGAGTATAACTAATTGTTACCTAGACGCCGAGGGTGACAAGTGGCATTTTTGTTATCTACGAGTGTAACCCTACAGTTGTTATCCCGTATTGTCCGTGGGAAGAAGGAGTCCTTGAGTCTGCTAGTTCTGGCTCTATTAAACCCCTCCTCTGAATAACTTGGTGTCATCCAGCGTAAAATTGTCAAAATAAATTTATGCATGAGTATGGTGCATGCGGGTGTAGTTATACATGAAAAAAGGACCATTATGCAACTACATTCACCATGCAGAAATGTAAACGAAGAACGAGTGCACTCCATAAAATAAGGTAGAACTAAGTTGAAATCCGACCTACCAGTTTTTTTTTCAAACTTCCATGGGAAGCATTCTCTCTGAATATTTTTCGCATTCGCATAATGGCGATTCAAAATTTCATGTTAAATTACCAGCGTGCATTATTTAAAAATCGAATGAAATACACTCCTAGAATGATAATTTGAGTTAAAATTGTTGGAGACCATATTTTTAGTTTTCATGAAGTAATTTAATGCATATAGTATGAATGTTTCTTGCATGTTGGTTGGTGAATTACCATGCTGCGTAAAAATACATCTGCGCATTATATAAAAGCTTATGAAGCACACTCGAAGTGCGAGAACTAGTACCGTGGCGAACAAAAGCAATGCAGATGAAATGGGAACGGAGAAGGGGGGGCGTGCAGAAAGAGGTGCAAACCCTGTGGAAGAATAAATGGCCAAAGTGACGCTTCGAATGACACGATTTTAAAGATGAACGTGAAAACCAATTCAAATTAGACCGGCGGGAATGAGGATAAATAGGAAGTGAGATGAGGTGAAAGGGGGAGGGAGGAGGGGTGAGGGAGGGTGGAAATAAGGTGTGCCCGTTTCAGTGGGAGTGTTAGTTTCTGAAGTGCGAGATGGCGGCGGGAAAGGGGGAGGGGCGGACGACAGCGGGTGACGGCATCACCTCTCCCGCGATAAAATGACGACCGGGGATCGCGCCGTCCTCTAAATGCGATGCAGACCCTCGAGGAGCGGATTAATGCGGAAGGGTGCATTATGTAAAAGACATTGGCGGTCGGGGGTGGCGTCGGGGTCGGGCGGGGGAGGCCATAAAAGGAGGGAAGCGGGCGGGAGGGGCAGGGGGGCAAATGCCGATGGCGGGGAAGTGGTCGTGGAGGGGGGCAGGGTACGGAGGGGACAGGGGAACGGAGGGAGGCTGGTTAGCGAGGGCATTGCGAGACAGCAATAAAGCAAAGAACACGCGGCGCGAAAACCCGAGCGCACAAAAAGATTCCGTTCGGAGGGCAAAAGAGGATGGAGGGAGTGGGCAACGTGGCACAGAGCAAAAAGAAGTAAATGAAAGACAACATTCGTTCTGAAGTAAAGATGGAAGGAGTCGAGTTTTTTTCTTTTAAAGTTTATACAACTCTTTTATTTTTCCGTTTCAGAATAAATGAAAAATAAAAGAGGATCACGAAGCATTGAAAGAGTAGGAATGTCGCGTTGACGAGTTTAAAACGGGGACAAGATGTCAGGCTCTCTCCATCTCTCTTTCCTTCTCTTATTCCCTCCGCGCCAAAATAGCACTCCATGTGTAATGCGAGTCGAGGGTTTGTCGTGGTTGTGGAAAGCGGAGGGGAGGAAGGGGCCGTGGGAACGGAGTGTCAAGAGGTGGAGGGAGCGGGGGGGGGGTGGCGGAAAGTCGGGGATGTTTTGGAACAAAAGGAGAGAATTGACTGAGGGTCCCCTGGAGTGAGGGATGGGTTTGGGGAGAGAGGAGAGGACTAAATTTAAAACAATTGAGTGAGCACAAACAGAAAAACAGCGTGGGGTAGTAGTATGTACGTGGCTGAAGAGCTGTTTCTACCCTCGGATCCGTCCCCGCAACCCTTACCATCCCCATTCAAACACTCACCCTCCTCCAAACCACCATCGCCACTCCACCGCCGCAGTGAAAAATATCCTCTCCCCACCCAACCCCTTCCCACGGAGACCCTAATGGTAAACCCTCCCCTCGTACCATCCGACCCCCAATCCGTTTCCCACCAAAGGGATCCCGGGAGGGGAAGGGTCGAAAAATGCCGGTGACTACATTCTTGCGTGGATGTTTCGCGTTTCGATGATTGGTGGGGCGGAGGGAGGCAACGGGGGACGGAGGAAACGGACGCGAGAGGTGGGGGGAGGGGGTGTCGGAGGCCGCAGAGAGGAGGGTGGGAAAGTTTAATTCGATTTCCAGGGCTATTTCTTCAATCGCGGATAATGAAATGAGATCCGGAATAACGTCGGCATTGAGCATTGAGGTAGGGCAGCGTGCTCAACGTGACATACAATTATGACTCGATTGATATTCATTTGAGATATTAATGGCTATTAATCTTAAAAATAAGTCGTAAACGTTTCTCGAAATATAATCCCTTTGATTATTTGAATTTTCTCTGCAATTCGACAACTGTATGCACGATAGATATGAATGGTGTATAAAAGTATCTTATAAATTTAGCAACTGACAACATTTTTCATGGTGTATATACTAAATTGTTCGAAAATATTTTAATTGATATTTTAAAAAAAATCAACAGAGTACTTATATAGGAATAAATTAGGGAGAGGATACAATATAACTGGGCATTTACTTGAATTAACCGCCAGCTTGGGTTTAAAAGTGGGTTATAGACAAAAACATGAATATAAAGGAATATTGGGTCTATTGATTTGATGATTATTTTCCAAGTGGTCTATAAATTATCATGTCTTCACACTGAAGTCGGCGGATTACTCAGCAGAAGAATTGGGTCTACCAAAGAGACTCAATTGTTTACAGGGTGTGTTCCGAAACTAATGGAATTATTTTACTAAAAAGTAATCTATTAAATAGTATTGCGCAATAACTTAAAATCTCCCAAGTACTGTCCTTGGACCTCTACACATATTTTTCAGCGACTCTACCATGAGCAGTGCGCGCCCTGAAATGCGTTTTCGGGGACCTCTTGCAAGGTCTTCGTCACGGCTGATTGGATCTCTTCTTTGGACGAAAATGGGTTCCTTCTAGGACAAAAAGAACAAAGGGAAATCTATCGAAGAGACGTCAGGGCGATAGGGGGGTAGGGCAGCGTTGGCACCTGGTGTTTGGCCAGGAACTCGCGGACTCGTAGCGCCTTGTGGCAAGGCTCGTTGTGATGGAGTTACCAGGCAGCGGAGATGTCTTTTCTCGTCCTGATGACCCTTTTTTGGAGTCTTTCCAGCACATCCACATAGTAGGTAGTGTTAACCTTCTGTCCTTGAGGAACAATCACCTTTTGGGCAACTCCTTTACTGTCGAAAAAGACAAGGGGCATTGTTTTCACTTTTGATTTGCTCATTCTTGCTTTTTTCGCCTAGGGGGACTGGTCGGTGTACCACTCGGAGATTTGGCGTTTTGTTTCTAGGTCGTATTAAAAAACGCAGGTTTCATCACCACTGATGACTTTGTTTAAATAATCAGGTTCATTTTCAATATAATGTAGAAGTTCACTTGAGATATCCGCTCGGTTGGTATTTTGGTCGTCTGGCAACACCTTGGGCACGAGCTTGGCGCACACTTTCCTCATCGCTAAATCTTCAGTAACAATGCAAGACACAACATTTGACGACAAGTTCAGTTCATTGGCACCCATCATGATATTCAATCGACAGACACAGTCCAACAATTCTCGAACACGAGCCACATTGTTGTCGGTTATGCTGGTTGATGGCCGCCAGAGCGTTGTTCGTCATGGTTTTCTTCCCGCCCCTCCTTAAAGATCTTTAACCACCTCAAAACTAGGACAGGGCAGACCTAGG
Source organism: Hetaerina titia (assembly GCA_037158775.1). NCBI lineage: Eukaryota > Metazoa > Arthropoda > Insecta > Odonata > Calopterygidae > Hetaerina > Hetaerina titia. The sequence continues at coordinate 28,520,426 of CM073768.1, forward strand.
AGTAGGACAGAGCAGAGTCCCCGTAAATCCCACAAATCATTTTGATAGTCTCCTTAAGAGATTTTTTTTCAGTTTAGCACAAAACTTAGTAATCGCGTAACGTTACTTGTTCGTCGATTCGATTATTTTGTGACACGCCGAGGTGTAAAATAACTGATGTACTGCCGCTTCCATAGCTTGAAGAACACTAAGATCAGTTTCGCGGAAAAGCATAGCGTGCCCTCACCAACTTCAAGTGGTTTGATCCCACTCCGACCAATTTCCTAAATTTTTCATTATAAATATTTTACCTTCGTGTTAATAACGATCATTTAAGGAAGATTTAAATTTTGCGTTTTATGCCTGATGTGAGATAATCGTCTGTCAAGCACCGCAAGGCGATATGGGACTCTAAAGCGCATTGAGGATGTAAATGAAACACTTGAATATTCCATGGCGCGCTTCACCGCGCGGGAAATTCACTTACTATACATTGCATTCGGAACGCATCCTGTACTCCTAAACTATGTGCTGAACATTTTTCCATCCTCTGATATCACATAGTTGCCTTTAAATCTTTTGCATTAATCGATAAAAGAGAAATAAAATTACTGGAAAAAAATAAGATATTAGTGAATATGTCCTCTTAGAACACGTTTTGTCTATGAAATATCCAAGGAGAATGCCAGGCACTTTATAGGTTATAAAATAGCATAGCGCAAGGAAAATTTCATTGAAATTTTTTTGGGTGCATCGCGTTAAATTCATCGTTAATTATCTACCTTTGCATATCAATTACTCTTCTAAGAAATGCCTTTAGAAAGAAAGACATGCAAGATTCAAAAGAAGGAAGAAACAAAACGATTAATATTTAATGACGAGTAGTTAGCTAAAAAAATTGAGGTTTTTTGTTTTTATTCTGAAGAATAAACTCGCTTGTTTGAAAATAAATGAAAACTTAAATCAATTTTCAATTAATTTATCCACTGGAAAAGTTGGTATGTTATTTTCTATTTATTTAGAAAAAGGTGGAAACACATAGTCAATGTGGACATCGAGAGTAATCGTGAGAAAATGTGATTTAAAGGGTGGAAATTGTTAGAAATTCCTAAATCTTTTATTTGTTAATTGTTTTCCTAATTAAAAGCTCGTGTTGCACTCGAAGTGTACCAATTTAGTACAAGATGCCGTACAGCATCTCCCTCATGTTATAAAAATGAAATATGTCATTATAAATATTTAGCGTTTATGTTAGTAACGATCACTTAAGCTAGATTTAAATTTTGCGTTTCATGCCTAATGTGAGATAATCCTCTATCAAGCACCGCAAGGCGACAGGAGACTCCAGAGCGCGATGAGCATCCTCGTTGAACCACTTGAACATTCCATTGCGCGCTTCACCGAAGAAAGTGAGTTGCAAATCCCGACACTCAGGCCGGAAGGAGTGTAGTGAGGGCTCGTGAGAGAGCAGTTGGTGCGGGGGACCAAGGGGGACGGCGACCGGGAGGCAAAGTCCTTGTGGTTGGGCGCGAGGCGAGGAAACAAAGGAAGGCGCGATCGCCAATTGTCAAGGCGCGCCCTACCCTTCCACCCTCCTCCTCAGCCTGGCCCCGGCGATCGCCTCCGGGGCCAGACGCACGAGTTCCCGAGGAGGGTGGGTTCTAGACCTCGGCGGTGCGCTAATTAAATGCTCTCTCCGACAAGTGCAATTTCGGCGCCCCTACCGACGCGGAATATACGAACAGAACTTGGCTCGCACCCTTGGGAGGCGCGGGAGCGCTGGTAGATGGTTTGTCGGGCTGAGAACGAAACGCAGGAGCGATACTGAAACCCCACACGACAGTCGCCGGCACGGCCGCCATTCGTGAACGTGGCAAAAATACTTTGGGACTGCAGTTGGCCGAAGAAAAAATATATATTCATACACATACGAGTATGTATATACATATATATACATAAATACTATACGGACATTCGTTTTTCTCTTTTCCTTAATACGAGTAAAGAAACTCGTTTATGGAAGCATTGTTCAGCTTGGAACTAAAGTATACGACGTTAGTGTAAAAATTGAAAACGTCAATGGTGTCATCAATGGTAAATGACAATTAGCGATTCCATGTAGGCAAAACCAATTTTATGGTGATGTGAAATAATGTATTGCATAATTTTAATAATTGTTTGATTTGAGAATTATGCAATAATTACTTAAATGAATTAAAATGGAGTTACTCTTATCGCATGGTTTTAGAATAAAATTAATTGTTTTATGTGTCCTTGCAAGCAAATCTAAAATGAATTTTTAAAACATTTATATTCATCCAATTCATATTTATTGAACTTTTAGTGTTGTGATGTAGCCAATTATACTGCACCATTGCCCTTAACTGTAAGGGAAACTTACTATGTAGAATTGGAATAATGTAGAATGAGTTATCATCAATATTTTAGACCATTTATTTCGTTACCAGCCATAAAACTGCGTATTTCACTTGGAAAAACTATATGAATACATAAAATGACAATTATTTGTTTGACTTTTGTGTTTGGAGAAGTCTTAGGGTGAACATAATTAGAAAAAATAAAATTGCAGATATACTAGTATTAAAGTTGAGGTGAAATCGAAAGATTACGAAAAAAGGTATAACGTTTATTTCCGTATCAATCAGGATGTATGGCTTTTAATTTATTATATTAATAAATGAACCAACTATATCTAAGGTAAAAGATATATGTCATTAACTTTCTGAAAAATATATTATGTCCTCAAACCTAGGAAACTGAAATGTAAAGCTGCAAACGAAACATATATGAATGCAAATCCATTGAAACTACAAGAACTGAAATGCCTTTTAATAATATGAAGATAAATAAAAGCCAACACAAAATAAATGTTTAAGAATGTGATCACTTCCATTAAATGGGTAGTCCCTGCTGGTGATTACAACGCCCGATATATGTTAACATATAAGCAGGAACTAATATCATCCGACTAATTTTCCGTTAGAATTAGCATTACAAAAATCAGTTTTCGATCACGTGTTTCTTGCTATTTTAACTACGGAATAGAAAATGTATACAGAATTCCAGAAATACGCAATTGCTCTCATTATACATGTTTATACCTTCAATCTCTAAAACATCTGTTTAATTTTATCAACCGATGTGAGAGAGACTGAGAATTTATTGGTGAAAATGTATTCAGTGCAAAGTGCGGTATGGCTTGATATCCATGAATCGCTTTGATGCTAATCGAATGAAAATCCTGCTTTGAGAAATATTCGCGGATCTTCTGCAAAGAACCATTAGATAATAATGAATACGTTGAGATTCAAACTAAGAAATGGTAATAATTGCTGTACAAAATCCTTTCCGAGACTATCTATGACATTATATTGGTGCTTGAACAACTTTATACACTATAAGAATGCATTATTCACATGATAATTGGAAGGGTTATTTTGAAGTATTCTCAAATTGCCTTTGCTGATGCTGCAATGTTGATGTTTGGAAACAAACGGCTTCAAATTGTGATGCTATTTATCTTCATGGAAACATCTTAACCAATAGAATTCCTAGAATTCTTTTCTCACCTCTTTACTCGTCATTTCACATATTTTGATCTATTTATTTTTTTGGTCTATATTTTTTATGATTATATTGCATTTTAGTGATTTGCGCACTTGATGAGATAAAATTCAAAGTTAAGATACACCATTTCCTATTATTTACCTTCAGTTAGAATTAAATCACCCCTATTCCTTGAATTAAGTTCGTTACCCAAAAAATTTTTCCAATGACGCCTTAAATTGCGGGTCTACACACCATCTATCTTTCATTTAATGGTGTGAATTTTGGGATAATGATTTTTTTTCTGTTCTCAACTGAGTTATGCTAACTTTCTGACTTAAAATATGCAAAATTCTGCATAACGCAATATTAGTACAACTTAGTGTTTGCAATCGCAATGGACGAGTTGAAAAATACACGTATGATATCAATCAAGAAATTACATTACAGGTTTATTTTCTATTAAACGAACGTTAAAATTAGATATTTTGGGTGTAATAGAGGATTAAAATCAGATATCAGATAATGGTAGATTTTTAAAGATTCTTGGCACTATACCGTGCTGTACCCGTAACTCATAACTACGCTACATCACCAGAAAATTCATTAAGCCATATAATAAATTTCATAGTTCATACCCTATTCTTCAGATGTGCATGCACCTCCCTTAATTGCGTACAAGATGCCTATTCTTTACCTCCATCTGCCTCACTTTCTCAGAAATCCCACCTTTATAACAGCTTTCAGCATCCCATTGAATCTCAGTGTCTCCTTTATCCTCTTGTCTTGCCGTCTTTTAGTTACTCCCTACAGCCGTCTCTCTTCCTTTACCGTGCCAAGTATTTCAACGTTGTTTTCCATTTAGTTAATTTTATTTTATCCATTATTATTCACACGCTCATCTCAAAAGTCTCCAATCTACGCCTATTACCTTTCCTCATCGGCCTAGTTGTTGAGATATACAAAACTTTAGTCCATATTAAAGTGTTCATTGGTCTTCATCGACTTCAGCCGCTTTGCAAGCCCTTTTTAACCTAAAGTAACCCTTCTTTTCATGTTCCTGCTACTCTTCCCTCCCTCCTAGGCACTTCATCTACTACTAGCTGAACTTTTCTACCTGTCATAGTTGATTTCCCCCAACGCGCTAATTAATTAAATAACTAAGTCGTTCAGTGAACAAAGTAATGGTTGTAAAACGTTGACTAACTGATTGACCAACGCTTGAGAATCCGCAAATCTCATAATTTGTTTGAAAGGTTACCCATCCTGCCTTCAGGCCTCAAATGTCTGCATATATATTGAAAAGAAGAAATGATAGTAGACATCTCTATCTTACCCCATTGCCTGGCACCTGGTCTTACACCCGGTTTCCTATTCGCTATCAGCACCTGTACCTTAGTTCCAATAGTTCCAGATAATGCGAAAAGACGAAAGGAGCTGATGAAATTATTTTCAAATATAGTTCATGTAAAGAAATCATTTTCTCAATCAGCCATTCGGTTGTGCTTACGGAAAAGAAGATTTTATTAATTATAATATCTAAGAATGAATAAACCATATATGAATTTCAAGAAACTGTAATAGTAACTTTAACGGAGTCACCCGCTATGTGTGCAATATAATACAACCATTTCAGAGAGTAAAAATCATTCGCCTTGACCGGGATCCGGGTTCCAATCCCGGTCAAGGCGAATGATTTTTACTCTCTGAAATGGTTGCATTATAAACCATATATGCACTAGAAAAAAGGCGAAGCAAAATATTTTGGTAAAGGAACGCCAAAAGGTGTAAATAGGAATTCCATAGGTACAGGAGGTATAAAAATTTCTATAAATTTTTACAATCCATTGGGCCTAACATGTATGGCATTAATTTCTTCTTTCCACATTCTTTCAAGGTCATTAGCTATTTTGATCGCTGTGACGTGTTAATCATACGCTACCTGGAAGGTATATATAGTATGCACGGTAGTAACCAATGTAGACACGAATTGCAATTATCCGAAACTCTAAGGCAATCACTAAAACCTACGAGTATTATTGAGAAATACCCTCCCCTCTCAAATAATTTTTCTCACTCACTATCGTAAAATGTTAATGAAAGCTATCCCTTACCAATCACTTGTTGTGCATTGAATATGCCGCTACATTGCAAACAATTCCGTTGAAATATTGTTACTTTTAATTGATTTCTACATTTCCAAAACACTCCGAAGGCCGCCGGAATGTGTGTGGTGCTAGTATAGTGATATAAGGTACCCGTTAAAATAGAATTCAACTTCATGCTGAACCAAAAAAAACATGATAATTCACACTCACCCACAAACGTACATGTACTTGAAAAACTTATTTTAAGTTGTACATATGCAAATGCATATACAAGCGACTAACAAACACAAGCAAGGGCACCTGAAAATGCACCATATGTCGTAGCAGCGTTTAATCTGGTTGCCGCTTGAAACAAAATTGTCTTTTTATTTATTTCTTATTTATTGACTTAGTTATTATTATTATTATTTCTGACCCTTTGAGGCAAGAACAAATATTCATAGCTCTCTGTCCTGAAGTCTATCCCCCTTATCTTAGTTTTATGGTCTAATCTTCCCATATAATGAGCGGCCATAATAATTTCCTTTATGTCGTAATTAGACATGTTGCTCTGAAAATTACTAATAGTCTAATTTTCGCTTGCCCCCTTCGCGTTTCAAGAGGTTTCCAGCCTTATCCATCTTAAGGACCCTCCACGCTCGTCTTCTTACAGTAGCAATATATTATTTTCTTTGAACATTATCCAATTGATTTATCGATTCCTCTCACAGATCCCAAATACTTGCAGCGTAACAAATTGAGTAGCTTCAGACGTGGAAGTAGAACATAAGGAATAATAGATGGTAACACTTTTCCACTTGAAAGAAGCGGAAAAGTGTTACTATATTTTATTCATTGCTTGCGGCGGATTCCAAATGGGAAATAACAAATATAACAAATCTCCTCAACTTTCGTATTTAATCTCCCCACCACCCGTTTAATGAAGCTGGGTTTCTTTAAGGCGGATCCGCATATTCTCCTGATATGTGTACCCCATGAAAGGCGACTTATTGTTAGGAAAATCCAAAATCAACTTGATCTGATGCAGTAATCACTGAACCTCCATTGTATAGTTATGTTCTGCTTAACCCTTAGTTTGCTCCAAAATTTCAAAACTGTTCATCTGGTTATGTTCTCTTCTAATCCAAATTCCTTTCCGCAATCCGATATTTTGTCTAAATTGCTAGAGAATAGTCCGCAGTTTTCTGTGTTTCCAATTTCCCTGCATACCACCACTGTTTTTTATAGACAGATTGTGATATTATACCGTCATTTCAATGAAACTCTTTTAATGGCTGATTATTTCTCAAAATAATCGAAGGAAATGCCTATTTTTTGGCATTTAGAATTATTTTCTAGTTTCTTCAACCCCAATTGATACTTGCAATTAACCGGCAGGGAAATATCTGCCAATCAGAGTGACGTGGTAAATCAAATATTTGCATACATCTACACAAATACTCCGCGATCTACCAAAAAGTTATGTGACAGGGGGCTCAAATACCAATTGAAAGGTTAAGGGATAATGGAGAGGGAGGGTGTTTAAAGGGACGAGGAAAAGGGAAACATATCATTCACTTAAAATACCTAAAAAAGAAGCGCATGATGGTACACACATTTATACATGTTAGCAGAGAATATAGTTTGAAAGAAGTATTTTTTGTTTAAAAACAATTTTATTAACTACAGAAGTTCAGGTATATTAAATAGACGGGAATAAAATTAACAAATGTATAAATGCAATATGATGATTTTTTCCATTGGAATCTGTTTAATCAATCATTAAAAGCCAAAAGTTCTCATGCCATGAGTTTACTAAGTGTTTTGCTCTCTGGGTGAATATCGCATCCCCGACGGTGTTTAGGGTGGGGATGAGGAAAGCAGCGCGCCCCGCCACTTGCCATGAAGGCGTGGCACCACTCACGAGCGCGACATTCAACCCAACCGAAGCGCGAGAGCACACCCCATACATTTATTTGTTGGTGACTTCTATAAGCATCGGAAAAAATCTACCTCCATCCACGTCGTACCCTACATACCCAAAAATTTAGGTAAGGTGAAACTTGCTTAAATACTATTCACTAATTGAAATGGTAAAAATGCCAAATGAAAATAATAATTTTTACCACAGCTTACATTCACTTCTGCATATAAGCAAAAAACACTTCTATACGCATGCGAGACGAGTTTTTAGAATGGAGAACAATAAAATGAGGGTTGGTTAAAATAATGGCCGCAGATCGGGGTACTTGATATAAATAAAAGTGATATAGGGGCGGGTCTACCCGTTAATGCGGCCCGTCGAGCATAGAGAGAGACTGAAGGAGAGGAGAAGGATGGGCGAGAGGTGACGCCGGCCGACCGCCTAGGATTCATCTCCCAGCGATCGCGTCCACAGCATTCCGAGGCACGAATCTCGGAGGGGTTAGCTGAGCAGACACTAGAGCGTTGACTTTCCCCACCACGGTATGGGATGAGAGAAGAAGAAATGTGGCGTGGGGCGTAAGGGGAAGGTGGAAGGGGTGGTTACCGTGAGCTGGTTATGATAAGAGGGGCTGTGGAGGGGGGAGGGTAGGGTTTGGCGGTCGTGACGGGGGGGGGTGGAAGGAAGGAGGGGGATAACGGGAGGGGGCGTATAACCGCCCTCCATCCCCCCCTCCCTTCTCCCTCTCCCCCCCTCCAAATCCTCCAGTACCTTTGGAGGAGAGCCAAACGGAAGGAGCCTCATAATAGGGGGATGGTTTGTTACCATGGCGACCACATCTCTCCAGATAATTGCTCCGAGGTAAGCATCGCCGTGCGTCTGGGGATTGTGGGGAGAGAGGGAATGGGGGCGAGTGTGGAGGGAGAGCGAGGGATGGGGAAGGGTAAGGAGAAGGGGCAAGAGGGTGTGGGGACGGAAGAGGGAGGGATGGTAGTAGGAAGTTGGGGGGAGGGGTAAAAGAGGGTGGTTAGGGCGAAAGAGAGAGGGAGAGAATTAAACGGGATCCGGATGGGTTGGATGGGCCACGGGTTAGCGGAGTTGCGCCGGGGATGTTTTACGTTATTTTCGAGATACTCCGCAGGAATGCCTCACATTGAAAGAGAACAAACTGGGGCAGGATGCTACGGAAGTCCACGCTCGGGAGGTTATTATTTGTTCGCTAAAAGGAAAGCCCGAACTAAGGATTACGAAATCTTATTTTCAACTTAGTTACCCGCGCGGCGAAGGGCCTTCGTGTTATTGAAAATAGAGTTAGAAACAATTGTTAAATGCTACAAACTCATTTATTAATGCCATCCTAACGAGAAAACTCCTATTTTTCGAAAAGAGAAAATAATTACGATCTTGTGGAGATCATTAATTTTCTCGTCATTCACCAAGAAACTATTTCAGGAGACAATTTACGTAATGCTACCGTTATATCCAACAATCCCATTTGAAGGTGTTTAATTTAGAATGATCGATGCATTATCATTTTAAGTCTTAAAAGACCGTGATTAATTCCACCCTGCATTGAAAATGTACGTGCATTCATACCGAACGAATTTGTAGATACAGCTATGCATCAAAATTACTCAAAAACAAACATTAAGCTAAGATCCAACGGACAACCAACAAGTGAGCTAAAGGGAGCGCTATTTGAGTTCATTGTTGCGCATTTCCTCAAATATTTCTCCAAAGCTGCAACTGATGAGTGGCCTTACCAATCACTCACTCTTGTGGAATCATACTTTTAATGTGAAAAAGGTAACGTTAATTTTATGAAATGTCATCTGTCAGGATATATTGCTTCCTGGTGTGAAAATACGATCGTATGGATCTCATTTCATTAATTTTGGAAGAGTGAAATCGCTATATCATTACATGCAACCGTCAACAGTGAGCTGAAAAAACCGGAGATATACCGAAAATATAGGCGGGGTAATTATATGACACGTTTTATTTCCTCATGAATGTCTGATTTTTTAAATGAAAGGAGGGATCCTTTTTCTTCCAATTTTGTAAAGTCAAGACGTTTATTATCAAGTATCCTCTTCACAAGCATAAAAGAGAATTTTGATTGGTGGTGTCTAAGGTGAGTACAGTCCTAAGCCAAGGAGAGCGTAAAACACGCAGAAGATCTGTCTAGAACACTCTTCCAAATGTTTAGGAAAATAGTTACGAATACTACTACTGCCTATAATACACTCAATACTATTCCTATAATTGCAAAAGTACAATACAACATCTTATAAAGTTAAATAATACCAAATTATATATGCTCTCGCAAAGTTAAACAATTCCTTACCTAGAAATAAAATCGTAATGCAAGTGTAATTTTGCATCTTAAAAGCTTAGCCCGACAATAAGATTTAAATTGAACATGTTAATAGTGTAGATAGATAGACGTGGACCTGAACTATCTTAATGACTTCTGTCGGATTTATACCGAGCATTGTACATTCGCACCATCCGTTTGAAAATCTTTTACCGGTAGATCTGTTTTGGGTTCCACTCACTCGCGATGGGCGGTAATAACACAGGATACTGACATGATTTATGCTGATTTCTATCATCATCATTCTGATGATGTATTTTATAACAAGGAGGGCTATTCCAAATGGAAAAAATATTTAACTTGATACCCAGAATCGAAATTATGTAGCACGGCCACTGCATTCGATACATCTTTCAGTTTTCGAATTAACTCCTGGAAAGTAGGCTTTCCTATATTCATGCGCGCGCATTGGGTTGCCGAATCTCAAGCTAAAATGAAAAAAAAAGAGTCGTCCTGTTCACAGAAACGTGAATAAATTTAGCCGTCAGATGATAACTGGCCCCACACGTGTAGATCTAATACGTGCAATGTCCCAAAATTATAAAAGTCGAATGATGACGTCGTCATTTTCTGCCTTTTTTGTGGGCGATACATCCCGTGAATAGAAAGTGAACTAAATAGATTGGCACTCACCTCATTCGCGGTAACTCATTCCTTCGAATTCGCATAATAATGAGTTCCAAGTAATTGGCTAAATCGGGTTATACTAACTCGAAAGCTAACTTTGATTTAGAATAGGAACATTTTTCTCTTCAATTCTTATTATAAAGTCCCAATTTGTGATCTACTTAAGAAATCTCACAATATTTTGAATTTCGTTTAAAAAGTGGGGAATCAATGAATACTAGTGTCCTTGAACCCTTCTACGTGATTTCTGTAAAAACACCTTATGCAGGAGGCTTTCTCAAGTTTTACATTAAAAGGTATCATGCATAACTTGCCCGGTTTAACATTTCGATTAATTTAATTTACGCTTTTACGGAGTATGTAGCCTTTTACCGTCATCTGAAAGGATGATAGAGATAATGTTCCAGGCCACACGGTAATTACGAGACTAACTTCACAAGTGGAATTAACTACTTTGGAGTAATGTTTAGACTAGTTGATTTTCATTGGTATCTTATCTTGCACGTGGCGTTTGGCAGGGTAATTAATTCATGAGCCAGTAGAGTACTTGGTGATAATTTTAAATTTCCTCTAAATTAAAACGCAGAATATATATATATATATATGTATATACTTTATACTGTACTATACTATACTTTATAAACTATACCCCGTATACTTTCAGTCAACCTTGTGGAAACTTGCCTTGTAGAGATAAATTATAACTAAGTACTACAATAAATTAATCTACAAGATAGCCTCTTACAAATGTGGATTTCTGAGGGCTTGAAGCTTCTAGTTGTTAAAACGAATCACCGGACACAACGTCACAAATAATCGTAAATTATCTTTTCACTCCCTGCAAATTCACGGTATTAGAAAATGCCTCAGAAGTTTAATTGGTGGAATCACTCGGCCAGAAATCAACGGGATTCGGGTTCGAATCCCGATTAAGCCGATGGCTTTTTACCCTATGAAATACCTACATCATAATACATATTAGCGGATGATACCGTGGCATTAGCTGTCGCGACATCTCCAGGAGCTGTTTGATTTGATCATAATATTGTTTTCGGGGAAGTTAGAATTAGTGTGCAAATATGGGAAAGATAAGAAATAATGACACTTAAAATAACAATAATAGTGGAGTCGATAAATTTTACCCCTTAATGTTGGCGGTTAAGTTATAGTGTTCAACTAACACAATCAGCTTAAATTTTGCATAAAGAAGACTACATACTATTGCAAAAAGTGATTTAACTGGTGAAGGAAGGGTTCAAAAAAGAGCAATAATATATATGATGTTCAAGATGATGCATTGCGAGCATATATAATTTGGCAATCATACCTTTTATTCAAGCATATTTATTCTAGTTCCCTCATTCCAACGACGGTAGAATATTATTCTATTTTCCTTTCGTGTATTGTACCTGTATTTTGACTATTAGTTTTCGAAAGAAGTATAATTTTATGGGTTACAGGACTCAATGAACTAAAACGGATACAGCATCTCGAAAAATGTACCTTTAGAACAATAGTAAAATCATGCCGTGGGCCAAATCTGTTATTGCACAAATGAAAGATGCATTGCGCAATCCACGCTCCCTTTTTCCCCGCGTGAATACTATGGAGTACAAAATTGTTCTTAAGTCTTTCGTTGACATTCCATGAAAGTTCCTGACGTCATAACGAGCGGTTTTGCACGCGATCTTGTGGGGTGCCCTTGGAATCCTAATGGGGATGAATGTCTTACCACGGAGATCGACGAGGGGCGGGCAGGCGAAAAGTCGGGGGGTGCCGGTAGGAAAAGCGGCGATTGGGGTGTGAGGGAGGCGGAGGGGGTGGCGGAGGAGCGTTGGGAAAGGGGGGGGAAGGCAGGAGAGGATGTACGCGTTGCGTCCACAGAAAAGGAAGAGTTCCAAACGCAATTAAAAGAGAGAAAAATAAAAGGATCTTTTTAAATGACACACAATTCGGGAGTGAAAAGGTTGGATGAGGAAGATTAAAGCACGGAACTCGCATTAAAAATAATTGGTGAGTCAAAAACGTGTAATTAAACGAATCGAAGATAATTTCACGAGTAGAGGGGATCGTTTGAAGTTCTCTCGCCACCGAGTAAGTTCCTTCACAGTGGTCGACATTCATGTTATTATTATTATTTTACCACCTCAAGATTTTTTCTTATTTTCGACATCGTGTCTCATCCGTCGCGTGGCCTTAAGTATTTCAGTTTTAATTACGGAGATATTATTAAGAAGTCAAGAGAGAGCTTTTCCTTGTGCAGTCAGTATAACGAGAATGCAACTCCGGGATGCCATGCATCCACAATATGCTCACGAAAACTCGTCCTTTGGGAAAGAATGCGAATGCGTGTAAAAGTGGTAATTCCATTTCGAAGAGGCGCAAACGAACGTATCTGTTGACATCGTCCGTTGACGTTACGAATATCTTCTTTCTGATAAACAAAGTGGTTTGCGCGAGTTTGTCATGCTTCTTGAAATGAGGATAATCCTCAGCAGAATAATCGTAATAGATACTTCCCGTCAGGAAAAATGCCGTTCTATTTTTTCCTCTTTCGGACTTCACGAGACTCTCTCTGTTTTTGATGCTACTGAAACCACATGGTAATATCTTCCCTCAAGTTACTGGATATATATCATCATCATCAGTATTTCAATCCTAGGATTGGTTTATTGCAGCCCTCCATTTGCCTCTATTTAAGGCACTTATGTATATATACATATATATATATATATATATATATATACATATATATATACATATATATATATGAATTATACCATAACTAAGTACATATCCAGTAACTAAGACGAACTATAGACTAAGAAGAACTATAATTGCGAAAGAATATATATATATATATACTTATACATTTTAATATACTTATATAAATATACGAGATATTATTATTATATATTATTTTTAGATAATTCTCCAGTTAAGGTACAGTCTCAAAATAAATAAATTTCAAGAAACTGCGGGAGATGCCGCAACAGTAACTTTTAACGCAGTCATCCCCTAACATGCATTTCATTGCAACAATTACAGAGTGTAAAAATCATTCGTCGTAAAAATCATTCCGACATCGACACGAGACAAAATAAATATTTTGTCTCTGCTTATAAAACACAATCCAACATCCTAATTTCCTACTTGCCCCTCTTCATCTCTCTATACTTCCTCTCCCCCGTCATCCTATCCAACATCCCTGTTCTCTTCTTGCCCTACCCTCCTAACAATCCCCACTCCTCGCCCACCATACCTAGTACTTCCTCATTTGTTTTACTTTTGGTCCATTTCACCTTCTTCATCCTTCTCCACACCCACATTTCAGAAGCCTCCAATCTACGTCTATTCTCCTGCTTCACTGGCCATGTTTCCGCATCGTACATATCTACGCTCTATATCACAGTTTTGACAGGAAATATGGATGAAGGGCGTATTGAGCGGCAGTGGGATGTTGAAGAAGATAATAGAGGGGAGAATGTTAGGCAAACGAAGAAAGGGCAGGAACAGGATAGGGATGTTGGACGGGATGAAGGGAGGAAAGAAGTACACGGAGATGAAGAGAGACCTGATTTAGAGTATTTTGCTGGATTGGGTTTTGGATGCAGTTACAAAATATTTATACTGATTGAGTTTTTGAGTTTCAGATGAGTTTTTCCATCTAAAAACCTACCTTAACCGGTAGATTACCTAATATATATATATATATATATATATATTCATTCAAACAGAAATAGGTATAAGGAAAGGGGATAGGAAATCACATAAAAGGCGAACACAGGACATGTGGGGAAGGCGGTTTTATTTATATAAAATAAAAAAAAAATATTTCCTTATCCCGGATAAGGAAATATTTTATACGGATAATATTTTTATACGGAAAAATATTTCCTTATCCCGGATAAGGAAATATTTTTACTTTCGTGATCTGCTCAAAAACCGCCTTCCCCACATGTCCTGTGTTCGCCTTTTATGTGTTTTCCTATCCCCTTTCCTTATACCTATTTCTGTTTGAATGAATATTTGTGCGCCGTATGGCGGGATTTTCAAGTTTGAATGTATATATATATATATATATATATATATATATATATATATATAGATGATGCGGAAGTACACGAGAGCAATATAACTTTTGGACGGCACAATAGAACACAGAATAAAACAGATAACACGTAAAAGGACACTCACAGTATGTATTGACGTTTCGACGACCCGGCCGTCGTCATTATATATATATGTATATATATATACATATATATATATACTTTGAAGGTGACAACATCAGCGTATAAGAATAAATAAATACTATCGTCCGAAAAATTAAAATTCCTGTTAATTTTTTTCGGACGATAGTATTTATTTATTCTTATACGCTGATGTTGTCACCTTCAAAGTAGTCCCCATTGGAGATTATTCACTTGTGACGGCGCTTCTTCCAATCCCCCAAACACCTCTCAAACTCGATCTTTGAGATAGCCTTTAGTTCTTTCAGCGATGCGCTTTTAATGCCATCTACGGCTGTAAAACGACGGCCCTTCAAGGTTCTCGTAATTTTTGGAAATAGTTAAAAATCACACGGAGCCATGTCTGGCAAATATGGAGGCTGGGGCATCGTTACAGTATTGTTTTTGACCAACAATTCACTAACAAGCATTGATGTGTGAGCTGGTGCATTATCGTGGTGCAAAAGCCATTTTGGAACGAATTTTTCTTCCACGCGTTTCATTCCCAAAATATTGAAAAAAATGTCATGATATGATCCAATTGATATGCCAACATCATCAGCGACCTCTCGTATTGTGATTCGGCGATCGTTCATTACCATTTCTTTCACTTTTCCCACGTTTTCATCGATTGTTGATGTGCTGGGACGTCCAGGGCGTTCGTCATCTTCAAGGTCTTCGCGTTCTTCTTGGAAACGCTTATACCACTCGTAAACTCTTGATTTACTCATAGCAGAGACTCGCCATAGGCCTTTGTTAACATTTCAAAGTTTGACAATCGGAACCTCCAAGCCCGCGAAATGAAAAACTTCCCGTTAATTTTTGAACACACCTCATATACATATATATATATATATATATATATATATATATATATATATATATATATATATATATATATATATATATATATATCGATGATGCGGAAGTACTCACGAGAGCAATATTAATTTTGGACGGCACAATAGAACACATAATAAAACACATAACACGTAAAAGAACACTCACATTGTAGATTATTTGAGCTTTCGGCCCACTCCGAGGCCTTCTTCAGGTCAAACTCTGTGTCTTCTTCATGTCATGTGGTCAGACATGAAGAAGACATAAGAGTTTGACCTGAAGAAGGCCTCGGAGTATGCCGAAAGCTCAAATAATCTACAATGTGAGTGTTCTTTTACGTGTTATGTGTTTTATTATGTGTTCTATTGTGCCGTTCAAAAGTTATATACGTAAATATATATATATATATATATATATATATATATATATATATAATTGAGTTATTGAGTCGTCATTACCGATAGATTAGAAATAAGTTGTAAAAATATTGCAACAAGATTTTTTAATATGATTTTTACTATGATTTTTTATTATTTACTTAATTCTTGCTTCGCCTATTATTTTAAAAATTCTTCCGCCAAAAATTGCAAATTTTCTTTTGCTGAAATAAGTATCTCATGTGGGAGACCAAAAGGGGTGGGTCAAAAGGCAACACAAACCCTCCCATTCCCCAAATTCAGCCTAACCTAATATCCATTTTTGGTTATTTACATGGAACATCTCAAAAATATTTAACCTTACCTTTCCAAAATGAGAAACTTTGCTGACTTTGCACTGGATTCCTAAAAGTAAGCAACACATATTTGGAGTGGCGTGGATAAATTCTGTTTTGAAAGGAAATTTTCGTCCTTTAAATAACGGATAAAGTCTAAAAAAATAGTACGTTATTCAAAAATAATTTCATACGTATTTTTTCTGAAGTTTTCGACTCAGATGGAGGCTCATGGCGAATCCACTTCTTGTATTTACAAGGTTGATGTTTTCGCTTCGACGCACGGTCACTTACTACCTCGTGATTTTAATCTGGTTGGGAAGCGAGGCGAGACGGGGAAGACATTGAACAAGTTTAATGTCGTGGTGTGGTGTGTGCTCTGTTCGTGTTTTTTTACTTTGAAGGATCCGAGCACAAACCAGGGCAATGTACCTCGTAAAAAATACTAGGTGCTGAGTAATGGGAATCTCATCATGACGAGAGTTCATTTTAAATAGCAGATAAGCTCGTCGAGTTCAGGGTGCTCTTAATATAAATATATTATATTTGATTTTGATGAACCAAGAATGGCTCAAAATTTTCTCTAAAAATATATTGATGTCTGTAGTTCAACATGTATTTGCAGAAATAGTCATTTTCTCTTTATCCAACTCATTCAATTCCTTTATTCTTGCCTTGAAACTAAATATCTATATCTTATTCTATATTCTCGCTATAACAATGGTGGTTACCAATGTAAGGGAGGGAAAAATTCTCAATAATGTTTAATGCCATCTCCCCTGTATGAACATTAAGCATCCTCTATGTCCTATTTTAATGTTTTTGCAGGTATTATTCCAGAAAGTTCTGCGTTTTAATTATTCGCATATTCTCAACTTAATTAATATACTAATGTTAGAAATATCATGGATGGATATTAGCTGAAATCTATAGAAATTAAAATACAACATTTTTAGTGATAATCTTATCCAATACAACATTTTATTCTAACTTTCGACACATTTAATGTCACTATTCTCCACGTTTTTGTATTTTAAATACTATAAATTGCGTTAGCGTGTCATTCGAGCACAGCTATCGCTTTAATCAGTGATTTACATTATCATGCCTACATATCATCCGTTACAGTTTTTGATGCTTTCGACACTTTTTCTCTTGAAATACAACTTTTTCGCAAAATTCCCAAATTTATATAAAAAAGCACCTAAAATTTTCTGGAACAAAGACGTGAATGGATAGATATCTAGTTGAAAATATTCGGATTTTCATGATTTGCATTTAAAATATGGCATCATATTAGAAGGAGTCAAACAAAATGGTTTCCTGGTTGGATGGCATGAAATAGTTGCGGCGAAAAATATAATCAATGCAACAAATAAACGATTAATATTAATTATTTTATTTATCTATTCCATTGATTGATACATTACAAATCCACTCAAATTCTTCTAGTATTTATCGAGCCTTTGCAATAATGACAACAGTAACAGCTCACGTATATCATCCTCGATCTTATATCATGCCCACTCACTGGCGTGCAAGTCCTTTGCACTCAAATGCCATCACTATCCAGTGAATCCACCTGGAGCCAGGTAAATGAGCCGCTTACGATATGAGAACTATACCACATCCCGGCAGCGCCCTAGGTACCACACCTTCCCTCGAGGACATCTCTGCGGGGTGTCGATAATCCTTGAATGGTATCGAATTTTGAACGGGGGCCTTGAGGTTGTGCCACCGGCGCCATTGAAATTGCCCATCACTGAGACGGTGACACACAGCACCACGACCAGAGCACACACCAACGCTCCGAACTTGTTCCGTGGCTTCCCCATCTCGCCTCACCAACGTATTCTCTCGCTTCACTCCGATACGCGAGCCGGAGTCCTCAGGCACTCTGGCGTCTGCGGCAAGAGAGCACAGGGCGCCGCAGAGCAACGCGACTGCCTCTCGATCTTATCACGCAGGAAGCGGATTTGCAGTGAGCCCTTTCCGCTCGCGGACGCGAGCTTCCGCGTGCGTTACATCACTTTTCACACATTAAGCGAGCCATAGCCAACCAAAAAGTGTTGTACTTTTAATCTCCGCCCCCCCTTTTGCCCCTTTTCAATTCCCGAGGTAATGCTTCACGCGGTCAGCCGCCAACAGCAGGGTGCCTCGTATTCTACCTTTGAGGTCAGGGGCGAGGACAACCATTTGCATAACCGTAGAAGAGTTGGACTACTGATCGGAGGGTTTGGGTTCAATTCCCGGGCACGTTACCCTGGGAACCCTCGCATTCAACCAAGCTGTGTGATTTTTCGGTTTCCAGGACTTCCTGGGAAATCATAGACGGCGCAGGGATAGATGTGCAAATTTCACACGCCGTTGGATTAGTATTTGGTGAACTATATCCTCTCCTATCACATCCAACTTCGGGCTGATAATTGGGGATATCTGGTTTATATATATAGAGTTTTCCCCAAAAACAAGAAGAATAATATTTTTTCCACCAACGCGAGAGGATGGAGTGAGGTGATTTGTGGCGGTAAAGGTGGTGGGATGTCTTGTAACATAGATGCGGCCCGCCTTAGTTGTCTGTGGGTCGTTTTATTATGCGGATTGATACTAGACTGGGCCCCTGCTCGAGGGTCGTGTCACGAATTCACCGCGTTTCATGGAGAAATGGTACGCGGTAAAATTTTGCGTTAAGCTCGGAAAATCAGGTTCGGAGACCATGAACATGGCAAAAGTAATGTCCCAAGGAGTGATTTTCCACTGGCATAAGGTTGTCTGGGAGCTTGGAGAGGAAGTTGAGGGCGATGAACTCCCTGGACATCCCTTGAACCGGAGTGATCCACAGCTCCGATGTGCCACTGCCCGACTTAAGCTATAAGACTTCATTTGAGAATGGTCAAAATTATACTTTCCTCTTAGCCATGGGAAATGTGATGAAAATTCAATGAGAAATGGAAACTGGATTGCTGCTACGGCGAAGATTCTTTGATAAAAAGTTTTATGTCTACAATAAAGAGTTTTATAGATGTATTTGACATGAATACTTTTCATTTTAATTTTTAAAAAGGCCATAACATCCTAACATGCGTCGTAGCATGGTCGTTTATGAAGCGTCTGAGTGACATCAAACAGTTTCAACCGTAAACATTCAAGAAATGGGAGGAATTCACTCAGTCTAATGGATAGAAATGGATGGGACATTAGTGTTTTTGTTTTTACGGTGTTTTCTTAAGACGAACGTATGAAATAAATAACGATGGCATTAGAAAGAACGACAATGACATAGGCCCAAGATAGCGAGGTTGCAGATGATGAAAGCAAATGAGGCCAGGCAAGAGAGGAGTGATATATGGGGTGAGTGCATATAACATAAAAAATGGAGTGGGGCAGCTGTTTTACGGAACAAGATAAGATGAAGTGGGAATACGGGTGTGGGAGGAACGATTTCCAAGGAACCGAACATTAGGTGAAGTTTGCTAAATCGTCCCTCTGCCGTGTTTGAATGAATATTCTTTGACGGGGATCGGGGTGCGGTGGTTAACATGCAGGCTCCCCACTGCGAGGGTCCGGGTGCGAATCGAGGCAGCAGATTTTCTTCAGTGGTATCCCAACTTGAGGTGTTTTGTGGAGAGCACTTTGACTGAGTACGACGTCCGTCGGATGGGACGTTAAACTGCTGACCCCTTGCTGCCTTTCGATAAGAGAACGCCGACGCCAGGTTTCTCTCCGCTCTTCCTTTCTCATCCATTCCTATTGGCGCAAATTACCTTATCTGTCAGTCGCCTCCCCTAAAACTACTACTATATTTTTTGACTTCAAAAGAAGGCGTGGGCACTTGTACAATTTGGGTCACAGAAGATCTCGACTCATGAATGAAAGCGCACAGAGCGTCGGGTTGTCCTTCCAAGAGTTCAATCAGAGATTGAGATTATCTCATGTTTTGCGTCGTTTTTATTTTTTTTCTCGTGTCCCGTTGTGCACAACAAGCAACATTGAAGAGTTAGCTTTGAATCTTGCTCATTTCCCCTCTTTTCATTCGCAAGCGCTCATTTTTCCAACATTTCCGCTGGGATCCCGTTTTCCCCATGTTTACATACATTGACCCAGTTCTTTGATCTGGATCATTGTAATAATGTGAGCTCACTTTGAGTTTATCATCAAATAATGCGGCAAAAAAGAGATGGAATTACTTAACTTTGACTCAGAAAAAAATCAAGTTCTCTCAGCGCCGGCCATATTTTCTTGATGACTTCCCACTTTACGCACACGCATTCATTCTTCGAATGATTTAAGTGGAAAATGGTTGAGACACTTTGTAGCTATGACCTTGTTCTCAGATATTTACTACCTGATTCTCTGTAAAATGCTTTTCCAGAGAGTTTTCCCGAGGATGAATGGATTAAATGAGTCATCGTGAGCAGGATGAAAAGCTTTCTGACAAATTTCTTGGGCAGAATCAAGTGTGTCAAAATAGAATCCCCCACGCGCGACAACGCAGACGAGACGGGGTAATTTGGAAAATACTAATACATTTTACATACAATGTTTGTATAAAAAAGAGATAAGACTGTTTGAATAAATACTTGATTACATTGATTACCCTTTAATCATGCTTATTGTCTTCAAAATATAACCCTTGACTACCAATAGAACGCTCCAAACGTTTTTTCCAACTTTCGAATGCTCCCTGTAACGTTCTTTCGGGATAGCCTTTAAGTCTGCGCTACAATTTTGTTGGATGTTTTCAATATTTTCAAATCGGCGTCCTTTCAAGAAAAGATTTCAGCATAGGAAAAAGTCCTCTGGAGCAAGATCCGGAGAGTAGGGGTGGGGGCTCGAGGATCATCAGTGTGCGGTCAAAAACTCGGTAACAATCAATGATGTATGTGCACAGGTGCGTTGTCGTGATGAAAGCACCATGACTTGTTTTTCCACGTTTGTGGTCTCTTCCACAACATGGGATGTCTTTACCTTCTTATAATCTCTATATACTGATACCCATTCACTGCTTGTCCTTTGGGGACATATTGAATATCCCTTCCCAATTGAAGAAAACATTTTCAGCGGAGGCATTTTCAAAGAGGAGGATATTAATTTTTAGGTGCTGCGCAAAAATAAAAGAAAAGGGTGAAGAAGTCTATGATGCATAGTTTGGGATTTTTTTAAAAAAAGAAGATGACTGCAGAGGGGTTTTTTCGGCGTTAGCGTCAGGAACAATCAAGTAAATAAAAAACATAAAGAACACATAAAAAAGGGGAATTCCCACGATCTTTTTGATGCCACCTTTTTCAGTGGAAGGGAGGAGGCTGGGCATATTGAAAGAAATATAAAGTCTGGTTTATATCTTATTTTAAGGGTCACGTAAACCAAAATAAGTAATTATATGTATTATTAAGACTGTGATAGAGGGGAGAATGTTTGGAAAGCGATAAAGGGGTAGGAATAGGATAAGGATGTTGAATGGAATGAAGGGAGGAAGTATGAAGAGGGGTTTATTGTAAAATTGACTGTTGGGTGGTTTTTGTTAGGAGAGACAAGGGAATAACCTCTCTATCATTACGTAGCTTGTGATCATCCAAAACCCACCTTAACTAGTAGATGACCTATAATAATAATAATCAATAACAAATCGCTTTTGAGAACAAATTTTGCGCCATGTTCTTATTTTCGTTCATCCTTTCCTCTAATAAGGCAAAGTGGAGAGCAATTTCCACAAACCCCTAAGGTCTGAGCAATAAACAGGTAATAATTAATCTCACATTACTGCTAGATCAGAATGGAAGGTAATGGAATATTTTCAGTTTAATGACTTCGCCATTTACTACGTTCTGCCATTCACAACCCCCTCAGGTAGGCTCGCATTGACGACCATACCATTATCGGGCTGTTCTCGAGCCGAGATTGGACATCGCTAATCTCCTCCGCTTTTCTTCCCGCCAACATCATACGTGGTGTGACGATGAACGTAGGCAAGCGTTCATTAACGGCGTAGAAATTGCCCGGTTATGCAACCTCACCCCAGTCGCCAGCGGTAGATTCAGGGTTACCCTCCACACACGGACGACGCGGGTTGTGGAGGGGGTGAGAGGGAGTCCATGGAGGGTGAAAGTAAATAGGGGAGGCGTGAGAGCGAGCGATTACGAGGGTGGCGACCGCTGCGTACGCGAGGAGCGTGGGCGGGTGTTCGGAGCTCACGTTACCGCGAGAGCGCGACCAAGATCTGCTTCCGCCGCCGCACCCAGCGCCGTTTATTGTCGCCGCTCGCCTCTTTTCTGCCGCGTCTACACCACAACACTTAATAAGTGCACGCTAAATGTATACTAAGAATACATTTATATATCGTACATATATTTTAATAAATCCTCACCATGGAATAAAACCTTGACATGATGGAAGGACTTGGACTTGTCAATTCTGTTGGTCCCTAAGGACTGTGCTAGAAGGAGTGTGATAATTACCCCGGGTTGGCTTGCTCATGTCAGATAGGTCGAAGGGTAGGAGCCAGAAAAAAGTTAGTCTGCTCCTATATTAGGCGGATGCGAAATACTTCGGACTCCAGTATATCTGTTATTCCAGTGATGGTGATTCGTTAAAAACTATTCAGTTAGGAAATAAGAAACAATATCAGTTATGCGAGGATAGTCAAATGAAACCCGCACACCCGCTACAACGTGACCGTGGAATGGTTTTATTCATTAGTAATTATCAAAAGCGTTGATAAATTCATCCAATTGGGAGGTAAGTGGATCAGTTCCACTTTTTTAGAAAGAAGCAGGTCTCTGAGAGATCCACAACCGTATCCACTCTTGCACTTCCTCGTCCGAATGAAACCCACTTCCAGGAATGTCTTTCTTTAGAACACCAAATACGTGGTAATTCGTAGCTGAAAGATCCAGGCAGTGCGGAGGATGTTGAAGTGTCTCCTAACTCCTATTGCTGGATTAAATAGTGTATCTATAATATCAAGAATACTACTTTCATTAATGAAAAGTTTAAGTAAATTAAAATTTTCAGCTTTTAATGATAGCTTATCATAAAATTAAAAATAGTGTTAATAACATTTGCCTATCACGTCTTTAGCAACATTTATTATAAATATTTAATTAACAGATCATATTCTTTTGTAACCCATTAATCCCTTATATCCGAATTCGTTATTCATGCTCATTTTTATGGATGATTATACACGTAGAGCCATAGTATTTAATCATCCTAGCATAGGATTTAGCTGCTTGCATATTCGTTTTTAAACGAGTTTGTCGGCACTTTCTTTCCCTTGGCTACAAATTAGGCGTTTAATCTCATTAAGGGTAAACTTCACGCAAACCCCTGGGTGTGACATGCCTAACATTTGCCTCTACACCTTATGATTCTCCAGCAGTTAATCCTGGGCGTTGGATTTTGCACCACTTCGGTTAAACCCTCCGAGGTACGCCAACCCTCGACCGTACACCGAGGAGAGGAGCAGCCGGGCCTCGAACGGAGTGCGATTGTCGAGGAGGCCGCGGGCGGCGAGGGAGAGGGTGCGACGCCTTTCGTGCGGCATCCCCTCCCCCCCACCCGGGGAATGTGCTGACGGAGACCGCCAATGTGCGTGGGTGTATGTGCGTGTGATCGCCGGTGTTCCCCGCGCGCGTCTGCGACTAATTGCTTCATTTCCCGGCCTATTGCTCCGAGTGAAAATGAGAAATGAATAAAAAGGGGAAGAAACGGGAGCTCGATTTTCTAAAGGAGTTCGCTCCCTCTCACCGTCCGCATTTTGCCGTGGTGATTATAACCCTGGGGGCAGCGGAGGACCGTTTGGGGATGGGGAGGATTCGAGGGCATTCGAGGGAGGCCGGGGGGAGAGTGGTGGTAGAGGAAGAAGAGGGGTGGGGGTGCAAACTTCGCTCACGCTCCTAGCGGTCCAATCAGAAACTAGTCTCGCGGATGGAGGTCTCCCGGCGAGACGGAAATTGCGTCATTGCGGGGCGTCGTATCATTGGCTTGCGAGTAGGATGGGGAGGAAATGCGGAGGAGAGAGATGGGATCGGAGAAGAAGGGTTTCGGGTTGCGGGTGGGGGGTGGGGGAATGTGAGGTTTGAGGAAGTCTCTAGTCATTACCCTGAGCCCTTCCAATTTGCCTTCCATTCAGGAGATAAGGGTCCTCTTTCAGTAATCCAATCACCCGCCCTGTTGTACGTGAATCATGGAGCCATGTGGATTTCTCCCTCCCCCCTCAAAGCCTTGTGGTCTCTCTCTCTCCCTCCTCCACCCTCCCGACTCTAAGTCAACTCCTTCGCCCGCAAAACAACCGCACTCCCCGCAATCGGACCGTTTTAACCGCTCCGTGGCCTCTCGTTCGCTTAGATCGTCTCGCCGACCGCACACTCATCCACCTCCAAACTACGTCCATCTCGCCCTCCCCCCCCCCACACCCGCCACACTTTCCCATCCATCCGATCCCTTTCTCTACCTTCCCATCCTTCCAACATTCGTCCACACCCCCTCTCTTCTCGTGCTCTCTACTCAGGCCCCATTTAATCCCCTGAATCTCCTCCACTCTCTCCTCCCAGGGTGTCTACTCGCAAAACCCCTTTTTCTTTTTCCTTCCCCCCACCCCATTTTCGACCCTTTTCCTTTTTCCTTCCCCCCACCCCATTTTCGACCCTTTTCCCTCAACTCCGCCCCCGTCTTCCTGGCTTTCCGCTCATTTCTCCTCGACCTCCCCGCCCCCTCCCCACCCCCGCGTAATGGCCCCCTCTTCTCCCCTTTTGACCGCTCTTCGTCAGCCGCCACGACCCGACACGGCCGCGAATTTACTTTTAAGCGAAACGCTCAGCGAGGCTTCCCCGAGTCGTTTCGTGGCGAGAATGTGCTTGCTCCAACTCTCATTAACTAACCGAGGCGGGCTTTGGAAAATGTACAAAAGCCCAGCTCGAACGTAGTAGGAGATGATACCGCGGTCACGCTTGGAAAGTTATCCGGGTAACATTTGAGTACTTATGAGCAGAAGAATTAGGATTGCATTTTTCATTGCAACCGGCATGTGGTAGACGAGATGGTAATTTCTTCATAACATTTATGTATCAGCAAAATGTTTATCCCTTAGAATGATTTTTCTTTGAGGGTATCCTAGGTATTTTGCGCTTTGAATATGAATTTTCGGTGAAATTAAAAAGTTAAATTATCCGAGGATACTCTTAAGGCAATACATATTTAGAAAATACAAGTACACTAAACGACTAGTAATTAAGTGTTTCGCAAAATAAATTATATCGGTTTAGGAGTGCCTTCAATTAATATAAATAATTGGTCAATAGCTTGATTACACCGAAGTTGAATTCGTTATTTTGAATTCGTTCATCTCGCAATTTTGATTTTTGAGTACAATTCCCAGATGTTGGTACTTAGACGCGGGATAAATGCTCCAAAATCAACAGAAATTTATGAATAATCATAAATATGACCTTAGGAATTAAATATAATACTCTCGACGGTATCTATTGAAACTAACTCTACCAAATAAAAAGTTTTGTGGAAAATATCTAGTATACTTTTTTATTCGAGAATGAATACAATGCTTGAATAGATGATTATGAAAATATTGTAACCTTTGGTACAAAGATGATGAGTTACGATATATGTCAAATAGATAAAAACAGATATCAACCGGAAGGTCGGATTGATAGGTGACGGTAGAGTTTACCCAAAACTAAGCCCAACGGCGTGTGAAGTTCACACATCAGGATAGGGGACCAGTTCATTTCCCTGTGCTGATTATGGTTTCCCAAGAAGATCTGGTGTCCAATAAATCAAACACTTGGGTGAAACTTAGGTTACCCAGAGGCATGTGAGGTGATTAAACCCGGGCCCTCCTGTCAGCAGCCGAACACTCTACTCCTGGACTACCACCTCCCCAAATCTGCTCTAAACCGGATGATTGATTGTAGTTTGGCGTCTGAGTGATTTCATGCACTGTACAAGAGGGTGACTCAGTGTAAGGTGACTTCATGCAGATGAAAATGCTCAACTAATCCAATATTATAGCTTAGCAAAAATTAATATTCATCTATTGACACAATACTTAACTATTCACGAAATGTCAATTTTGAATAAGATTTTATTTTAATATCAAACATCATAGTTGTTACGAGACAACCGTGTGCTCAGCGTTCAGTTCCATAAAGGACAAAAAAAATAATTACGATGAAAGGTTGAACCTTCACAAAACTGTTTAGCTTTGAAGCTGATGTCATGTGATGAAAGTAGACTGATCAAAGAAATTTGAAATCAGGGTTTTTCATAATTGGCAGTCTTTGTTTTCTCCTCGGACGTATATTCGTTTCATGTCATCTGCCGTGCTGGAGAAATTGCTCAAAGTTTAATTGCGCATGTAGCTTCAGAATAAGTGTTATCTCCCAAATTATTTTCGAAGGTATGCACTCTCGGTGTAGTTATATAAAAAATTCAAGGAGCAATGACGCCGAAGTCCAGCAGTCAGATGACGGGACGATTGGTCAATCTCCCGAGACACTTCGAGAGGAGGTTGGTCGCGCATATACAATAGCTATGCATTGATATCCAGGTTCGTCGAATGCAATTTCTTTTCATTTCCATCCCCAGACACCGCGGACGGAGTCGAGAGACCCCCTTGGGAGGGGGGGGGGGAGGAGCACCGTCGCTCACCACTCGATTCGGGGTGTTGACGGGGTGGGGTGACTGGAGGGGGGTGGCAGGTTTGGGAGATATAGGCGGGGGTGGGATCCTAGAGTGGAAAGGTGGCCTCGGAATAAAGCCCCGTGATTGGTGGTGTGTGCGTGCCGTGGGGTATCATCCGCCCCCCCACCCCGAACGCCCTCTTCCCGATGACTCTTTTGTGTGCGTGGTGGGGGAGAGGAGATCAGGGGTGGGTAGCGGAGGAGGAGTTGATGACGACGGCCGGTCGGATGAATGAGGAGGTAATTGGTTGTTGTCTCTGAGGAAAGCGGGTCCGTAAAAGGGGACCGGGGCCTATACATCAACCCCTCCACACTCCACCCACTCCAACCCCGTCCACCTTCCTCCTGTCGTCTTTAACCCGAACATAGCCTCCCCCTCGCCGCAACTGCCCCCCCCCTCCGCCACATTCAGAGCTCCTACAAAGAGTAGGACGAGTGTGGTACGTAATGAATGAGAAATTTTAGGGTACGGTGAGCACGTTTGTATGATCTTGCCAAATTAAAAGATAGCAGCGGTGCCTCAATTACCTATGGGATTGAGACATTGGTAAACGCAGTCTAGAGACGAGAGACGGACGTCTAGACGAACCAAGTGACTTGGAAGAGTATGCGAGGCCACCTTAAAGAGGCTATTTTTTTCATTAAGACTAGCTACAGGAAAATTTAATGAAAAGATAAGAAAGAGAGGTATTACTACGCTTTAGTTGGGCCATATTTTGAATACGCGACTAGTATTAGGATCCATGGAATAAAATTTTGATTGAGCTATTTTAAAAGTTATAGAGAAGATCTGCTAGGTTTGTTAAAAGCTGTTGCGAGAAGATACTAAGCGTAACGGATATGATGGAGGAATTAGGTTGGCAGCCCCTAGAGTCACCAATAGAGCAGGGTAGACTTAGACTTTGAGAAAGGTATAGAACCTCTTAGTTTTCTTGCGTTACCAAGGAAATTTTTATAGCTCTAAATTATATTGGCAGATCCGACGTCCAGGATAAAATATGAGAGACAGCCACCGTCACAGAAGATTCAATCATTTGTCATTCTCTCGCATAAAACGCGATCATGATAACTTTACCCCCAAGCAACCGAATAAACGTTATTAATTTAAAGACTAAAATGTAATAATCTAGTCAAATACATAAATCATTGCATTGATGTGTATATCTTTCTGCGTGCGTGTATGCTTTTTGAATATTTTTGTACATTAGCTAATATATATTCAAGTACATGTAACAGTATTTGAATCCGCATCAGCTCCTGGGAAAACCTTGCGAATTGATCACGCTATTGCTAAATCTGTACGTAATCGTATAGTCTAACTGCTATCTCTCTGAATCCTCAGGTTTTTTCCATGTTTACCTATGTCTATTTTATGTAGTTCTAAATCAAGTGTTGGTGATGAAACAGCTATATCTCCTAAAGAACCTGATGGCTCTCCCCTCGCGAACATTCCTTGTTCTTAATCCGTAGTCACCTGCCTCAACCCCATCGCTTTTAGACAATGTTGTATATTAAAACTTTTTGAAAACATAAATTGTAATTTACACACTATGCCGAGAACTTTTCAGATCACCCTCGTAGGAACTAAAATTAATAAACGTATCATCGTCAATGCAAAAACCCACAATCCGCCACACGCCATTGTGGGTTTTTGCATTGATTATGATGTGAATTTGCAGTCTAGGGTTAGTAAAAACGGACAGGAAATTCAGTCGACAGGAAAGGAACTTTTAATACCAGTTGAACGCTATACAATACAGGAGAGATGTAGAAATGGAGACAGCAGAGTAGAATTAAGAAAACGTATATATTGCAATACAAACATATATATTGCAATACCTGAACACTCGTATGAAGTTCAAAGAAAAGTCAAAAGAAAAGAATATCAGGCAGGATGAAGACATGAGGACAAGTATTTCTGCAAGAAACTATTCTAATAACCAGTAGGTACCTCCTTCGAGAAACAAAGTACGCATGAATGTAAAATTCAAACCATCAAAATAATTTCATGTAATGCGCGGAACAATATATCGTGGATTTGGATGACCACAGCATGCATTCATACTTTGAATTTATGTTTATTACTTCTCTCTATACATGACGTAATTCAATCTTTTATTTACCAATAACGGGATTAAAAAACAGTCACTATGCACTACCATAAGCTTCTCGTAATAGCTATAATGCATTTTATGTGGATGCAAAGAGACTGTGCTACCTAGTCTAATGTAGAATTTCATTTGATGAGTTGGATATTACTCTGCTCGTCCGTTATTATACGCTTTATGTCTATCCTACAGGATAACAGTTAGACTGTAACCCTAAACGATTGCAGTCTAACTTTTTCTTTGTATACCTATTATAATTCACATAATTAATCTTATTCCCTACGTAGAAAAAGATCCTCCCTCGTCGAAACTTAAATGGAATGGATATGGACATGGAAATATTAACCTGACTTCTAGGCTTGATATTAGGACTTAATTTTTTCGCACTAAATAGATAATATATAAATGGATAATAATGTTAAAAATGTTATACAAAAACTGCCTTGCTTGTAAAATTCGGTAGTTAGCACTCATTTTCCGGAGCAGACATACGAGTAAGCTCGCTACATGGATATAAACCAGCACGCAGGCTCCATTCTCATGACGAAATAAAGAGAGCAAATAAGAAAGGATTTTTGAGAGAGGAACTAAAAGCATCCTATGAATTGCAAATTTATGACTCTCGAGAGGAAAAGAACACGGATTTGCCTTACTTCTTTCTCGGTGCTTCGGAGATACAGAATTGGTCACTAAAGAAATACGCGATATCTCTCTCTCTCTCACTACAAGTTGGAAGAGAAAAACGCCTTATTTTCGTCCCTATCCTACCCTCGTTTGAATATGTTATCTCAAATACTTACTCTACTTCTCAAGTAACACAATTTTATTTTACTATTCCCCTATTCAAAACTAGGGTGAGGGAAATGCGCCAGTCCTATCAAATGCAGTCCGGTTGGATTAGAAGGCAATTAAATGTGGTTCAGCTCTGCTTTAGTGCGTGCTAATCAGGGATTAGAATATTTATTGAGTGCAAAAGTTCTTCAGAAATACGACAGTTATGTCAATTCTTCCATTTCACAGGTGCATAGAATTTGAATTTCTTGTACTCGCAAAGATACGTATCATCATCTCGTGGTAATAACCTGTCGCTATGAAATGAGGTTTACTTCGAAATAAGTAGAAGTCTTTGAAAGATCTATCGAGTTTTAAGCTCTTTTATAATCGGATGGTTGTAAGGTGGTATTGGAGAATGAAACGGTCCATAGGTGCTTGATGATTAATTTTCCAAAAAGTAGGCCCTATCTTTTTATCATACGAATTTTCCTCATGATGGTTGTCAGAAAATCAAACACAGAGCAAAATGTATTAATAGTTTTGATAAATATTTGTATCTTATAGTACAAAAATCAAAGAAGGGTCGATTATTGAAACTTGATGCAAAATCTAAATATCTATAAAGTGTTCTATCATCACAAGGTGTGGAATATCTCACGAACAATTCTGAATGCCCAACGAAAAGGTTTTAATGCTGAACAGTTGTGCCTAACTGCAGCTTCGAATGACGACAGAGGGCATAACGTTGAGTTTACGTAAATAAAATATAAGTTGGTATCTTGTACTTGACTTGGTGTAATAGTCTAATGGATGGAGTCCTAGAACTAGTTACCAAAGGGTTCAGGTTTAGGTCTCTAGTGACTCATCTGGAAACCCTCAGCTTCACCAAACCTGATCAATCGTTCTGGGAAATAGTGGGCGGTACAGAGAAAGGACATGGCCCCTATACTCTGATTATTCATTTTTTCCTGCCATTGGGCTTAGTTAGTCTTGGCGTGGGTCCTTACTTTACATTTAAACCGAGCCTTCGGTTTGATCGCTATCGTTTTTTCACTAGGAGTTCAATAAAGATTTAAATAAAAATCGTTCTTACCTTCTGCTGAAAGAATTAAGATGTGAATTCCGCAGCAAGAGGTTAGACTTTGTTTCATTTAAAATTAGCTGACTTTGAGCAAGATAGGATGTTGTGCTAAAAGTAAACATTCCCTCATTGAATTCTATCGAACTTTCTTCTCTTGCATTCTACATTTTCACCCAGTCCCGAACAGAACTCAGCCAGGAATCGAAGACTTGTTTAACGTTATGTAACTACCACTTGCGAGGAGGCTTACAGATCCATATCTCTTGCTCCTGATTGTGACAAAAGTTATGCCAATGTGGATACAGACATTATTCATGACCTACAGAACATACACCAACTATGATTAAAAAATACAAAAGCGATTTTAATTATATACAGTTTTTATCTTGAGACTGGCTCTAGCTTGCACTAGGTTAGGGAAGAAAATGATCAACACTGAATTTACAACATTATCATCGATTTGAAATTGATTAGGGACCAAAAAGGAGACATTTTATGGTTATTATGAAGATATCATAGTCGAAAAATAGCCCACCATAGTTATCAACCCGAAGGTTGGTTTAATTGGTGAACTTACGTAGAGTTCATCTATTTTTAAGCTCAATGGTGAGTGAAATTCACTCAAATCGCTACGGGGAGCAGTTTATTTCTCTGTGCCGCCTGTGGTTTCCCGGAAAGATCTGATAACCAAAACATCACAATGCTTGGGAAATGCTGAATATGCCCAGAGGAGTCCCCGGGCCCTCCGATTAACAGCTCAGCGCTCTACCCACTAGACCTCCTCCCTTCATAAGATAATTATCTCAAAAGAAATCGAGTAATGGGACGAGCTATCCAGAAATCAAAATATCTCATCAATGTTATTTAGTAATCCATTCGACATCAACTAGTAGCTTCGATGATTTTTCGGTATTTTGACTGCTCCTACATGGTTACTGATGACATTACTCAGGTTCCAAATGCTAGTTAGAGGGGGAAATTCATTCAAACTTCAATCCTAGGACTTTCGCGATGTGTCCAGGGTTCACGCCTTAGCCTCGGCATGGGAGGGGATCTTCCAGATCCCGTATGAAAAGTTTTACGCATTCGGTGGCACAACCTTCATGCTGTCGCCACAATGGGGTGGTCGCACGTGATCCAGAAAACCCCCAACGTTCCGGCGGAGCTACGTTCATCGTCTCCTTTGCATCCAGCCAACCACTTCATCTCAGATACCGTTTCCACCTCCCATTCAGCCCTTTCGAAAAGCCAGCAGCTTTGAGCGCAATATCCACTTACTCTATTATAATTCCTCCTACATCCGCATTCAACTTGACCTTCCTAATTTGGGATAATTTTATTTGTTTGGCTTTTTCTTTGCACATAGTTTTCATTCCTTACTCGTCGCACTGCACCCAAAAATTTCCGCAACCCATACCAAGTTTTCATGAACACCAAAAATGAGCTGGTATCAAAGGCAAAGAGGCACTCTCAAATTTCGAGGAATTAGACGCGTGAAATTGAGATACGATGGGAATGTTAAATTAGAGCGTAAGTGACGATGGTTTCCTCCGAGATCACCAGAATGAACTGTTACCAAACCGGAGGCGTCCTCGATGCTCTCATAATTCTGCGGCCCAAACGACCTCGATTCCGAGTCGAGGGAACGTCGGATTCATCTCTCTTCCCACCGAGACACTCCGGAACGGCAGGTCCCATCCCCATCGCCCCAATAATGAAAACTCTTGATCCTTTTCCCCTCCCCCCACACCCTGTGGTGCGCACGAACCCCACCCCCTATTACCGTTCACCCCCTCCGCGCGCAATTACCACGGCGGAGATTGAGGATCCGCTGAATGGGAACGCGATTATGGCAGCGGAGGCGGATGGAAGGAGTGTGGGGAAGGGGGACGCTTGTGTCATCCGCTCGCCGCGGTCTCGGGACGGGGAGTCGGGGGAAGACGGCGAATGATTAGACGGAGAGGGGGCAAGCGGGAGGAAGAGGCGGAGGATAGAGAAGAGTTGCGGTGTGTTTGTTGCAGCGAGGATAGAGTTGTGGGGTGTTCGGCGCCCGCTGGGTGGGCGGAGGGAAAGGGGTTAGAAGGAATGTGCCGGGGTGTGGGTGGGAGCGGCGAAGGCAGGAGGACTTCCGCGCCCTCCGGTCCCCCACCACCACACCCACCGCGTTCGCGCCACTTTGGAGTAATGGCGCACCCGCAAAGCGGTCGGTGTTCGCTTTGTGAGGAACCGGGTCGCGAAAATGCGCATAAATACGAATCGTCCGCCGTTCGTCGGCGAGTCCGGCGAAACAAACGAGGGCGGTTGATGATCTCATCCGGTCTGCTTTCAGCGATGATCGCGGGGATAGTACGTATTTGCATGCTCGGCCGGAGGGTGATCTCACATCATCCATCGTTTGGGCAAAGTTAACTTATTATTTTCCGTATCGACCCGCGATATTTTTGCCGACTACTCGACGGCTGCGAAGTTTTATCGGCGTAAAATTCCGGGTAGCTTGGGACCTTAATGTTCCAGCTCACTCTCACGCAAGAATTTGCAGAATAATAGGAACACGGCCAATTATCAACGACGGTAAATAAATTCATTGATTTTGTCACACATGATTTATAATAAATCGGTGACGTTAAAATATGCGTTAGTATTTATTACCTTAGTATCTGCAAGCCTAATTTAGACCCATTACCTTACATTCGTTGGTTGTTCTGATGGAGAGATTACAGGAAAGAAAGTTTTGGGAATCTTATTGGTTTGAGCCGAATATCACCGCATTTCTTACTGATATTGGATGATATTATTACAACATAAAATATTCACTTTAACCCCATTAACATTACTTTGAATGTATTTATGAAGAATCAATTATGATTATTTGTGAGGTTGACTGTCTGCCTAGTTTTTATACCTTCAAGTGCGACCTCTTCCTTTTAATGCACAATGAGGAAACTAAGGAATTGGGTTCTTGAGTGGTCTAGCTTCATACTTACGGTTAATATCAGTCTTTTCTAATGGCAATGACATTTCCAAGCTTCCAAGTTAGGGCTTATTTTCCCATCAGGGGACAGAATGTCTTGAAAAATTCATGTGGCAATATCTCGACGCTCATATGCCCATATCGATACCGTGTTCTTCTTACAGTTTTACTTGCTAGATAAAATTAATAATGGGGTCAAGTTCCTCCCAAATTGAAAATTATTAGGTTAACATTAACTTACGTTAAAACTCCTAACAAATTAAATACTTCCCAGGCTCACGAAAAAATTGAGATAAATACTCTTATGTTCCCTTAATACGCATTTCGGCGGTTCGCTAACCCCCGCTAGTGATAAAACTCAACCAACCATAATATTCTATTTTTCACCAGATCAAAATTTTTGTCACCTCATTCAATCTTATGGCTAACCATCGTGGATTATAACTGTCCTCAATGATTTTCCTGAGCAGGTTTAATACGTGAGCAAAGTAATGACTCACGGAATCAGGAAGAAGAGCCAATACAACTCGTGCATTACGAGTATCATCATAAAACCGAAGCATTATGAATGTGGATTATAATGGAAATGAAAAATAGGTGTGTTTCAGTAGTATTTGTCATCTAAAACCAAATACATATAATTGATGACGCCAAAGGGATACGTTTGTCACATTAGGTTCCATTTTTTCTGGATGGGTGCCACACTAGCGTGATCGTCCGTAGGTTCTCTCCATCCCGCACAAGATGGAGTTTAGGTTTAAATAAGGTCGACTGGAATTGTGCTCCCCCACTGTACCTCGCGGGTACAGCATCCTCGAGGTTCTGCGAGGCATCAAAACCTCCTCATTGACTCATTACCAGCCTCCCGGCGTTCCACCTCCGGGCCGTTTCTCCCAATGAACGTCCACATCCGTGCCCACCTGCACCCGAATCCCAGACGAGGATACAGCCGTCCCAGTCGCCATTCGACGCCTCCCATCGACGGCCAATCCTTCCTGATCCGAGCGGAGGAGGAAAACCACTTATCTCTCCACCTCGTCCTCCCTCTCTCCATCTCGCCAAACACCCTCCCGGTTCCAGGGGGTTCTTGCCACCCACCGTGCTCGCTCACACCTTCCCCCGTCCGACCGCCTACGACCCCTCTACGCCGAATCAAACGGAATAACGAGGTTAGCAGGGAGGGGGTTTGAGGTGGAGGGGGGAAAGGGAGAGGGGAAGGTGATTGTTGTCGATTGGGATTGGGTTAAGGGTTCCCGGCGGAAGGGGGGGAGAGGGTTCCGAAAAGGGGGAGGGATGGGAAGTAAATAAGTACCTAATTCGAGGGGCGTCTCCAATCGCGATTTGGTCGACTGATCCTTAAAACAATTTGCTCATTCACATTTATCTATTTGGGAGTATCGCACTTATCTACAGTGCGAAGAGCATACTTGAAATATCCTGGAGGCCGAGATATGAGTCTTGGGTTGAAGAACTAGCGACGTCTTTTTTGACATGTCTCACACTCCAGCAAGAATAATAGGAATTGAGAAAACAGATTCTAGCAGTGGAAATAGTAGCACGAATTATTATGCTAATCAAAGAGAAATGAGAGACAATTCTCATTCCTAGTTGGCATTTGTTGGTATGACAATCTAATACCTCACATTTAATTAATTCTTTAAACATGGTGTTTATCTTTTTCACCGATAAAATATCATAAAAGATCTTGAAAAATGTTTCATATTTTTTGTTTGAAAATTAATTTTCTGACATGAAACTTCAAAATATCCGACGGGAAGAAACCATTTATCTCCTTTTCTTACTATGAGCAATAAATTTTTCATCATCTCAAGGATTCATTAACGTAGGAGCTCTTTTTTATGAGCTCATGCTCTTTACCGTATTCATACCTGTACTTCGATATTATTTCGAAGCTATACAATAGACGAGTCTAGCAAGTTAGGAGTCAAAATCCAAGTTCAAACCGCCTGCCGTACGGTTTTCTGAAGAGAACGACATCCATCAAAACAGCGTGTGCTTCATGATGAAGTTATCATTTTTGTGCCGGTTCACCACAGTGTTCAAGATTTGGATAGTGCCAAGTTATGTCGGATGATAAGAGGCAATTTGAAAAGTAATCATGCAAACGATCAAGGGCATTAAGAATAGGAGGCGCGCAAAGCAGCACAGTTCGAAGATGCATTTTATGCCAATTCTGTTTGGAATCCGACTTACTCAATCGCCGCTCGCGCACATTTCAATCCCCTTGGGCGTAATGTCTTGGTAATGGGTTTCCTTGTATCCCTCCCCTCCCACCAGTCTCATTCCCCAACCCTCTCTCCCATCCCCAAACCCTCCCAATCTCGGCGCGCAGAATTCCCGCTCCAACCCCCGAAACGTGTTTACGGGAAGCGACACCGCCTGGCGGACAGATCGAGCACTTCCTTCATCTACACCACGCCTCCCTCCCTTCCCCCCCGCCTCAACCCCACTCAACATCCAAACTCCCAGACTCCCCCAACCCCACCCAAACCCCCACCTCGCTTCGAACACGAAGCATGCAAATCTCCCGCGGGGCATGACGGGACAGATTGGGCTATTCATGGGCTCCTCGTTTCCATAATGTATCTGCAAATGGAGAAAATTCGTCGCAAGCCGCTCCCTCACTCCCTTCCCATCTTCCGCCCCTCCATTCCCCCAACCCTTCCCTCCTTATCCTCCCGATCCCTCCCATCCCCCCATGGACTTCCTCCCCCTTTCCCTCCTCCCTCCCCGGTTCAATCTCCACGGAGACCGCCGGGGGATGGATGAGCTTTATCAAGGGTCTCCTCGGTTACCATCTCGTTTGCTTTGACGAGGGTAACGTTTCTCTAACGCGGTCTCCTCAATTGGAAAATTACTGCGGAGGGAGACATTCATCTGGAAATGCTTTCGATCTTAAAATTAGCCGGGCGGAGAAAAAAACGTCGACTCAGGAAACGAAATACGGAAATGGTGGCTCGCTTTAACAACCACACGCCACCATTGTTTTTATGGTTACATAATTTCGTCCGGGGCGAGACGAATGATTTTGTCACAAACTCCCTCATTTTGGCCTCTTCATAGACAGTTGATAATGTGCACAAGAGCGATTAGGTCAGCTCCCCCTCCTTCACCACCTTACCCGTGTTGAATAATTAGTGTGGCGTATAGTGAAGTTATTTTTGACACTTTGAATCTATTTTATTTCCATAATGAACGTCAATTTGGTCAGAGTATTTATAATATTTCATTTGCTCTACTTTCGAGTCCTTTGATCAGTCCTTTTCTTTTTATCTTGGCACATTTATTCTTCTTTCATTATGTTTGAAATCATTCTTTGTGCTTCGTTATGGACAGATTTTGACCTGTAATGAATGACCTTTTTCTTTTGTGCCTCGTTTCATTTGTTATTCTAGTTTCATTATTCTCACAGCTTGATTTTCTACATTCTTTTTCCTTCCTCTGTTTTTTTTTATTTCAACAATTATTTATTTACTAGTATGTACACATTTTAATGC
>CM073768.1:28558019-28791513 GCA_037158775.1 Hetaerina titia
GTTGTATATTAAAACTTTTTGAAAACATAAATTGTAATTTACACACTATGCCGAGAACTTTTCAGATCACCCTCGTAGGAACTAAAATTAATAAACGTATCATCGTCAATGCAAAAACCCACAATCCGCCACACGCCATTGTGGGTTTTTGCATTGATTATGATGTGAATTTGCAGTCTAGGGTTAGTAAAAACGGACAGGAAATTCAGTCGACAGGAAAGGAACTTTTAATACCAGTTGAACGCTATACAATACAGGAGAGATGTAGAAATGGAGACAGCAGAGTAGAATTAAGAAAACGTATATATTGCAATACAAACATATATATTGCAATACCTGAACACTCGTATGAAGTTCAAAGAAAAGTCAAAAGAAAAGAATATCAGGCAGGATGAAGACATGAGGACAAGTATTTCTGCAAGAAACTATTCTAATAACCAGTAGGTACCTCCTTCGAGAAACAAAGTACGCATGAATGTAAAATTCAAACCATCAAAATAATTTCATGTAATGCGCGGAACAATATATCGTGGATTTGGATGACCACAGCATGCATTCATACTTTGAATTTATGTTTATTACTTCTCTCTATACATGACGTAATTCAATCTTTTATTTACCAATAACGGGATTAAAAAACAGTCACTATGCACTACCATAAGCTTCTCGTAATAGCTATAATGCATTTTATGTGGATGCAAAGAGACTGTGCTACCTAGTCTAATGTAGAATTTCATTTGATGAGTTGGATATTACTCTGCTCGTCCGTTATTATACGCTTTATGTCTATCCTACAGGATAACAGTTAGACTGTAACCCTAAACGATTGCAGTCTAACTTTTTCTTTGTATACCTATTATAATTCACATAATTAATCTTATTCCCTACGTAGAAAAAGATCCTCCCTCGTCGAAACTTAAATGGAATGGATATGGACATGGAAATATTAACCTGACTTCTAGGCTTGATATTAGGACTTAATTTTTTCGCACTAAATAGATAATATATAAATGGATAATAATGTTAAAAATGTTATACAAAAACTGCCTTGCTTGTAAAATTCGGTAGTTAGCACTCATTTTCCGGAGCAGACATACGAGTAAGCTCGCTACATGGATATAAACCAGCACGCAGGCTCCATTCTCATGACGAAATAAAGAGAGCAAATAAGAAAGGATTTTTGAGAGAGGAACTAAAAGCATCCTATGAATTGCAAATTTATGACTCTCGAGAGGAAAAGAACACGGATTTGCCTTACTTCTTTCTCGGTGCTTCGGAGATACAGAATTGGTCACTAAAGAAATACGCGATATCTCTCTCTCTCTCACTACAAGTTGGAAGAGAAAAACGCCTTATTTTCGTCCCTATCCTACCCTCGTTTGAATATGTTATCTCAAATACTTACTCTACTTCTCAAGTAACACAATTTTATTTTACTATTCCCCTATTCAAAACTAGGGTGAGGGAAATGCGCCAGTCCTATCAAATGCAGTCCGGTTGGATTAGAAGGCAATTAAATGTGGTTCAGCTCTGCTTTAGTGCGTGCTAATCAGGGATTAGAATATTTATTGAGTGCAAAAGTTCTTCAGAAATACGACAGTTATGTCAATTCTTCCATTTCACAGGTGCATAGAATTTGAATTTCTTGTACTCGCAAAGATACGTATCATCATCTCGTGGTAATAACCTGTCGCTATGAAATGAGGTTTACTTCGAAATAAGTAGAAGTCTTTGAAAGATCTATCGAGTTTTAAGCTCTTTTATAATCGGATGGTTGTAAGGTGGTATTGGAGAATGAAACGGTCCATAGGTGCTTGATGATTAATTTTCCAAAAAGTAGGCCCTATCTTTTTATCATACGAATTTTCCTCATGATGGTTGTCAGAAAATCAAACACAGAGCAAAATGTATTAATAGTTTTGATAAATATTTGTATCTTATAGTACAAAAATCAAAGAAGGGTCGATTATTGAAACTTGATGCAAAATCTAAATATCTATAAAGTGTT
The DNA here is from genome assembly GCA_037158775.1 of Hetaerina titia. NCBI lineage: Eukaryota > Metazoa > Arthropoda > Insecta > Odonata > Calopterygidae > Hetaerina > Hetaerina titia. The sequence continues at coordinate 28,560,028 of CM073768.1, forward strand.
CTATCATCACAAGGTGTGGAATATCTCACGAACAATTCTGAATGCCCAACGAAAAGGTTTTAATGCTGAACAGTTGTGCCTAACTGCAGCTTCGAATGACGACAGAGGGCATAACGTTGAGTTTACGTAAATAAAATATAAGTTGGTATCTTGTACTTGACTTGGTGTAATAGTCTAATGGATGGAGTCCTAGAACTAGTTACCAAAGGGTTCAGGTTTAGGTCTCTAGTGACTCATCTGGAAACCCTCAGCTTCACCAAACCTGATCAATCGTTCTGGGAAATAGTGGGCGGTACAGAGAAAGGACATGGCCCCTATACTCTGATTATTCATTTTTTCCTGCCATTGGGCTTAGTTAGTCTTGGCGTGGGTCCTTACTTTACATTTAAACCGAGCCTTCGGTTTGATCGCTATCGTTTTTTCACTAGGAGTTCAATAAAGATTTAAATAAAAATCGTTCTTACCTTCTGCTGAAAGAATTAAGATGTGAATTCCGCAGCAAGAGGTTAGACTTTGTTTCATTTAAAATTAGCTGACTTTGAGCAAGATAGGATGTTGTGCTAAAAGTAAACATTCCCTCATTGAATTCTATCGAACTTTCTTCTCTTGCATTCTACATTTTCACCCAGTCCCGAACAGAACTCAGCCAGGAATCGAAGACTTGTTTAACGTTATGTAACTACCACTTGCGAGGAGGCTTACAGATCCATATCTCTTGCTCCTGATTGTGACAAAAGTTATGCCAATGTGGATACAGACATTATTCATGACCTACAGAACATACACCAACTATGATTAAAAAATACAAAAGCGATTTTAATTATATACAGTTTTTATCTTGAGACTGGCTCTAGCTTGCACTAGGTTAGGGAAGAAAATGATCAACACTGAATTTACAACATTATCATCGATTTGAAATTGATTAGGGACCAAAAAGGAGACATTTTATGGTTATTATGAAGATATCATAGTCGAAAAATAGCCCACCATAGTTATCAACCCGAAGGTTGGTTTAATTGGTGAACTTACGTAGAGTTCATCTATTTTTAAGCTCAATGGTGAGTGAAATTCACTCAAATCGCTACGGGGAGCAGTTTATTTCTCTGTGCCGCCTGTGGTTTCCCGGAAAGATCTGATAACCAAAACATCACAATGCTTGGGAAATGCTGAATATGCCCAGAGGAGTCCCCGGGCCCTCCGATTAACAGCTCAGCGCTCTACCCACTAGACCTCCTCCCTTCATAAGATAATTATCTCAAAAGAAATCGAGTAATGGGACGAGCTATCCAGAAATCAAAATATCTCATCAATGTTATTTAGTAATCCATTCGACATCAACTAGTAGCTTCGATGATTTTTCGGTATTTTGACTGCTCCTACATGGTTACTGATGACATTACTCAGGTTCCAAATGCTAGTTAGAGGGGGAAATTCATTCAAACTTCAATCCTAGGACTTTCGCGATGTGTCCAGGGTTCACGCCTTAGCCTCGGCATGGGAGGGGATCTTCCAGATCCCGTATGAAAAGTTTTACGCATTCGGTGGCACAACCTTCATGCTGTCGCCACAATGGGGTGGTCGCACGTGATCCAGAAAACCCCCAACGTTCCGGCGGAGCTACGTTCATCGTCTCCTTTGCATCCAGCCAACCACTTCATCTCAGATACCGTTTCCACCTCCCATTCAGCCCTTTCGAAAAGCCAGCAGCTTTGAGCGCAATATCCACTTACTCTATTATAATTCCTCCTACATCCGCATTCAACTTGACCTTCCTAATTTGGGATAATTTTATTTGTTTGGCTTTTTCTTTGCACATAGTTTTCATTCCTTACTCGTCGCACTGCACCCAAAAATTTCCGCAATCCATATCAAGTTTTCATGAACACCAAAAATGAGCTGGTATCAAAGGCAAAGAGGCACTCTCAAATTTCGAGGAATTAGACGCGTGAAATTGAGATACGATGGGAATGTTAAATTAGAGCGTAAGTGACGATGGTTTCCTCCGAGATCACCAGAATGAACTGTTACCAAACCGGAGGCGTCCTCGATGCTCTCATAATTCTGCGGCCCAAACGACCTCGATTCCGAGTCGAGGGAACGTCGGATTCATCTCTCTTCCCACCGAGACACTCCGGAACGGCAGGTCCCATCCCCATCGCCCCAATAATGAAAACTCTTGATCCTTTTCCCCTCCCCCCACACCCTGTGGTGCGCACGAACCCCACCCCCTATTACCGTTCACCCCCTCCGCGCGCAATTACCACGGCGGAGATTGAGGATCCGCTGAATGGGAACGCGATTATGGCAGCGGAGGCGGATGGAAGGAGTGTGGGGAAGGGGGACGCTTGTGTCATCCGCTCGCCGCGGTCTCGGGACGGGGAGTCGGGGGAAGACGGCGAATGATTAGACGGAGAGGGGGCAAGCGGGAGGAAGAGGCGGAGGATAGAGAAGAGTTGCGGTGTGTTTGTTGCAGCGAGGATAGAGTTGTGGGGTGTTCGGCGCCCGCTGGGTGGGCGGAGGGAAAGGGGTTAGAAGGAATGTGCCGGGGTGTGGGTGGGAGCGGCGAAGGCAGGAGGACTTCCGCGCCCTCCGGTCCCCCACCACCACACCCACCGCGTTCGCGCCACTTTGGAGTAATGGCGCACCCGCAAAGCGGTCGGTGTTCGCTTTGTGAGGAACCGGGTCGCGAAAATGCGCATAAATACGAATCGTCCGCCGTTCGTCGGCGAGTCCGGCGAAACAAACGAGGGCGGTTGATGATCTCATCCGGTCTGCTTTCAGCGATGATCGCGGGGATAGTACGTATTTGCATGCTCGGCCGGAGGGTGATCTCACATCATCCATCGTTTGGGCAAAGTTAACTTATTATTTTCCGTATCGACCCGCGATATTTTTGCCGACTACTCGACGGCTGCGAAGTTTTATCGGCGTAAAATTCCGGGTAGCTTGGGACCTTAATGTTCCAGCTCACTCTCACGCAAGAATTTGCAGAATAATAGGAACACGGCCAATTATCAACGACGGTAAATAAATTCATTGATTTTGTCACACATGATTTATAATAAATCGGTGACGTTAAAATATGCGTTAGTATTTATTACCTTAGTATCTGCAAGCCTAATTTAGACCCATTACCTTACATTCGTTGGTTGTTCTGATGGAGAGATTACAGGAAAGAAAGTTTTGGGAATCTTTTTGGTTTGAGCCGAATATCACCGCATTTCTTACTGATATTGGATGATATTATTACAACATAAAATATTCACTTTAACCCCATTAAAATTACTTTGAATGTATTTATGAAGAATCAATTATGATTATTTGTGAGGTTGACTGTCTGCCTAGTTTTTATACCTTCAAGTGCGACCTCTTCCTTTTAATGCACAATGAGGAAACTAAGGAATTGGGTTCTTGAGTGGTCTAGCTTCATACTTACGGTTAATATCAGTCTTTTCTAATGGCAATGACATTTCCAAGCTTCCAAGTTAGGGCTTATTTTCCCATCAGGGGACAGAATGTCTTGAAAAATTCATGTGGCAATATCTCGACGCTCATATGCCCATATCGATACCGTGTTCTTCTTACAGTTTTACTTGCTAGATAAAATTAATAATGGGGTCAAGTTCCTCCCAAATTGAAAATTATTAGGTTAACATTAACTTACGTTAAAACTCCTAACAAATTAAATACTTCCCAGGCTCACGAAAAAATTGAGATAAATACTCTTATGTTCCCTTAATACGCATTTCGGCGGTTCGCTAACCCCCGCTAGTGATAAAACTCAACCAACCATAATATTCTATTTTTCACCAGATCAAAATTTTTGTCACCTCATTCAATCTTATGGCTAACCATCGTGGATTATAACTGTCCTCAATGATTTTCCTGAGCAGGTTTAATACGTGAGCAAAGTAATGACTCACGGAATCAGGAAGAAGAGCCAATACAACTCGTGCATTACGAGTATCATCATAAAACCGAAGCATTATGAATGTGGATTATAATGGAAATGAAAAATAGGTGTGTTTCAGTAGTATTTGTCATCTAAAACCAAATACATATAATTGATGACGCCAAAGGGATACGTTTGTCACATTAGGTTCCATTTTTTCTGGATGGGTGCCACACTAGCGTGATCGTCCGTAGGTTCTCTCCATCCCGCACAAGATGGAGTTTAGGTTTAAATAAGGTCGACTGGAATTGTGCTCCCCCACTGTACCTCGCGGGTACAGCATCCTCGAGGTTCTGCGAGGCATCAAAACCTCCTCATTGACTCATTACCAGCCTCCCGGCGTTCCACCTCCGGGCCGTTTCTCCCAATGAACGTCCACATCCGTGCCCACCTGCACCCGAATCCCAGACGAGGATACAGCCGTCCCAGTCGCCATTCGACGCCTCCCATCGACGGCCAATCCTTCCTGATCCGAGCGGAGGAGGAAAACCACTTATCTCTCCACCTCGTCCTCCCTCTCTCCATCTCGCCAAACACCCTCCCGGTTCCAGGGGGTTCTTGCCACCCACCGTGCTCGCTCACACCTTCCCCCGTCCGACCGCCTACGACCCCTCTACGCCGAATCAAACGGAATAACGAGGTTAGCAGGGAGGGGGTTTGAGGTGGAGGGGGGAAAGGGAGAGGGGAAGGTGATTGTTGTCGATTGGGATTGGGTTAAGGGTTCCCGGCGGAAGGGGGGGAGAGGGTTCCGAAAAGGGGGAGGGATGGGAAGTAAATAAGTACCTAATTCGAGGGGCGTCTCCAATCGCGATTTGGTCGACTGATCCTTAAAACAATTTGCTCATTCACATTTATCTATTTGGGAGTATCGCACTTATCTACAGTGCGAAGAGCATACTTGAAATATCCTGGAGGCCGAGATATGAGTCTTGGGTTGAAGAACTAGCGACGTCTTTTTTGACATGTCTCACACTCCAGCAAGAATAATAGGAATTGAGAAAACAGATTCTAGCAGTGGAAATAGTAGCACGAATTATTATGCTAATCAAAGAGAAATGAGAGACAATTCTCATTCCTAGTTGGCATTTGTTGGTATGACAATCTAATACCTCACATTTAATTAATTCTTTAAACATGGTGTTTATCTTTTTCACCGATAAAATATCATAAAAGATCTTGAAAAATGTTTCATATTTTTTGTTTGAAAATTAATTTTCTGACATGAAACTTCAAAATATCCGACGGGAAGAAACCATTTATCTCCTTTTCTTACTATGAGCAATAAATTTTTCATCATCTCAAGGATTCATTAACGTAGGAGCTCTTTTTTATGAGCTCATGCTCTTTACCGTATTCATACCTGTACTTCGATATTATTTCGAAGCTATACAATAGACGAAGGGAATCTAGCAAGTTAGGAGTCAAAATCCAAGTTCAAACCGCCTGCCGTACGGTTTTCTGAAGAGAACGACATCCATCAAAACAGCGTGTGCTTCATGATGAAGTTATCATTTTTGTGCCGGTTCACCACAGTGTTCAAGATTTGGATAGTGCCAAGTTATGTCGGATGATAAGAGGCAATTTGAAAAGTAATCATGCAAACGATCAAGGGCATTAAGAATAGGAGGCGCGCAAAGCAGCACAGTTCGAAGATGCATTTTATGCCAATTCTGTTTGGAATCCGACTTACTCAATCGCCGCTCGCGCACATTTCAATCCCCTTGGGCGTAATGTCTTGGTAATGGGTTTCCTTGTATCCCTCCCCTCCCACCAGTCTCATTCCCCAACCCTCTCTCCCATCCCCAAACCCTCCCAATCTCGGCGCGCAGAATTCCCGCTCCAACCCCCGAAACGTGTTTACGGGAAGCGACACCGCCTGGCGGACAGATCGAGCACTTCCTTCATCTACACCACGCCTCCCTCCCTTCCCCCCCGCCTCAACCCCACTCAACATCCAAACTCCCAGACTCCCCCAACCCCACCCAAACCCCCACCTCGCTTCGAACACGAAGCATGCAAATCTCCCGCGGGGCATGACGGGACAGATTGGGCTATTCATGGGCTCCTCGTTTCCATAATGTATCTGCAAATGGAGAAAATTCGTCGCAAGCCGCTCCCTCACTCCCTTCCCATCTTCCGCCCCTCCATTCCCCCAACCCTTCCCTCCTTATCCTCCCGATCCCTCCCATCCCCCCATGGACTTCCTCCCCCTTTCCCTCCTCCCTCCCCGGTTCAATCTCCACGGAGACCGCCGGGGGATGGATGAGCTTTATCAAGGGTCTCCTCGGTTACCATCTCGTTTGCTTTGACGAGGGTAACGTTTCTCTAACGCGGTCTCCTCAATTGGAAAATTACTGCGGAGGGAGACATTCATCTGGAAATGCTTTCGATCTTAAAATTAGCCGGGCGGAGAAAAAAACGTCGACTCAGGAAACGAAATACGGAAATGGTGGCTCGCTTTAACAACCACACGCCACCATTGTTTTTATGGTTACATAATTTCGTCCGGGGCGAGACGAATGATTTTGTCACAAACTCCCTCATTTTGGCCTCTTCATAGACAGTTGATAATGTGCACAAGAGCGATTAGGTCAGCTCCCCCTCCTTCACCACCTTACCCGTGTTGAATAATTAGTGTGGCGTATAGTGAAGTTATTTTTGACACTTTGAATCTATTTTATTTCCATAATGAACGTCAATTTGGTCAGAGTATTTATAATATTTCATTTGCTCTACTTTCGAGTCCTTTGATCAGTCCTTTTCTTTTTATCTTGGCACATTTATTCTTCTTTCATTATGTTTGAAATCATTCTTTGTGCTTCGTTATGGACAGATTTTGACCTGTAATGAATGACCTTTTTCTTTTGTGCCTCGTTTCATTTGTTATTCTAGTTTCATTATTCTCACAGCTTGATTTTCTACATTCTTTTTCCTTCCTCTGTTTTTTTTTATTTCAACAATTATTTATTTACTAGTATGTACACATTTTAATGCTGTATGAGGCAGTGTACGATTTCATTGATTCAATTTGAATTTCATCGACGCTTTTATGAGTAATAATTTATAGGAGAAGGTATAGATATTTATAAATACGAGGGCGGTCCCAGAAGTACCCGACCCAACAAAGAGAACACAAAAATTTTGGAACAAAATGTATTTATTTTTCACCATAATCTCCTTTCAGCTCTATACACTTTTCTTAGCGATAGTCAATAAGTTCCAGACCCTTTTAATAATAAAAACTGTCTTGAACTGCCGACATCACTTCTTCACGGTTGGAAAACCTTTGAGCATTATGCCATTTTTTCAAGTTTGCGAACAGAAAAAAATCCAAAGAGGCTAAATTGTAATTTACTGTTAACAAATACGCAGTTTGTAATGAGGAATAAAATATTGGGATATCCATGAAATTAAGCAAGCCAAATTTATCAGCCTTTTCTGACTCTGTTGCTCTGAATTTGCTTTTGTCTCTTTAAGAAAATCTAAAATTCATGAGTTTTTATTTTCTTTTGTGGCCATCCTACCCCTATATTATGGGATAAAATACTTTACATTCAATTTTTTACATAATGTTAAGAAAATAACATTACTGCAAACAATATAGTAAAATTTTATTATTGCAAACAATGTAGCAACATATTTCTATGAACTGAAAAGGAATATTTGATATATGAATTAAAATATTAAGGCGTTAATATCAATTGAATATTATCGACTATGAAAAAACTTTAGCATACTTAACCTGAATTGTATTTTCGTTAATTTTTTCATCGAATATTGACGTCAATGCTCTATATTACTATATCTATATTACTGGGCATGATTAAACAAAAATTTGGCAAAAATACTGGAACAGCAGCATTTTTTACAAATATAAATATGCAAAATTGGACCCTATTTGTTATTAACGTGAAAAAATATTGCTTAATCTAAATGTTAGTACAGAATTGTTTCACAATACATAGTAACCGGTTTAAAAAATATTTATTTGTTTTTTTATCAAAGAAGATTAATTGTTTTAAAAAATAAATATTTAATGTTTGCTGATAACACTATGAAATATAGAAATGTAAACAACTTCTCAACGCTAGAGCTTTCCGAGCATAAAAGAAATCAATTTTTTGTCATGATGTTGTCAGTTTCATTGATGTTTTTTCATATTCATTTTGAAACTTACTCTTTTGTAAGTCACGAAATTAATCTATATTTTACTATCAACGATCCATATTTACTTTTATCTGGCATCAGTCTTTATTTTAATGCAAGATACAACCTGAGCAATGCATAGAGGCAGTTTTGATTTGAAATATGCAATCAAACATGCCATCACCTTGATACCATTTTCCCAACATTGATAAAGTGACTGCACTCAATCATTCTGTTTTGAAGCAATTATTAAATATTGCAGCCACTATTTTAAGTGTACACAGAAGATGTAGTTAATGTTATGTGCACAACGTTATTGCTTTTGCTGTTTCTATCTAATCATTCAAAATTCGCATTAAGTAAAGATTATTCAGTTTCCTTTTAATACTGTATTTTTATGGTTGTCTATTAATGAGTTATTGACTTATTATTATGATGAAATTAATTGTGCATAGAGATTCACTCGTTTCATCACATATTATTTCACTCACTTAAACCAAAAAATTCAAATTTTAAACTGTTGAAGGAATAACTACAGCCATCGTAAAGTTTTAATATAGGTAGTCATTTTATATTCAACGCTAACAACTAGTAAAGGTAACAAATGAAGGCAGGATCGCATCCATTATTCCGATCATAATTTGATACCTCGGCCCTGCTGAGAACGCCGGCTCCGTCGATAGACGCACACCGAATAGAATGGAGGGCTCCCAATACTCTTTCCTCGCGAGGAACTAAACATACCAAACCGGCGATTTCAAAGAAGTGTACGTGGGAATGCAATCCTTCGCAAATCAGCGAGCGGCGTTTGCAGTGGCCTCCTTGAGCCGACTCTCCACGGCGCGGCAGTCGCCACGCAGTTTCTTTTCACTCGTCCGGCATCGCGATTTTTCCCGACTCAACCCCCCACCCCCCCTCTCTCTCTCTCGGAAAACTTATGCCATTCCGGTATCGAACGAAAAATAAGAGAGTTGTGTAGAGTGATGTGTAAAGCAAAACGGCTTCTGGTATATGGGTGGGAAAACTCTCGAAAAAGACTCAAAATCAGTTGTAACGCGTCGTCCACCAATCACTCGCGTCGATTTCGAAGGAATGAAAAAAATATATATGTATAATTCGCGGCGTGATCGTCCTTGCCCCACCCCTACCCTTCTCCTCACGGGGGCGGCATCCCCGCTCCCCGACTACTTTCACGCCAACGTCCCCCAACCTCGCCCCTCACCCCCATCAACCCATATCCCCTTCCTGCCTCACCACTCCACCGCCTCACCACCCCCTGGGGGTTAACCGCGGGATGGAGAGAGAGGGAGGCAGATTGAATGCGGAGGATTCGAGGGATATTTGATGGAATATGGCGGCTGTGATAGGCCGTAAATTGAGTGGATCTTTTGAAAAAGTCTTTTCCACCGTAGAGGGAGAAAAAAATATCCTCACTCCTGAAAACATCTGAAACTTTGAAGTGCTGCTTGCCTTCCCATTCCTCCACCCCCACCCCTCGCCCTCTGCCACATCTCCCGCTCGTTTCTCCTCCTTTCTCCCCCCTCGCTACCTCCACCCCCCCACGCTCCCTCCCCGCAATCCCACAGCCGCAGAGATAACCTAGTAGTCGCTCGAGTGATGAGTTATCGTTCCAAACAACATCCACCCCAGTCTCCCTCCCCCCCGGTAACCCCCCCAACCCACGCCTCACCTCCCCCTTCCCTCCTCGAATGCGTACTCCTGCGCCAGGGAAGCTATTCAAAATGCGATCAAACCTATCGGAAGTAATTGTATTTGCCATCTTAATTAATCAGTTATTGCACGAATCCGTGTGGAAATTTAAAGGCTAGTCGAAATAAATCAATCCGGAGTAGATCCTCAACTTGACGATTAATATCACTGCATTCACGCCGCAAGCGTTTAAAATGGAGTAATTCCTGTCTCATTAATTTGCGTTAATTACGGAGATGTGATGTGGTTTTATTTCTGAAAATTATTCGGTTAAATGTCAAGTGCAAGTCCTAACATTATGCCCTTTTTCATGCAGTTTTCTGTGGCATGCTATTTAATTAATTTTCACGATTGAGAGGTAATGAATGAGAACAGTGTAAACTATCGAAACGTAATGAGGAGGAGTATGAAAATTAAAAAAAATAACTATTGCTCCCAAGAAATACTGGATAAATACTTGCTGTTTATATGAAGTAAATATTTTAACGTGTAATCTTACGTTCAATGTGGATCTAGCGTCCTAATCGCAATTGCGAATTTTCTAATATGGCAAAACTATTGTCCTCTGAAGCCCCCCTATGCAACAAACGCCATCCATATTCCTCTCCTTGATTTCATTACAACTTTTACATTGAATTACGTAATGCGTACAAATTATACGTGTCACAGGTATGTAATGTTTTAATAATTAACTTTTTTCTATATACATGTATTACCACTACTTTTTTCTTTCAGGCCACAAGTTGAAAGCAATTATTTTGATTCTTGGACTGTAATGTGTTTACTTTTGCAGTGATTTCTATATACCGGGGTCTGTGCTTTAAGTTTCTATTGTTTGTTTGGTTTTTAGTATTTGTTTAATTTTAGAGAAATAAAATTTCAATTGGGCTAATCCGTTATGTTGAACGTACATCTTCAGGAAAAATGAAGCGATAATTTTGACATTTATTGCTTAGGCTCTGAACGTACAACCAAAGATATTTATTCTGCCTTGCAGTTATCTTCAAACTTGTTAAAAATATTTGCCATCCTATTTGATGGTATTTGTCGGTACTTTGAGAAAAAGTGATTTTATAAAGGGTATAACCAAGGGGCCCTAAAAAAAAAGAAACTTCTCCGGCAAAGAAAACGATCCTTTTTTCCTTCCCCTCGCTCGAACCAAGGCAGCAATCGGTGGTGTGGTCATTGAATCCCACCTGTGTTCCATAAAAAGTGTGAAGTTAGCCATTGAAAATTTACAGTGGATTAATTCAAAATTGGGTCCTCCCACGGAATACTTTACTCATACATCTGTAGGTTTATCTGTAGGCCACCACGGGGAGTGTGGCAAGAAGTGTTAGAACAATGGAGTAATTGGTGAACGCAAGGATTTGCGTTGGATATCATTTTAATTTCCCATTTCTGGAATCATTAACTGAGTTAAAGAAAAAGGATTTCTTATGTCCTACTGTTCGGCAGTTGATTTCTGTCAAACCCTTGTTATGGGTTCTCTTATCAATTAAATGCAATGCTAAAACTACCCCCTCTTTGCCAGGATAAAATTATAATATTAATATAGCTTTAGCCATACGTGGAATATCCATGCTTTCAGTGACTCCCAATCCATAATATCCTGAAAAAATATCACGATTCCTGTTCGTTTCGAACGATTTTTACCCAGAGGTCCCGGGTTCGAATCCCGGCGGTTTCGAATATTTCTCAGTGCTATCTCAATCCCTACTTGAGGTACTTCGTGGAGGGCACTTTGAGTGAGTGCGCCGTCGCGTTGGTCGGATGGAACATTAAGCTGCGGACCCCTCGCCGCCTTTCATTAAGAGTAGGCTAATGCTGACACCGAGTTTCTCTCCACCCTTCATCCTTTCCTGTCCATCCCTAATGGCGCAAATGACCTTAGCTGCCGGTCACCGCACCTAAATACTACTACTACAAACGATTTTTAACGAAGCTGACGAAAAGTTTTTTCTTTAATCTACACCTTGCTATCATTATTGAATGTAATACGAATAGTCCTGCGAAGGGTCCCACACGGTCGACGGGTTTTAAGAACGGGTCTGATCAACACAAATTAACACCCTTCCTTCAGTTAACCATTCCAATATTTCTCACTATTGAGTTGATGAACCCGGGTATCTCTAATGCAATCACAAATTGATAATGAACCACCAAATACTCTTTTGCACGATATTCTAGTACCCCTGCCACAGTAATCAACCTGGATGCTGGTTTGATAGATTAGGGTGAAGTCAATCTAATTTTTGCAATATACACATCAATGTCAAGAAACCAGTTTCATTCCTTGTGCCAAAATTTAGGGCAACACAAAAAATATTCATGTTAGGACTATTAGGCAGGGATTTATGCCACCGCTCTGAATTATTTTTGCACCATAAACCTACATTTTTAGTGGGATATACGCTACTATCTTTGCAAATTATTTTAATCTTTGAATCATAACATTTTATCTACAACACTCCACAACTTTGAACGAAATTGACAGCTTAAGAGAACTGTTACATAGAGAGCGATCATATCTTTATAATATTTTTTGTGCAAACACTGAGGTGTATTTTATATTGTTAGTTTTATTTAAAACATATGTGTGGTACAATTTTAATCAATTTTACTCGAGTATTACGACAGTGGCAGCTGTTGGAGTTTGAAACATGTTCAGTTCGCTTACAGAAAAGTTGGAGGTAACACGCGACGCTGCATTGAAATTTAGCTTTTACCTAAACAAATCGTCAGCCGAGGCCTAACTGCTCCTTATGCTCTAGAATATTTATGGTAGGTCTTCTCTTCCTAACATCATAGCAAGACGGGAGACATAATTTCAAGGGAAGGTGAACCCATTTCTCCGGTCACTGCTTTTATAGAAGTAAGCATTATCTTCACTGCTGACGTTCTGAGAGATAGTCATATAACGTTAAGAGAACTATTAGAACTATTACAATTACAATGGGTACCACCTTGGTAACAGAAAATTGCACGTAAGGCGTCTTTATGCGAGGTGGGCTCCGCTAACTCTCGATTGTCTCACAAAAATCAATGTAAAGTATATTCCTTGACCTCTCCGCAGTCCCACATGACATCTTCCTCTTCAATAATACGAAGAAACATCTTCCTGGAAAGCGTATTTTGATCATCAGAACTAGACGTAGGTGAACTGAACATGTTTTACATCGCAACGACCAGCGGCTAACGCAATACAGGAGTTAAGCCAATGAAATTAGTTCCACATATACATTGTAAATTAAGCTAACAGCGTAATATAAAATTTAATTTTTTCAGTAGGTTATTCGAGTAAAACAGTGTGTGACGACTTTTTGGATAGAATACTCTCTATATAAATAGGAAATTTTAGAGTCACTTCGTGGACCGGCAATGCAGTTCAGTCATTTTCATTTACCCTATGAAGGGACAGAATCATTCCCTCAGTGTTAGTGGTAAATCCATATGGTTTGTGATTCTGTTAATCATGCAAGTAAACTTCGTGTATTTTGTGACTCCTTATAAGAGTGGCACTATGGCATCTCCCAAATAACGAAATTTCCGTCATTCGGCTTCGTATTGCGACAAGAATGTTGGGCCCTAGGTAAATACTATTTTGATAGTTTATTACAGTACAGAGTTTAAGGGTTAACTGGATGTAATAATCATAGCTGACAAAAATATTTATAATTTTTCTCAATTCATTCTTTTCATTTTAATCTTCGGATTCTAACCCACAGTCATCGATTCTTAATTCCCGAGTGGTATTCAACCATTTTTTCGAAGAATTAATCAAAATGAATGATTTGGTGTGGGTATGATTTTGTAAGACCATGTCAAATTTTATAGCTATAATTTTCCTTTATGCAATTAAGTTGTTAAATGGGAATAATTCGTACTTTTATTTTTTGTAGGTGAAAATTTCGTAGTTGATTCACGAGACACAATAATTACTCCACATGTCTTTCAAAAACTGATCAGAAAAAAATTGTCATCAGCATTTCGAAAACAGTTCAAACGCTATTCGAAATTGGGAAAAGAGACAAATTGGCACATTTTCGGGGATGGTACGGTGGCTAATTTACTGGCTTCCCACCTCGAGGAATTATGGATACCCCAAGGTGGCAGGATTTTTTCAGTGATATCCAAATCCATAATTGGGGTGCTACGTGGAGAACACTTCCAGTGGAGTCCACCCCGTCTGTAGGATAAGACGTTTAATTTTGGACTTCTCAGAGCCTATCCTAAAGAGTAGGTTAATATCAACGTAAGATTTCCCACAACCATTCCCTCATGCCCTGAACAACCTACCCCTACCTATCCTTAATATCGACAGTGACCTTAGTTGTCGGTCGTCTCCCCTAATGGCTACCCCTAATTTTCAGTGTGATCCGTATGCTTCTCCAAGCGGTACTTCTGTCAGCTGGGGAATCCTGGTATATTTAGTCCATAAGATGAAATATAGTTGAAATGTTTCCTGCACTGAAGCGATGTTCAAGTTGAATCCCGTGAACTCGTATGTGACTCAAATCCAAAATTAAGGAGTTTTCGTAGTCTGGGTGTCACGATCAGCAACTAATAGTGTAATCTCCAGTACAGCCAGTTGTCTTAGAGGGAATGAATTTAATGGTTCCACATTTAGAAACTTCGTTTCTTTTTTATATGGGGTGTAGTGCGCGGCCAAGCACTTTCTCCTTCGAACTCTTTACTCCGACGTGATCCCGCGCCGAGGCGGGCCCGAGCAGGGGACGTCGCGCCGACGTGGCCGAGGCTTCCCGTCACCCACATGATTCTCTTTTATGATCCTCTTTCATTTTCCATTTCTTTGCTGATTCTTTGTTCTACATGTATATTTGATGTAGTTCGATATAGAATGAGTTCCTTACTTGGTACAGAAGATGCCAAAATTTCAATATTTCGTTCATCTTCCCTCCCGAACTCTTGCCTCTTGTCCTATGTCAAACACAAAAATGTATTCTTTGCCTGAATGTGACATGTATGTGTCGTATGTTTGAACAATTAGTTGGACAACATAAAAATTCATGGGAATTTGCATACAGTGCTGGAAGAGGAGCCTTTCTCCCATTTGCACGTGTGACTATCCCTTCGAGGATGTACGATGGAGGGGAGGGATGCCTTAGCCTGAGAAAATTGACATCAAAGTAATACACGGTCACGTGACCTCACGGAAGGAGCGGACTCAGAAGATGCATGCAAACCATATGTTAGGATTGGAGTGATTTTCCAATTAATTTAATTTAATTGGCGGCTATTTTGCAACTTAAGAACACTCTTTACCGAGTGGTATTCATAAATTATTTCGAAGAATTAATATTTTTATTCGAAATGAATGATTTGGTGTATGTCTGATTTTTTATAACTATGGAAATGCTATAGTTTTACTTGCTTTTTAAATAATTAAGCTATTAAATGTGAGAGATTAGTAGCCTTCTTTTTACGCAGGTGAAACATACGATATACACTAAATGGAGGAAATGTATTTGACTTTTATGACTGGAAAAGATATTCCATCTCTTCAAGCAGCGTACGGAGAGTTTAGGGGAGTTGATAACCGTCGTAATGCCTAAACATTTGTGATAAATATAAAATATGATTGTGCGTGTAGATTTCTAGAAATTTCAGAGTTTGTAAATTCATTAGAGTTGAAATACAGGGGAACACTGGTTCGCAAATATTCTCCCAAGTGTACGATACATACATATATATATATATATATATATATATATATATATATATATATATATATATATATATATATATATATATATATATAAGTTATGACCCGCATTAATGCAAAAACTATTCCTTTTGACATGTTTATTGAACTCGGTTGATGTGCCATTATTCAAACTCATAAAGTAATTTTACTTCTAAAAACACAAGAACAATAAATAATTATTGAGATGAATTAGCAAGTACTTTTAATTGATAGCTTTGACTGTAATTATGTATGGGTGCTAACTCAATATGTTGTGTCTACCACGAAAGATAACGACCACATTTCCGAGAACATTATTTTTTTACAATCTTAACAGGAAACAATTTGTTTAGACTAGCAATAATATTTTTTATTCGGCAAATTAATTGTTAAGATGGTAATCTGAATCGTACCTTAGGCACTACAAACGCAGTTTTAGTCAAGAGAAACAGAAAACAAATTCCATCATTCACAATTATGGCATCGTAATAGTCGAAAGATTAAATTTTCGATCGAATTAAACAATTATGATTTGTTTAAATTATTCTTCAGCGCAATATTATGTTGTTGATATTTTTTCAAGGAATTGATTTTATATAGCGTATACCGGCTTAACATGTATTTGGTAAAAATGCTGTTTGGTTATGTACTTACCATTACTAAATAGGAAGCCTTATAAATAATATTTCAAATTCAGCGATGGCTCCATAACTTAAAGTAGATTTATAAATAAAAATGACCACAACATTGGAAAATTCCCCCAACTTCGATTATCAACATGTATGTGTCTGATATATACGTAAATATAAATAGGTACCTTGAAAATGACAGAACTCCTTTCCTACTCTTTTCTAGGCAATTATATGCGGCGCAATGCAGCACCATTATTAACACAGCTTAATATTTAGTTTTATTAAATAATCCGTCAAAATATCTTTAGAATTTTCAGGTCGTTACTAAGCTTGCATGTTTAAGCACAGTGAATCCATTCCGTCTGTGATGTCACGCCGCACATTAACGCACACGAAGGGTTACCCACACATTAACGTAGCCTTCATTCATCTAGCCTATCAAAATTTGAGGCCTGAGGTTAGTACTTACTTACAATCTTTTACGGCTTACTCCTATAGTGCTGTGCATTTCTCATAAAATCCGCTTGTTATCGAAAATTAAATTAACTATATGCTTAATATATACCTGCTCATGCAAATTAACGACAGCAAATGAAACAAATTACACATACTTTTTTGCTAGAAAGTGCTACTTAAATGTGTCATCATCATCACCATGGGTTACTGATCCCCGTAATGTTTTTTTTTGACAGCTCTGAAAGTTATCTCGGTACCTTCTAATCTCTTTATTTCTTCATATCTCCTGGCCCTTTAATCACCTCCTCCTCGTAGTCCATTTTCGATTTTCTCTGTGATTCTTCCCACCTTTGTTTATCTTCAAATGTTGGTCCTAATAAACTATTATGCCACAGAATAGGTCCAATTCACTTCCCTCTCCTTCCTCTGTTATCATCAGGTTTCCCTCTTTGCGCACTCTTCAAAAGTTCTCCCTCAATTTTACCCTTATCATTCTTCGGAGGCACCACATTTCCATCGCCTCTCCATTCCTTTGCTCCCGTCATCGCCCATGATTCATAGCCTTGCCGTAGATCAGTTGATTTCATATATAATTTTTAACGAATCGTTTCATTAAGTTTATGTTAAAGCTATTTACTGTTAGTAGTAGCTTCTGAGATTTCACACCTTCTTTGATATTCCTATTAGATACTTTTACGTTTTTTATAGCTCGTGATCTAGTTGGCTAAATGATAAAAACTCTTCTATGGTTCCAGTAGGTCTTCCGCCAGTCTTAGTTGCGGCTTATCTTCCTTATTTTGACTGGAGATCAGTGCCATAGTTTTTATCATGTTTATTTTGACATTGTACTATTCCATCCCCTTCTCAATACAGAATTCCTTGCCATATTGCTTTTCTTGTTTGCAAATTTAGCCATGTTGATTGCAAATCGCTGCATGATTATCCTATGTTTGCGTGTTTGCACGGTCTTTTAGTCTTGTACTGCATAACATTTACTGCCTTCTTAATGTTCATGCATATGAAATATCAAGGGCAGTAATGAAATCCCTGACCCTATTCCATCATTTCAGCTCTTTTCTATCACCACATGGAATCATTGCCTCCTGGTTTCTATACAGCGTATTTATCTCATGTCGATCTACCTAATAAATAGACGAAACATAACAGCTGTTTTGTTGCACGTAGACGGCGAGTTTCCTGTTTTTTGCCTAACATGATTTTCTTCTTAAATTGTATGTAGTTCATATCTCCCTCATTTCTTCTATATAGCCCGTTCTCCTACTCCTTATACTCCAATTACCTAACATTTTCCCCTCTATCAAATCCTTCCGCGCACCTTGAATATAACATCGCCATAGCATTGCACTGCCTTGTTATACTTTATTACTTTCCCCATTCAGTTTTTTCGGCCTTCTTCAGAGTTTACCAACCAACTTCCTCTCTTCTCTAAATATGTTTAAAACTTCGTACTTAGTCTTGCTCTGTGTTCAACAAATTTGTTCGTGTATGCTGCCATAAACATGGCCACCTTTGAATAGGCTTCTTCAACCTTTCCTTTTCCAAGAGTAGGTTTGCACTTCTTTGCGGAGGACCTTCATCCACTCTTCTCTTGTTTCACACTCTGCGGTGGGTCAATTTTCTCCTTTCACGGGAATATTTTGAGTATGGGTTATAGTCTCCCAATCATTAAAGTGGTTTCATAGAAGTTCTAAGGATGGCACGCTACCTTAGAGCCTAATACAATTTATACGAACGGAAAATATTTTGGCAACCCTGTACCGCGACGCTAAGAAAAGATAAATTTAGAAGTGCTCAAGCTGAAATCAACCCATTTTAAGTACGGAAAGCAGTACAGTACTCTCACAACTCACAAGCCTGGTGGGTGAAGCGTATGTCCGAACGGAGGTACCTCTGTTATAAGTTCCGTTGGTTCATCTGGTCTATGGAATTTGGGTCTTAAAAGTCCTAACTTTCTGAAGAACGCATAGGGGGGGAGGGAGAATAAACTCTCCCTCTTACTTTAAAGGCCCGAATCGCACTCTCCTTGGATTGATTTAGAGATAAAATTCACTGTAAACTGTTAAACCAATATTCCGGCTGCAGCTTGATTAGTATTTTGGACCCATGTGGCGTCACACTAAATGCTTGATGTCCCTCAGGTAACTCGTCTTTGAAACCACAATCATTACTATATCCTCGAAGTCTTCCGCCAAGCATATATTATAATAGCTATCTTTGATGATTCCGAGGTAGATTAATTTAACTTTATCAAAGATCATCCCGGAAATTTCCCCTTTGATTAACTTTCTCCTATTTCCTAGCCTTTATTTAAGTTTTTCAATGTTCTGTCGAATTCACATCTTGTTTTTTGACTCCCATCGCTTTACTAACGTCCGTCTTACGTTGTTCTGGTTGCTTCCGAGTTGTTGAAAATTTTTAGGCTTCATTAGCGGTCAGTATGTAACCCGATGCAATACACTTATTATCCATTTACTGTCTCCGATAGGCTTAAGCAATACAAGATGTATATACTACTCAATTCTATACGTCTGCTTTCATCTTTGATCAGATTTTTACATTTTAATTTAGATTGAACTCCGTTTATCTTTCTTCATCTCGTTAATGGCTCCTATGCTATGTCTATGTTTCCCATTTTGAATTCTTTCATTCTTTTAGTTAACAATAATTACGCATTAGAACTGAATAAGAATTATGTTGAATTGATGCGTCATAAAATCTTTCATTTGCTTTTTCATGTGCCGATCTTATCGAAACGAGTCAGCCTCATTCTCCTCAATCCCATTGCGTCTGTTTACGTACATACGCGTGTACCTACTCCAGGCTTGAACGTGTAGTTGATAGTAGTGCGTGGAGATTGCGCTCGCAACAAACTCCAGGAAATTTTTTTTCAAAATTATCATTCATGACGTGGATCTCGCGATGCAAAGTTGTTCTCAGCGAGGAAATCAACGAAAACGGCATCGAGGAGTTCGCAATTCCAGACAAGGAAAATCATCAAATGCCATCACCGTACCGCGCGCGTTCTTTTCCCATCCGTCATGTTTTGTAATGGAATTTGAAGGGCGAGAGATGAAAAAAAGTGACAAGCTGCAATCTCTCTCCCGAACTAGGAAACCTTTTCGAGCCGAAAAAAAACCCCTTTTCCTCTTTTGCACGATTCGTCGCGCAGCAGCCTCCTCTGGGCTCAACCCACACCATTGGAAAAGGAGGTAGGGGGGCAGTTATGCCCCTCCGGTCCCTTTTATTCCGACCAGTCAATATGGAAAAGGGTCTTCTTTTGCCCCTTCCCTCCCCATAGCCCATCACATCCCACTTACCGAACTCCCCCCGCCCTCCTCCTCCTCATATCCCCTCACTCTCCTGACCCTCGCGCCCCCTCCCACAATTCTTTCACCCCGCACCACCCCCTACACACACACACACACACTTCAACCCCCCCCCTCAGCTCTCTTCTCTCTCTTCCCAGCGAGCACTCGGTAAACAAAGAGCACAAAAGATGCGGAGTTTGTGGAGAGGCCCCTGAGAGTGGGATGGAGGGAAAAAAATGCCAAAAAATCAGGCGTATTTTGAGTGTTTCCACGAGAGTGTCCGTGGATAATGAAAGGTTAAGTGGGGGGGGGGTTGGTCACCCTGGATAGGAAACCACCACCACCCTCCCCCCCCCCATGTCCCTCTTCCACCCCACCGGCTCCTTCTAGCCCTCCCCCCACCCCACCCACCCCTTACCTTCCCCAATTCCTCTCGACTCCTCTCTCTCCCCCTCGTTCTCCTCCTCTACTCTTCCTCCCCCCCTCCTTCCCCCTCCCTCCCTCCGCCCTTATCTCTCTGCCTCTCGAATGCTTGTTTTGAATGGCGGCTTTTCCGACCGTCGAATTGTTCGGGTGTTTTTCCATCTTCCGCTGAATGGGAGGGCGCCATTTCGATATTCTCGTTCGAGATCCGGGAGCCCCCAGAATGAGTGAGTGAGTGAGTGGACCAGAAAGTCCAGCATCCCTTCCTCGATCCCTCTCCCCTCCCGTCTCCTCTCGATGGGCAGCCAGCCTAGAGCGCGGCCGGTTTTATATTACTCCGTGATTTTCCCTGTGGTCGTGTCGGCCACGTTTCTCTTGTGTTCTGTGGTGGCCGATGGTTAAGTGTACTCCTGGAGACTTTAGTCTGTTCGTCATAAGCCGTGAGTGACGCCACGCTGGATTCTTTCCCTCTATTGTAAAATTTCCCGGAAGCCTCCCTTTCGTCTTCTCTACATCTCTCCCTCTCGCAAGCACACACCCCCGGGGTTCGAAATGCAGTAGAGTTTGACATCGCTCCCGGAACATCTCCTTCCACCCGTCCGAGGACATATATTGAATCGTCCTAAAAATCCATGTCGTGACTATCAACCAATGCGAAAGGATTATGTAGCCAGAACAGATTATGACAAGTATTATAATAAATATATCGTAAAGCCTTACGATATATTCATGTAGTCCCCCTTTTGAAGTTTCTCTGAAAGAAATTTTGCCAATTCCTTCATATGCTATGTGGGATCAAGGACTTAAGTCACGTGGATATTTCCTTATGGAAATAAACCCAAGTGGAAAAATTAATTACTTATATTACATAGATTAAAAGTGACTGTTTACAATAAAATATCGGTGTTTATTTGGTTGAAATTATTCCGTGATCTCAGTGGCATGGTGCGCTGCAGACATACATTTTAATTTTTTCTCCTATTATTTCCATAACTATATTGTTCCTCGAATTAGTGTTATCAATTTAATGCTATCATAAGTATATTTATCAATTACAACTTGAAAGTCACTGCTATTGGGGAAAAAGCAACAGATAATATTCTTCGGCGAGTAAATGATTACTCAGTTATAGAAATCGCGAATCATAAGACATGAAACCAGTACAATAAAATATTCATAATGAATGTATTTATGTTTACCTTCAAAAAATTAAACCCAATTTTCATCGCTAAATAACTAAAAACACACGTGAATTAGTTGCAACAATTATGTCATGTCCTCGTTTTCCCATTATTCTTTGAAAATTAATTGTTATTAAAAGGTTAACATTCATATAATTTAATAGTACATTACTAAATCCACTTATGTTATTAGGACACCATTTTTTATACAGTATGATGATAAGCCTACTATACGCTCATCTCCCATAGCCTGTGCTACTAGCCCTGCAGTGGTAGATGCGCTACGCAAGGTGACCTTTTAGTAGCCTTTTGTCACTCCAATCCGTGAAAATCTCTTAGAAAACGGGATTTGGTTGAAATTCCTTTAATATTTGTGATCCAGCTTGATTTTACTCGTCCTTAATGAATAGCGACTCTCTCGAAAAGTACTTCCTTTTCAATCTGCACCAATGATAACGCAGGTTGGAAAAAAACAGAGGAGAAACGCCATCACCACCGTATAATGCTGTGCTCTCTGGATTCATCTGAGATCCCAAACACCGACCGAAATGTTATTTCAAACGAGCAACGACCTCCCAATTACGTCCACTAAAGCTTCCCTTCCTTCCTCAAAGGCAGAAAGGCATCTAGCCAACACTCGAGGCGAAAGATGAAACAAAAGAGGCTGCAAGAGCGAATTAAAATAAAAGTCTTTCGTTCTCCCCCTCTCTTTCTCTTTTGCTGTGCGCGAAAGTTTTCGCCTCACGCATCCATTCAAAATGTAGAGAGAGAGAGGGGGGGATGCATGGGGAAGGGAAAACGCGAAAAAGAAACTTCTCCTTGATAAGGTAATAAAAATAAGGTCGAGATTTGGTATTTCTATCGAAACTCGTCCTTCTTTTTAACTCCTGGAATCAGTTTTTCCAGTCGGTTAGCCTTTGTTCGGCAGGATTTTATTTTTGCAAACGGAAACCCTTGAAAATCCTTTCCCTTTTTTGAATCCCGCGATCCATCAACTGCTCCCCCACCCTCCCCTTCCACCCCTTATCCAACCCCCCCTCCCTTCCCCTCCATCCCCCAACCCTGAAATCTACCTCCTGCCACCACAATCCCCGCCCCCACTCCTATTGACCCCCTCACACCACTTCACCACAGAGTTCCACCTCCCTCATGACTTTTTTATTGCGTTCCCTCGCGTCTTTACTCGTTTACATAGAATTTCCCAGCTCCGAGGCAATCAAATGGAAGAATCCATCCATGAAAGACCGCGGTGGATTTCATCCATTAATTTTTTAAAACCACATTATGCGTTAAAAAAAATACTATTGCTACCTCTGAAAAGAACTTACATATTATTTCTTGATTTTGCAAACGAAAATTCTTGCATCAGTGAATAACTTACAATCTAAACATAAAAACACAATTATAATATCCTATTCCTACAATTAATTGTGCAATTCCGGTTACCTACAGAATAGAACGAACATCTATGTGGTAAAGATGGTTCTATGTGGTAAAGAAAGGTTGGGCAAAGAAAGAAGATATGCTGTACGTAAGCTGGGGATAGTTTAGGTTCAAGTATACTTAATTGCAAGATTTAGATGGGGAATTAAGGAATATGAAACCAAATTATGACGTTAAGATGGATAACATTACCGTGGAACCACTCATGGGTTTAGGAAAACGTGGTAGAAGAGTTTTTATGGGGATTTATGAGGGAAGAATTTGTCAGGAATGCTTTTTCAGATGATTTGTTAATTCCCTTCCCAAAAAAGGAAAATCATCCATATGTAAGGACTATAAAACAATGGGCTTAATTTCCTGATAACGACGGGGCTGAAGATTAGAACTCAGAAAAGGGGCGACTTTGCTACCTACATGTGTTAATGTTCCAGGTTTTAAATGAACGCTTTTTTTAAATATCGCAATTCTACTTGTTATTCATGTAAATTTATTACTAGGAATCATAAATACAACACCAACTTAAACTAATCATACGTGCTATTTTTCCGGGCGCATTTAATCTTGATTATAATCTAATCAATGGTAGATTTTGAATATTCCTTCAAATAATCTTTTCATGCATAATCCAAAAACTTTTAATAACCTGCAAAGCTGGTTATGTACGGGGCAAAAGTAATCTTTTGACTAATAGTTTCAATAATATTATTTATTTTAATGATCGATCTATACAGTTTTCAATATCTACTGATGAAATTCACTACTGGCTACCGGGAGATATTTTTAAAATTACCCCAGGTAATATGTCTCCACGCGCGTGACTACAAATACTCTTTCACTTAAATCGACATAATTGAATCTAGCTCATTCCTGAGATATCGTGGTTATCGTGGATCGTGGATATCGTAAACAATGGTTTTTGAATTTGACTTCGTAGCAATTCAAAATTTGCGCAGCGTACCCCATTTTTCTCTCATGTTATGTTTATAACACAGGAGGCGGTGTTATAAATTGAACTGATGCCTCACTGGCTTGAAAATTCTAAAACCCCTCACTATCTCTTTGTTGACTATCGCTAAGCAAAAGAAAGTGATTAATATTTTTCTAGTATAATAAACTTAGGGTCCAACATTTTGAGATTTTGTATGATTTTCATAATATCCAATTACGCGGATTAGTGGATATAATTAGTGTCATCTTAATTAAGCATTCACGCCTGCCGAGTTTTAAATTCCGCTCTTGGCTTAGTATTGGAACATTAAATAAATGGTTCGGGTTCACATCAGAAACCTAATTTAATACCTCACATACCATCACATTCGAGCTAGTTCGCTTATTTTTATCTATTTCCAGCTCCTCTACGAATATCCAAATAGTATTTTTTTATCGTAGGTTTGCACAAGTACCCTCGCGCTATTAATAAATAGGTGCATGCAGGGAAGAAAAATTCATGGGCCTGGTGGAATTTGAAACACTTGGCTCGCCTGCTAAAGTAAGCAGCTAGGCGAAAGTAATGATAAAATAAATTTTAAGTCTGTTCATTTTCCTTGCGCTATGAATGTGAAAAGAAACGTTTTTTTTATTCCATCGGAACTTTGGTTGGCACTCCGGCGCTTAATTTCCGATTTTTACCCAGCGGTGTATCTTCCGAATGGATAACCCTCGGGTTAGCATGACAAATGAACGCGAAAATCCCCTCGAGGGAGAGCGAGAGAGAGAGAAAAAAAAGAAAACACATACAGCGGAATAAAATGCACCGCTTCCTCCCATCTCCTCCTCCCTTTTCTGTTCAGTTCGTTTCGTAATATTATCGTCCCGGTAAGAGTGTGCTTTTTCTTGAATGCAGCGAACAAATTGGAAGCGAACAACTGAGCATCGGATGAGGGCCCTCGCGGGAGAAGAAATAATTATATTGAGTGGAGGGATGTCGGGGGGGGGGGGGGGGTCGGGGTGACCGAGAGGTGGGCAGGAAGGGACGGAAGGGGGGAAAGGGCATTTGAAGAAGGGTCTGGGAAAACGGGAGCGGAGATGATACGGTGGCGGGGGTGGGGGGACGGGGTTGGAAGGTAGACGAGGGGTGGGGTTCGGGGAAAAATGGAGAACGAGGCCACGGACATCCCCATTCCAAGCCCCCCTTCCGAACCACCCCTTTCTTCCCCCCCCCCCTAATTTCCCCTTTATCCTCCACACCACCCGTGCACACGAGCCACCCATCCCCAACCCACCCACCTCAACCCTCTTTCTTCTCCTCCCGCGCATAGATACGTGGTTCGTTGGTGGGCTCGGGCGCATCCATAAATCCATACCGTACGCGTGTGATAAGAGGGTTTGGATGATTTTTGCGGAGGGGGATGGATGTTTCCCCCGGCTCCTCCCAGGAGGAGGCAGCAGCGCTTGCGAGGGTGGGGTGGGGGAACGAAGAGGGAGCGGGTGGGGGGTGGTGGTGGTGTGTGGGAGGTGGGGGAGGGATTCGCCGCTGCGGTTCGAGGAGTTGCCACTCGATTTATTTTTAAAAAGTCGCATCCAGTTTTATCCGCTGCTTTTCTCCGATTAATTGGAGTGGGCGACCCGACGATTTCCATTTCTTTTCCCTCTGTTATTATTATTATTGCTATTATTTTTTTCTGTTTCGAATCTACGATTTATTTAATTTTTATTTTCATTTTAGAAAAATCGCAAGATAGACTCGCCTTCGAGGGCCCTTCACAGTTTTCCCGACCAGCAGTCGACCCGCGAAATATTCTTCGTGCGTTTATGCGATAGGCGCCCATAACTAGATAAACTGCATTGCCTCGCGACGTAAAGTTATGAATTTTCTAAATTTTGTGAATAATTTTGGATCAGTTCACATAAATTAAAGTCGCTGTTGAACGTTGTACTTACTGAGCTCAAGAATAGGCACAGGCATGAACGTCTTCCTTTTCGATTTTGTGTTACTATTGAATATCTACATACCCTTTATGTTCAATTCGGATTCCTAATTTGTATAATTCGGAAATAGTCTTCCGGTTAATTTGGAGATTGCTTTTTGATGTGACGATAGCTTGTATTTATCGTCAAATTCTTTTGGTTATTATCTCTTAGTTTCTTTCTTAGTTCCTACGTTTTTCGTGGATTTATTCGGAAATGGAATCATGAAATTCTTAATTTATTTGTTTATGCCTTCCTTTTATTTTCCTCTGTCAACTTTCTTAGCGATGAGCGAAAAATTCAATTAGCCCAGATATTACCACCCCGTCAGTAATTTATCTCAATATATTGTCGCTATTTTGGACTTCTCTAAAGGGCAACCGACATCATAATAATAAATGTTTAGCGAGATATTCCATATTCAAATATTATCTTAGTTTACTTCCTTTTAAATATTTAGTTCCACAAAAATTATGAATGATAATACTAACCATAAAATCAGCTTGCACCCATCTAAGAAACCTTTCGAACAATAATATGTGTGTACACACACACGCATATATATAAATATAATATATATATATATATATATATATATATATATATACATTCATTAAAAAATATGTATATATTTCTATGTATAAATATATATATATATATTGCTATGTTACATATATGTAATATAGCAAATATATTCATTCAGTTTTAGGTCCATGAAATACAAATCAGTGATCCACTCATAGATATTGTAATAGCTGCACTATAATATCATGATGCTTGTCATGGTGCCTTTTTGCATGGTGCAATTTTTATATGAATTCGATTTTGTTTATTATGGAAGCTAATTAAGATGAATGAAGTAATCGTAACTAACTATTATCTCAGAACTCCTGAGCCTGAGAAATTTCTGGATGCCAAATATATATTTGGCATCAGAAAAATAAATTATCAGAATACTATTTCTTATGTTACCTATACGTAACTATCTTTCAATAATTGAGTGAATGGATAGAGAGGGGCGATTTGTGGCGGGAAAGGTGGTGGGAGGTCAGCTCGACCCGCCTTAGTGGTCAGCGGGTCGTTGCATTGTGCGGAAATGCTGCCAGACTGGGTGAGGGTTGCGTCACGAATTTACGATGTTCCGTTAGATTCAGTAAGTTTACGCGGTAAAAGTTTGGTTGATTTCAGAAAATCGGGTACCAAAATCATGACCATGGTCAAGCATTACCCCAAGGAATGGTTCCCTTCTGGCACAAGATATCCCGGGAGCGTAGAGAGAAGGTTGACGACGAGGCACGCCCTGGGCATCCGTCAACGGCAAAGTGAGGCTATAATGTTCAAAAAGTGAGAGGTATGGTCAATTTCGAGCGACAACTGAGTGTCAGAATGCTATCAGAAAAGTGCAATGTTCCAAATACCACAGCGCATTGAATTCGTACAGAAGATTTAGCCTAGAGAAAGGCGTGTGTTTAGACGGTTCACATCACACTGGCGGAAAACCAGAAGGTTGTAACAATCTCGCGGGATCTCTTGTGCCTAAGTAAAAGTGACCTACACCCCCGATATGGCACCCCCCGACTACTTTTTGTTCCCAAGAATAAAAGGAGCTTGAAAGGCTCCTTTTGGAATTTTGGAAGACAAAACTCGAATAGTAGATACATTTTGGAAGACTCGACACCGTGGTGGGGGTCTGAACGAGGTTCCCTTCGACGCCTTCCAGGAAGCGTACCGCGGCTGATAGGGGCGCTGGTATCCGTGAATAGATTCACTAGGATGCTGTTTTCAAGAACTTTACTAATTTATATTCTGACCTGACTCTGTTTTTTTGTTTTTACTCTACTTATTTTTGGGTCAGGTCCTCTATGTGAAAAAAATGGTGTAAAGGGTGTAAAATTCGTTAAAGGTTATAAAATAACCAATTTCAACCCAAAATCAATATCTACAGAAAAATGGTTTATATTACTGTAATTAAAACTTTTAACCCTTGCCACACTGGAGGAAAGGGACCTCTCCCAGCGCTCGGTCAGCAGGGCAACCTACATCTACGCACATGCTACCATAAAAGCCACCGCTGGAGTATGAAGCAAAGATTGATTATCTCCTAGGCATGTGCAAAGTTAAACGTTGCTTAAATGTTATTGACCAATTTTTGATTTGTTAATGACAGTCTATCGGCTTACGGTAATTGAATGATATATTTTAGAACTACACACTACGAAAATTCTATGACCTAACTAAATTTATACAAAATATTCTTGAACCCCTTATTAAAATACTTCTTTAGTTCTTCATTCTTTGGCTCTGCATACTATCTACCTCCCTTATTTTCATCAAAAACTTCCATCATTTTCTTTCATCTACCTCGCTTTCCCAGTTTATCAGCACCCTCTATTACCGTCTTCGGCATCGCATTGTCTCTCGGTATTTTCGCATCCATTTTTCTTAACTTCTCCGAATTTCTCCTGACAGCTGTCTGTTGGGAGTTTCTCTCTTTCCCTACCATCTCTACGACTTCATTAGTAGTTGCCCTTTCCGTCCATTTTGTTTTCTCTATGCTTCTCCATACTCACACCTCGAAGCCTCCAACCTACGCTTATCCATCTGCCCAAACGACTATATTTTGTCAATCATACATACAAAACTACAATCAATATTAAATTTTTCTCCAGTCTTTCCTTTCAGTTTTCACAACGTTAGGGTGTCTATCCAACTCCAGTCCCTTTGTAAACTGTTCTTTACCTAACGCAATTCTCCTTATAATGTTCCGACTACAATAACCAGTTGTACATTCTCCTCCAAAACATTTCATAACTAGGTGAAATGTTCATCCTATTGTTGTTTATATTCCCTAACTTTAAAACTTATTTTATCCTTTCATATCATTACGAATCTCATTAACTTCATTTTCTTATGGTTACACTGATGCTACGATTGTGCACTGCCAAGTAGTGATAATAATCCTTTGACTGACTTTTTCACTAACGCTTGATCATCTCCTAACCAAACTGGTTTAAAGAGTTCCCTAGCTACTTTCACCCTCCATCCTTCAACCCTCCCCACCTCTCTCTTAATATATATATATATATATATATATATATATATATATATATATATATAAGTTTAAACACAGTTATCAACCCGAAGGTAGGTGATGGTAGTTCACCCAGTACTAAGCCCAACGGCGTGTTAATTTACACATCAAGGAAGGGGACAGGCACTTTCCCTGTGCCGGTTATGGTGAAATATATATATTTATTTATTTATCATCAGTATTTCAATCCTAGGATTGGTTTACTGAAGCCCTCCACCCTTCTCTATTTAATGTAATTTCCCTCAATCCTTGATACCTTCTTTGTGTCCTATGTACATGTCTCTTGGTCTTCTTCGTGGAATCTTCCCTTCTACTATATTCCTAATCAATCCATTGTGCCTCAATGTGTGTCCAATCCACTTAGTTCTTCTTTGCCGTAGAGTACTCCATATGATCCTATTACCTCCTGCTCTTCTATATACTTCCTCGTTCCTTACTTTGCCTGTCTATTTAATATTCCGTATTTTCCTCCAGCACCATGTTTCAAAGGTTTCGATTCTTCACTGATCCACTTTTCCGGTATTCGGAGTGTCGGAACTAAATAGCATCATGCTCCACAGGAAAGTCTTGACGAATTGTTTCCTTGTTTCCAGCCTTAGGTTCTTTGAACATATTAATTGCCTCTTCTTCATGAATGCATTCTTAGCTTGGGCTATTCTTTGCTTGATTTCGGTCGAACTTCTTCCATCCCATGTTATGCTGCTTCCCAGGTAGATGAAGGATTCCACTTTTTCTAGTTTCACCACTCGAATTATAATATCTGCATGGAGCTTCTCTCTTCCACTCACTAGGATTTTTGTTTTCTTCTTGTAGATGTTCATATTATATTCCCCCAGTACTTGGTCCATAGCACTTAAGAGTTGCTTGCAGGTCCTCTCTCGTTTCCGCCACTACTTTGATGTCATCTCCAAACGGGAGCATGTTGATTTCTACTCCATTTACCTTGATTCCTTTGATACCCAGTTCTTATGTTTCTTTTAATGTATCTTCCAGGTATACGTTGAATATTGCTGACGAGAGATTACATCTTTGTCTTACTCTTTTGTTTGTTTTGACTTCTATTTGTCTTCCATTTCTCCTTTGTATTGTTGTAATCTGATTTTGTAGAGGTTATGGATAATTCTTCTGTCGTTATATCCCAATCCAAGCGCTTCTAGTATCTTGAACATCTTGTTCCATTCAACTTTGTCGAAGGCCTTCTCCAAGCACACGAATGTCACATGTAATGGCTTATTTACGTGTCCCATTTTTTTGGCCAAAACTCTTAAACTTAGAATTACCTCTCTTGCTCCTCGGTTTTTCCTAAATCTGAATTGGTTGTCTGAGAAGTTTCCTTCCATCCTTCGGCTAATTATCCAAGTAAGAATTTTTGATGCTTGAGTAACCAGGCTCAATGCTCTGTTCTTCGCATTTATCTGTTTTCAGTTTCTTCGGTATTACAATCATTATACCTTTCTCGAAGTATCTTTCCCCTATCGTAGCTATCTTTGATTATTCCATAGAGGGCATCCTTTGATTTGACCCCGAGTGCCTTGATTATTTCTCCATTTATTTTGTCAACTCCTGGTGCCTTGTTGTTTCTCAGGTCTCCCATGGCTCTCTCGAATTCCCTTCGTAGTATCTGAGGACCCCGATTGTCTTTACTCATCATGCTTTCATTTTTAATTAAGTCATCTTCTAGTGGTTTGGGACCTTGATAGAATACTTCAATGTATTCTTTCCATCTATTCCCAATGTCGTCATCATCTATTAGTATTTTTCCATAACCTATTCGGATGTTTTGCGATTTTGTTTTCCTTTCTCTGAATTGCCTCTTCACTAGTTTATAAGTCATCTCGCTATTTCCCTTTTTCATGTTGTCATTAATTTCCTCGGAGCAGCTTTCTATCCATTCTTCCTTTGCCTTCTTGCACTCTCGTATTACCTCGTTCCGCAACTGTTTATAGAGACCTTCTTCACTCTCATTTCTTGGATTCTTGTATTTTCTTCTTTCGTCCATGAGATCTCTTATTTGAGCTGTTATCCATGGATTCTTAGATATTTCCGCTTTACTCACAAGGAGCTCATCTGCAGCTTTGGTAATTATATTCTTCATTTCTTTCCATCGATTGTCTGTGCTGGTACTTTCATTATTTCCTTCTATTTCTCTTTCGATGGCCGTGGTGAACTTTTCTCTTACGCTCATTTCTTCCAGACTCTTTGTGTTTCATCTAGGTTGTTGTGTCTGTTCCTCCATCTATTGTATTGCAGCCTGCTGTCCATGATCATCAGGTTGTGATCGCTATTTATATCTGCGCCGGGGTAGCTCTTACACTTCTTAACTTGGTTCTTGTATGTATTCCTGACAAGGATGTCGTCAATTTGGTATCGTGCTTTGTCTCCAGGCATCTTCCATGTGTATCTTCTTCTCGAATATTGATTGAAAATGTTATTTGCTACTACCATGTTTTTCTCGTGGCAGAATTCTATCAGTCTCTCTCCCGCGACGTTTCGTTCTCCCAATCTGAAGTATCCCACGCTACTTCCATCTCGCCCATCGCCGACCCCAGTATTCCAATCTCCCATTACTATGAGGTTTTCCTTCCCTTTTCTTGTTCTTAGAACCTCTTCCAGTTGTTCGTATACTTCATCTATTTCCTCATCTGATTGGCAGGACGTCAACATATACACCTGTACTATCAATGTATCCGTAGGTTCTGCCTCTAACTTTATCATCAATATCCTTTCATTATATTGCCAGCACAGAATTATATTCCTTGTCCATTTCTTCGTGAGTATGATGCCTACTTCTACAATTTTCTGGTCATCCCCCGAGTATGATATATGACCCTCTAGCTGTCGCTCCAGGAGTCGTTCGCCAAAGCCCACTTAATTTCGCTCAATCCCAGGATGTCTATCCTCATCCTATCCATATCCATCTTTGCATTTTCTAATTTCCCGCACTTTAGCTCCGAAAACCTAGAAGCGAATGCCTGGGGATTCAAGCTACCAACCATCCTTGGGACAACCCTCAGGGACGACGGAAGCATCCCTTTGTTGGAGGAAAAAATCAAGCTCTCCCTTGACACCTTGCTACCGGACGACACATTTGACAACAAGGAACATGAACAAATCAGGAAGGAATCTAAAATAATCCCCGAGTCTGAAAAATTTGATCCATTCACGGAAGAAGACGTTCTCCAAGCAATTGGCCAGATTAAACCGAAAAAAGCACCTGAACATGACCAAATCCATGGCCTTGTTATAAAAAAACCTGTAACGACCATAAAAAATTTTCTAGCAAATATTTACGACTGTCTGCTGTTATCATACTTCCCCGACACTTGGAAATCTGGAACCCTTCATGAAATTTTAAAATCAAAAGAAAAAGACCATGCAGATCCCAACTCTTTTTGTCGTATCACACTCCTCCCTGACCTAGGGAAAATATTTGAAAGATTAATTAAAGAGAGAGTACAAATAATTCGCGAGGACGTATCATATCATCCTAATCAATATGGCTTTAGGAAAAACCGGAATACATCAGATGCAATCAAAGCTTCTTAAATAGTTTAAATAATCAAAGTAAATACACATTAGTAATTAGTACACATTTAAGTTAACGTGTAATATGTTGCCTATTGTACGATCAAAAACTCTTGTTTGACTTGATAAACTTAGGTTTTATCATAAAATAATATATTTATTTCTTATACAAATTATTATCTCTAATTGTATTTGCTTCCGCAATAAAAATAGGAAAGGTGTGATTGGGGAAACTCCTTCGCCACCTTTCCTTATTATTATGGCCCAACGTTCCATATCCCTATTTTGCATTTACCTACCTTAACTGATGTTCCCCTCCCGCTAGTCCCCACCCGGAGATCCAATTGTGAGCTAGTTTACCTCCAGAATAGAAAGGGGAGGAAAGTCGTCGTCATATTTGAATGCAAGGCTGCATATTCTACGGAGAATAATGTGGTGGTTTCCCGTCGAATTCCACATCGCAGTACTGCGGCCGATAACATGAACTTCACTCTCGCCCGCAGCTGTAGCAGCTGATATCGGGCCGACCCACTCGTTCTGCACCACCAGTGAGTGCTTAATGGTGAAACTGCTGCCTTTCACCATGGGTTCAGGGATCTATTTTTCTCATTGCCTCGTTCAGATATGTCATTATTGCAATTTTTCTGTCAATGTAGAGTTGGCTCGTTCCAAAAAACCATTGACAAATTTTTTCTAAACTGAAAAATTTTCGTCGGTCACAGGAACCAGCGACCTTCGGCTCCACAGGCAGACAGACCTCTGGTCCACCACCGATATACAGGGTTCGTCCGGAAAATAAGTGTACTGATCTCAGGAAAAAACAATTATTACACTTTTACATATCTTAAGCTAATATTCCTCAAAATAAGACCCTTGTGAGTCGATACACTTGTTCCAGCGGCGTTCCCATTCCTGGAACGCTCCCGCGAAGGCATCATCGGGAACCTCTCGAAGACACGTCGTCACGGCCTCTTTGACGGCGTCCAAAGTCCCGTATCGCGTTCCTTTCAAACTCCTCTTTATCTTCGGGAACATAAAGAAGTCCGTTGGTGCCAAGTCCGGGCTGTAGGGCGGGTGCGGTAGCGTTGCCACGCCGTGCTTGGCCAAGAAGTCCGTCACGACAAGCGCGGTGTGAGACGGCGCATTGTCGCTCAGGTTGTCAGTCATACGGTTGATCGCTGGCCGGACGCGGGCGACTCGTTTTCGAAGCCTGTCGAGCACTTGGACGTAAAATGTAGCATTTACAGTTTGTCGTTCAGGTACAAATTCGTATTGGACGACTCCCCTTTTGTCAAAAAAGACAATGAGCATCATGAACATATTTTCCGGACGAACCCTGTATATCGATTAGAACGGGCGATAATGGACATATCTGTCTTGCACCCATACCTACCACGGTCCATTCCTACTCTGCATTCGCTATCCCCACCTGATCAGTCTGAGACACGAACAGGTTCAAGATAGGTGGAAGTATTAAATCATTCAAATGATGATAATAATCTTTACAACAAATTATATGAACTGCGGGAAATCATTTTGAAACGCTTAGCTAAGCATGCGGATATGAACCACAAGTAAGGAGATGAGTACAGCGGGTTGCTTGCAGTTACTGATCGTCATACCGTCACTTAGTTCGAATCGTCACGGTCAACTTATAGAAACGATGGGCAAGAACCGATACGTGTATACTATATATCGATAATATACGATAGGTGCCGGCGCGGTTGCGACCTCACCTTATAATTCAGAGGCCTTGGGTTCGATTCCTAGCTAGGTGGTTTTTCCTCCACCTCCTCTAGGTGTTCGTGATTGCCCACATAATTTAATGTGTACAACTCGGTATAGAAAGCCAAAACTGAACTGTTTTCCGATTAGAGGTAATTAAGTCTTTTTTGTGAGGAAAGTCGATCATTTCTGTTTGAAACGACTACTTTTCACCATTCCATATTGGTATGTAGTTGAGACAAGACCATTTTTCGAATCAACGAAATCCATATGCTTTTCTTTTTAAGTATTTGGACCAACTCCACCAAGTTCCCCGTCTATCATTACCATTGACATTGCCCGATATCTATACTAAATATGTAAGGTCATCCCGCCACTTCGTCATGACCTCTATGCTTATTTTTTTTAACGATGGTGAGGATATTACTGCCACACTTCCGGAGAACGGGGCGGGAGCGACTCCTTACCTCTCCCCTCCCTCCTCCAATGCTCGGGAGCGTTCAAAAAATGAGGGAAGAGCTCGAGCGGGGATTTTGCCGGCGAGGGTGGGAGAGGGTAGGAGTTGGGGGAGACGGGAGAGGAAGGGGTGAGGGGTTTGGAGATCCTAACATAAGATAGACTCTAGAGGGGAGCGGGCCGGGCCCGGAGCAAAAAAAAATAAAAGAAATAAGAGACCGGGACAAAAAATCATCTCCCCGGCCCCCCATCATTAAAACGAGAGCGCCCGGCCACCGAGTTATGCTTATTGATTCGCTCTATGGGGCCGGACGATTGGGGGTGGTGAAAGGGTGGCGGGAGGGGGGAGGGGGAAGGATAAAGGGACGGACGATTGACGAATGGAGTGCGAGGGGGATGGGGGAGAAACGCACCCACAATAAAAATGAAATCCCATTTCCGTGGGAGAGAAACGAAACACGGGAGTGTTCTCCCTTTTCTCTTTAGGCGCGTGGAGGGTGAGGGGCGGCGGATGGGGGTGTGGGAGGGAAAGAAAGGGGTGAGGGGGGAACAAGAGACGGAGGGGGGGGGACAGCGAGCATGGCGGACGTAAGTGGGTAATGATACCGACCGCGCGCAGTTCCTCGCGCATATTATCGCTGGGAGATATGCCTTTCCAAAAGGGTTCAATTGAGCATTCAAACCTTCAATCTCTTTATATCCCGAGCGAACGAGAGAGCTCCCAACCCTTTCTCTCCTTTCCCCTCTCTCCCCGTCCCCCACTCCCTCCCTTCCCCTCACCCCACCCGCCCGGACACTTCAACTTCTTCCGCGTTCGCTCGCGTTTTTCTCTTTTTTTCCCTTTCATCGCGCGCCGTTCTCCCTTCGGATGGTTTTATTTCCTCCGCTCTTTCTTTATTTTTCTTGATGCCTCTCCCACCCTACAAACCCCACCCCCCTCCGCCGCGAAGGGAGAGGGTTTCGGCCTCTCGTTCATTTTGGTATTTAAAAGTCCGTCTTCCATTAATTAAATTGCGAAAAAGCCGAGGGAAGGTATTCGTCCGCGTAACGTGCGACTCTTGAAAAATGAATTTTGCGAGCACTAAAGAATTCGTGCAATCTTTGAGCGTAATATCGGTGGGGGGGCGGAGGGGGCTGTTGTGGGCTGCGTGCGCGCACCCCTTCAATCCCCTTGCCCCCCAAGGTCATTTGCTCTCATTATTTTGCACTCGCTCCTTCCATTTGGGAGGTAAGATACATCTGTTAATGTCCGTTGTTCTTGAACTCTTGATGTGAGGAACTATAGGATCTTGCCTTCGCATAGTCACTTAAATGCCATCAGCAAGAATGTGGCAATAATTCGTTTATCAAGTAAAATGTTCACGATGTGCTCATATCCCTGGTAATGGAGCAGTCAGATTCTAAACGTATTTTACATTTTTGAGAACAAGATCCAAACAAGTTGCATGTAAAAAGCATTGGCTTGGTACTTATAATTTTCAAAGTTTTGATTGTAAATCTAGATTTCAGTGCGAACAAGTCAGTCTTGAGGTGGATGAACTGGGTTTCACTTAAATAGACATTCATATGCATAAAATTAGGTTTACTAATGCACACACACACATATACATACATCGGAAGATGCATATATGAGAAAAAGGAGGGTTAACTTAATGACGAACCCGTGGTAGAGAGTGATTAATGCCAAGGAGCTGGACTAGAGAGAAGTGGAAATTAGTCGGAAAACCGATATAACGTAACTATAAAAGTCATTTCTAAAATAAATCATAACCCTTTTCCACAACAATAATTATCTTAATGGCAAAAACCTCGAATAAAAGGTTAAAAGTAAGACTGAGAGCAGTCTACGAAAAATATACAATCGTCATTCATTATCTAAACGATTATTAAAACTTACGCCAGACGCCGTTTCCTAGAAACGAGTATCAAACTTAACTGCACAAAATAATGTGTCTCTTTGGTGAGTAAGACGGTCCACACAAAGAAAATCAAGAAGGTTCAATTTTTTATTAAATTTAATAATAACATTTAATCTGATTAAAAAAGCAAAAATAATTTAAATTAAGCATTACAGCATTTGGTTTACTTTCATATCTTTCTTGCATTTTTAACTACTACGAAAATATAAATCTTCTTTCTCCAAAGTAACATCGACATAATGATATCAGCTGTGAATGACAGTATTCTAGGAAAAAAAACACGATTTTATTCATTGACGCATTAAACTGTCTCTATTAGATATTTTCATATTAAAAAGTGATAGGAGTAGGAATTCAAGCAAAGTAAATTTACCAATTCAATGAAACGACTGAAAGAAATAACTTCGCATGACATTAAAATAAAAAAACATTTGGACCATCTCAAATTTATATGTTTATATATCTCCAATATTTACTGTCAAACATGTTAATAACGACTCTCGTAAAACTATACATAAAATGTAAAATATATTATGAAAGACAAAACCATGAAAGTTGAACAATAAATAGTCTTATATATATCCATAATACGAAATTAACACTCAGGAAATGCAACCAAAAATTTAATAAATGTGGTCAACATGAAATCACAATACCGTCCCACGCTATATGCTTTCATCGCTGTTGGAAGAAATCCCGGTGTCCCGTGGAAACATCATACATTTTCATAAAATTTGCAACAAATACCCTTTCCCCGTGACAATACACGCCATAAAATAACACTAAAGAATAGATGATTTCCTTACCTACGGAATCTGATTATAGATATCCTTCACCATAGGTTATAGAGGAAAATTAAACTTATTGTAATCTTTGTTATGTGCTATTTTATATGAGATATTTCAAAACGATTTCTTGCAATTATCGCGGAGAATCTTTTAGTTGCTGAATTGGTTGGAGGGAAACTAAAGATAATTCATTAATTCATTTATTAATAAGGTGGAATAGTTTACGTATATCGGAAGTGTTTTGGACCAAAATGGTAAAAGTAGTAGGGACATAAGGAGAAGAATTGAGTTAGGCAAAGAAGCTTTCACAAGGAGAAGAGAATTAATGACAGGGACGTTGAGTGTTAAGAATGTTAAGAAAAGGCTTGCCAAAATTTTGATATGGGGGGGTAGTAGCTACGTACGGAGCGAACACATGGTCATTGAATCAGAATGATAGCCACAGATTGGAGGCTTTTGAAATGAGGGTGTGAAGAAGAATGGAGAAGATGAAGTGGGTAGAAAGGAAAACAAATGTGGAGATGCTAGGGACGGTGAGGGAGGAAAGGGGATTGCCGGGAGAAATTGTAAGGAGACAAAAGAAATGAATGTAAAGCATATTGATTGGTAATGGGATTTTGAAGACTGTGATACAGGGAGAATGATAGGAAAACGAGGAAGGAGCAGGAATTAGATAGGAGTGTTGGACTGAATGAAGGGAGGAAGGAAGTATACGGAGATGAAGAGGGGCTTGTTGTACAGTAGGATTTTGGGTTGTGCTTTGTTAGGAGAGGTAATATTATAATTATTTGGTAGTTGGGACCATTCAAAACCTTCTTTAACCGGTAGATTATATATAACATTGTATTAATGATGACTTGAAGACAGGGCATGAAGTAGAAACTGGAAAAAACACAGGATAAACAGTTATAATTTTTTAAATTTCTGATTTTTAACTTTATTCAAGAATATTTATAAAATACTATTATTATTTTATAAAATATTATTATTATTATTTTATAATATATTATGCATAATATTATCATTATATTATAATTTATAGTTATTATTATTATTATATTAATATTGTATTATAGAAAAATAAGCAGTGGCTTTGGTGCACTTTGGTGCGGGAGCAAGGGGCAGGAGGTTAAGGAATAAGAGTGGTTGTTCCTGTGATAGCTAGATGTGTCCGGCGTGGAGAAGGGGGGGCAAGGGAGGGTGAAAGTGGACGGCATAAATGGGGGAAAAGGGGAGGTCAAGTACGAAAGAGGGTTTTTTCTGACTTGCAAGTCCGACGGAGACTGGAAGGGGTTTGAAATGGAATGAAGGTGGGTAATGTGGGGTGAAAGTGTGGATGAGTCAAAGGGGTAATAGGCAAATGAGAGGGGGAGTATGATGAAGCGAAGTGGAACGATCGATGGAAATTAATCTTTTATCGTGAGATTTTAAGGTTTGATTGGCTTTAAAAGACTAGGTGGTGGCGAGCCCTACAGTAGTTCAGGAATCGATGAGCGGCTCATTAAGTGGTAGGAGGTGTAATATTGAAGCAGTCGTCAAAAACTTTCTTGTATGTTCGTGCGTCATGGTAAATAGTGAGGATCTCCCCATCTATTTTTCCCCAGCACTCGAAAAATCCAAGAGATCCTACTAAGATCTAAACATCAACAAAAATTAATGAATTGAATCTTACCAACACGTTCCTCTATTTCTTTCAAAGACTTTAGTGACATATAAAATCCACAGTACCCTCTCTTCGTTCCGCAGTCTCCCCTCCTCCATATTCCTCATTCTTCAGGAGCACAAGATATAAATAGTCCCCTTTCCCACTCCACAAT
The DNA here is from genome assembly GCA_037158775.1 of Hetaerina titia. Lineage (NCBI taxonomy): Eukaryota > Metazoa > Arthropoda > Insecta > Odonata > Calopterygidae > Hetaerina > Hetaerina titia. Next base: position 28,599,235 of record CM073768.1, read on the forward strand.
TTCAGCCACCAAACAGACTTGACTTAAAGCGACTTTTGGGTTTTGAAAAGCATAATCCATACACCGAATCTTTTGTAGCTTCTACGCATAATGCATTTTACGTTGAGCTTAAGGATATCTCTAATTCGCAACTACCTGCATATGCATTTCAAAATTCTTGAATGAGGGCCAGTTCTACTTTATGTGCTCCTTCTGCTTTCCCGGAGGATTGCTGTAGTCATAAATTCTTGGATTTAGGTAATGATATCAAGAGATATCGCCATATTAAGGACCCGAGCCATATTTGAACATCCTAACGCTCAAGCCACTCTTTTTATTGTTATTTCGTTATAAATATATAGATAATGATATTACGATAAATATTGACTCTTAATAGCATTGATAATTATTGAAATGGCAACTGTCCATGACATATTATTAGTTAACTCGAAACATCTATTCTAGCAATCCTGGAAATCTAGTTGAAAATGATTTGTATGGTCCGCCACTTGTTCAGTAAAATTTTGTTGCGATAACGAAATACGTGCTTCCGCCGTTAGTAGCGCTGGTTGTTGTGGGGGCGAACAGTGAGAATTAGGAATGTGGCAAACTTGAAGAAAGGCTTGAAAATTTGTCGTTTTTCGAATAATTTGGGATCTCTGGAATTTGTATTGTATGCAACCGAAATATCTAAGCCCTTAGAAAATCTTGACTCATAAATATATCTCCTACTCCATTCACAACTAATATCGATCCCTTTCATCCATATTTTTAAAGCTATCATTTTCCTTCTTAGAAAACCACACGACTTTTGATCAACAGTTTCCCTTAAATAATGAATTACCTTATGTTATTCTCTAACCAATCCAGTAACTAAAAGATAATGCGCGCTAATTTCAAGGAATGGATTAGAAATTTCTCATATGATGTAGCCAACACAACAAAATTACAATAATCAGACTAGATATCTGAGAACTAAACATATTAGTATTTCTGTACACTAACTTCTCATGTTTAATATTCCTGCATATCTAATGTTTTGTATTTTTTGATGAATTGTTTAATTTATACCTCCTACAATAGTATTTATTCTGTTATGTTGTCAAATCGTAAAACCCGTATTTCCGGTTGATGTTTGATATGAAAAATATAGCTCCTGATATAACGCAGCTGATACGTTGAAATGGTGCCGTGCGAACGGTGATGTCTTATTATTTGATATCATATAAGGGATATTTTGCTACTAAGTGTCATGAATGGCGAGATTGAGTATCATATTCGCCACAACTTGCCGTGGGCCAAACTCCCAGCCAATGTTAAACAGGTAGCATGAGAATATTGTTGTTTACATTACACAAGAAACTCTTATTTTGGTTTGGTTACTATTATGTATGGTCTGTCTGCTACATCTAACTGGAATTATTTAAGGTTGATTCTTTCACAGAGGGAAAATTCCTTAATGAACTGTGAACAAAAGATCGGAAACAGGCACTCATATGTTTCATATTAATATGTTAACTTTATTTGCAGAGCCTTGGCAATTCACAGAAAGAATACGAAAAATGCATCATAAACTTCAGCATTAAGAATCAACTTAGATATCGTGGGAATTTGGGTACGTAGTATTGTGGTTGAATTCTTTGTTGTCATACATTACTTAGCTTCTAAAGCCTTCTAGTTGCTATTTTGTTGCTTCCTCCATGTGACGTCTTTTGGATATTTACCTCTTTTACTCATGGCACATTAAATAACCTATTTTCTACCATATAATGCTATTGTTTTGAGTTTAATTTTAGATTCCATGTCCAATAGTATATAGTTACTACTTTAATTTCCGTGGCATTAATAATAAAAACTTTTCTCGCCTCTTTTTATGCTTTTTCCACTAAAATAGTTTCTGTTTTTCTATTTAATTTTATTTCTATTTAAGTACGTCATGTACACAAAGATGAGAAACGTTATTATGAGGAATTGCTTGCATACAGCAAAGAGAGTCTTCTCCTGTATCCCTATCACCTGTCCGATGTTGTTGTCCGTGGACTTCGTGCTACGCCATTCCAATACTATGTCTCTGTTGTGGAAGCCACCATGGAGAAAGAGAGGTCATATGACTCCTTACCAAACTTCACTGCTGCTGATTGTGAGTGTCCAATTGAGTTTGTTGCTTGATTGTAAATTTTATCAATTGGATAAATAAAACTTGATGCCTCCTCTGCCTCGTTTCCAAAAATTGCAGTAGCGTTGTGGTAAATTTAAATCTATTTACATTCTTAAAGCTTCTAAATGCCAGTACTTATCGAGCTTGGTTAACCTAGTTGGAAAACCTTCTCGACTGCAACTTTTTATTTCATCTACAGAATGAGAAAAATATAATTAAGCTTTTACAATTTAGTTTGTCTTTGTGGTCAACAGATTTTTAAACAAATTGTTTTTTTATTAATTAATTACAATGGAAAATACCCATAAATTTCACTGACTCTCAGTGATTTGGCTTGAATCAATCTGTTAGCCTGGTGAATAATAAGTTTTCTAATTTTCCTGAATCTGTCAAATTCATGTCCCGCACGAAAAATGGATATTACACATATTTAGTAGTGATGTTTGTGGCATGATTTAGTTGTTGAATCTCCTCCAAACCGTATTTCTACTGCTATAAGCTTCTCCTTCCCAAAGTATTTTTTTATATAATTTATAGTAAAGTAAATTTTCATGATCACAGCCCTAAATTATAAGTTTGCTTCAATGTGTTTGTATATTTTATCTTTTATATTTATATTGGGGTGATAATAATATAAAACAAGCATATATTGAAGGATTTAATTGGTACTGAACTAAGTTTTGTTTAAAATAGTGTTTTGATAGAGCCCAAAGCAAGACTTGATTAGAATGATCAGGCTTAGCATAACATAAGGTAATTTATGAAAATAAATGAAAAGCATGTTTTCAATCATTTTCATTGTGTCTTGACATTTTATTTGTTACCATCCCTGAAAAATTGTACAGAACCAATTCAGAATTACAGAAAAGTAATATGTTGTTAAATATTTCCTTGCACCATTAATGTGTGCAAAGAGTTATTACTCATTAATTAAAGAAAGTTAGGTGTGGTAATCATTAATCATGTGACATTTTACAGGCCTAAGGTTACTTGGAATAGGACGAAATGAGTACATAGATCTAATGAACCAGTGTCGCTCTGGAGGTCGGAGGTTATTTCGCAGAAGAGGTGCAACAGTGAAAGACCTACTACCCCCACGGCCTGTTGATGTGCACATCGAACCTTGGTGGAAGGTGCAAGTAGGGTGTGTCACAGAGGAGGACATGAAGGTCAGCTTTCAAATTATTTACCGTGTTCATTTTCTAGGGATTTGAAGTTCCTATCAACTGTTGATATATCTGGGTGTTTTGAATGTAATAGTCAATGTTATCCTGGGTTCAGAAGATAGTAGATTCATCTAGGTGGTGAAGCTCCAAGGGCAATCTCAAAAATTCCATTCTTTAGGTTCATTTTTTAAATGCTTCTCCATTAGAGAATTATTAATCCAGTATCAAAAATTTACTCTACAAAATTCTTAGTAATTTTTAGCCTAGCTTTGTGGAAGTGGTGTGTATTCAAAGAAGTGACAGAAGTGGTACTTATTTGCAGTTTTATTTGCACAGCTGCAGCCAGTTCCTTAAAGACTCTATGAGATATTTTAGAAGACATACTACCACTGTTCCCTTCCATCCTCAAAATGCACAGTGTGTATTGAGCAAAAGTCAAATGCTAGTTCTAACAATTGGGGTAAATCGTATTGGGAGTTAAAGTGCTTGTTTGAAAGGGAAGAGAGGTCTCTGGAGGAAAGAAACAATCTAAGATACCTAGAATATTGGGAATTTTGTATGAACTTTTGAAAGGATATTGGTAATGGTTATTTACAACTCCTGAGGATGCTGATGACCTTACACATGCCTAATATTGAAAATTCATTTAGTTTCAATGAAGCAGCATTGCCAGAGGGAAAATAAAAATATCAAACAAAAGTGGCATTGCCCAATTGTTTCTGCCAAATTTTGTAACCCACTGAACATACCCTGAGTATGAGTGCACTGTGGCAGGAGAGAGTATTTGCTGAGTGTACCACATGAATGCTGTCATTTAATGCAAAGTAATCACCCTTTCACTGTGAAGTGGTGATTGTCATAACATTTTGGAAACTATTGAAAGTCTCAACTGTATGAGAAAGAGAATTTAAGTATGAGTTTGTTTCCAAAAAACATGTCCAACATGTTTGTATGAGAGAAGGGGGCACTATAACTCATCTCTGTTAAGCCAACAGAACTGGATCATAGTTAAAATGAGCATATCCAGTAAAACCTTGTTACATATTGTGCTTCTGCTTGAAACAATATCATCATCATCATCATTTCAATCCTAGGATTGGTTTACTGCAGCCCTCCACTCTACTCTATTTAATATCAATTCCCTCAATCCCTGATACCTTCTCTGTTTTACGTCCTTCTTAATTTGTCGTATGCACATGTCTCTTGGTCTCCCTCATCTTCCCATCTATCTTTCATTTTATTATATTCCTAATCAATCCATTGTGCCTCAATGTGTGTCCAATCCATCTAGTTCCACTTTTGATGTAGAGGTTTGGACATATGGTCCTATCATCTTCTGCTCTTCTATATACTTCCTTGTTCCTTACTTTGTCTGTCCATTTAATCTTCCGTATTCTCCTCCAGCACCATGTTTCGAAGGTTTCTATTCTTCACTGATCCACTTTTCTGATATTTGAAGTATCGAAACTATAGAGCATCATGCTCCACAGGAAAGTCTTGACGAATTGTTTCCTTGTTTCCAGCCTTAGGTTCTTTGAACATATTAATTGCCTCTTCATCATGAATGCATTCTTAGCTTGGGCTATTCTTTGCTTGATGTCAGTCGAACTTCTTCCATCCCATGTTATGCTGCTTCCCAGGTAGATGAAGGATTCCACTTTCTCTAGTTTCACCACTCGCATTATAATATCTGCATGGAGCTTCTCTCTTCCACTCACTAGGATTTTTGTTTTCTTCTTGTAGATGTTCATATTATATTCCCATAGCACTTAAGAGTAGCTTGCAGGTCCTCCAGGTTTTCGCCAATACTGAAATGTCATCTGCAAACCAGATCATGTTGATTTATTCTCCATTTACCTTGACTCATTTGATGCCCAATTCTTGTGCTTCTTTTATTGAAATATTTATTGAAACAATAAATAAAATACAATATTTTTATAATGCCAATTTAAGAGCAGGCCCTAGTCGAAAGAATAGGACTTTGCATACTTTTAGTGCAGATAAATTGTAATAAGTTTACAGTGAATTTCAAAGTCATAATTTGGCTTAAAACAAAATATTTTGTGGAAAAACTGATTATGCTGATTTCATGGGTTTCAGCCCTGTAAATGGGAAACCATTATACATGTATTTATGCACACAGGAATTCATTTTCATAGTATTCATGAAATTAGTCATGAGTGTTAATTGCAGTTGACATTGCTTCCTTCCTAAACATAGAATATTAAACATGGATAGCTAACATGCCAGGTATATTTGCTGAGAATTGTAATGGCAGTGGTTTTTCTGTTCAAGTATGAAATCATAATTTTTTCAAGTTTGTTTATTTTATGGTTTCCCTCAACCTAGAACACCCTGGGAATTTGCCATATACTCGTATTTTATGGAAACATTAGTATTTGACACATTTTACGTAGTGAAGTTCCCCGTCTATCACATTGAAATATTATTGGGAGGCTACTAATTTGTGCTAGGGTCCATCCTCTTCTTTGCAGTCCTCCCCCTACCTGACCCTCAATTGGAGGGAACTGCATTGAGATTGTAAAAATATAGACATAAACCTTTTTATTTTGTTCAAACAGTTTTATTTTCATAATTTTGAATGTAGTGCCCAAATATATTTGTTACCCAATATTTCATTTTGTTCCTTGGACATCCAATTGTCTAGAAGAGATTTTCTTTTGCTTTTGATTGTCAGACTTCCTATTGAGCATTGTGAATGATAAAGTTTTCACATTACTGAAATGATATTGACCTTGTCACTGTTGGAATTGTTTTCTAAGTGTACCATTTTACTAACCCATTGCATCACTTTATTTTCAGAATATTGGTTTCACTTTTTAGAAATTCCATATTTCACAAAGGGAGGGTTCACTGTCAATAACTTATGATTGCAAGGGAATTTCTGATCATGATTGTTTTCATACTGTATGTTCTTCTCATATTCATGCATACTTTTGGTGCACAGAAGTATAATGTATTACATGTCCAACATCGCAATATTATTACTAACTGTACCTTGTCATCTCTGGCACCTGTAGCTAATAATAAATACCACATGAGCAATACATATATGCAAAAACATAACTTTTTGAGGCTGTGGGATCCCCTGGAAAATTTTGGAAAACTTTTGGGAATTCTTTATATGTGTTCTCCTTGTTATTTTTAAACTCCTTCACCTTGACAAGGATTTAACAAGGTTTTACTTCTTTCAATGCTGCTTCAATTTACATTTTTATATTTGAAGTATAATCATTTATGTACTCATAGTGGTTGATCTCCAGGGCTTTCAGCTCTGAGCATTTTTTTCTGAGAGTAATTTAAAGAAAATAGTGTTATGGGACTAGCTTATTCATAAATAGAAGATAGAGGTAAGCAAATATATTGGGAAAATTGACTGAATATTAGAGTATTTAAAGGCAATAGATATAAATAAGTAAAACACTTGTGTAGAAATTGAGAATGGCATTTAATGGAGTTTGTTTTTATAAAATTTTTATTTAGTATTTGTATCAATTGTTTAAATGTAATTTGTGTTATTTCCTTAGCTCTATATATATTATGCAACTGTCACAGTATTCAAACTCCAGTCTAGATTGCATCATTATCAAAAATTCAGTGTCTAGTTGACAGTTTCTACACAGATTATTACTGAAATCCTGTACATTTTGAAACAGCTATGAGTAGTTAGCATTTGTAAATATCTAAATGAAAATCTTAAAGAAATTTAAAAGGCAAGTATTCAAAGTTATGTGTATGGTGTCATGACACAAGTTTATAAGAAAATGATTAATAATGCCAAGGTTTAACTATTGCATTACTAAAAGAAGTTTTAGTTTGGGCATCTTTGATTCATCATTCATGATTAGAGAAATAAATAAACATTAAAATATTATCATTGACATTTGAAATATTTGTGATTAATGAGATAATTTATTTATTGTATCTTTTCATACACTTTTGACATGTCTTGATTCAGTGGTCTTTATTTCCGTGAATAAGAAATATTGATTTATTTAACCTTGATATTGTTAATTTTCCACATAAAAAATATGCAGGCTTTCACAGGAAAGCTCTCTCTTTGATCAAAAGAGTTTTCCTGTGTTTGAAGTGATTTAGGTTTGGATTTTTAATAAAGTTTGCAATTTTTTTCCCCAATGTGACTCTGGGAACCGATTGCAGCTAGTGCCTGATGTGGAGAAGGAAGTCATTGATTGTATCATAGATAATGGTCCTCAACGAACTGGTGACCTTGAGTTTCAAGCTGTCCACAATCTTTATAAGTATGTGCTAACTTATTGCCATTGTTGATTTATTGTTATTGGTAGTTTACCCACAAGTTCTGGTTTATTGTTGTATTTTATAGTAGTAATTATTTATTTTTTTGTAAAAAGTGTAAATTTTAATAGAATTTACTAATTTATCGTAGCCAACTTCTCATTTTTATATTGAAACAGTTAAAAAAAATCATTGTGTATTCAAAGTCAGGCAGCATGCTATGAAAATATATCAGCTTTTGATGACATTATGCCTTATCTTCCAAGCCCTATCATACTGGTAAACAGCAGTTCATCAGATTGTAAATTGTAAAGTGATGATGCAATGCATAATGAAAGCATCAGTTTTAATGCTGAGCATAATGTTTAGACCTAGTTTTTACTATTATTATAAAACAGATATATGCAAGAAATCTTTGTAGGAAAACAAAACCTCTGGATTTGTATGAATTAGATTATTTCATTTCCTTTGTTGAGGATTTGTGGTTATGTCTTGTCTGAAATCAGCATTGTGTATGGATTAAATTTGTATTAAAAAAAAATTAATCTTCATGTCTATTGATATTGATGATGCTATATTTTTCTCAAGGAAAGGGCTTGTGTACCTTGATGTGCCAATTGATGATGAGGACTACATAATTGTACCACCATTAGAAGGGTTTGTTATGAACAGAGTTCTGGGTGATTACTTTGAAACCTTGCTGTACAAGATATTTGTTTCCATTGATGAGCACACTCCTGTAGCTGAGGTATGCATTATTATTTTGTGCACTGTAATGCCTTTCATTTTACCTGCACTTGTGTAATTTGAAATAACACTTCCAAAAACCCTCAATTGGTAAATATTCACTGGGCTTTTTTTTCAAGAAGCTGTTCCTGTTCTTGCTAATTTCATAAGGCATGCTGGCTGTTTTCTGAAAGAAATAGTTTTTAGGGCTGTAGTAGTTAAAATATTTTAAATTTCTCCTCCACATAATTAGCTGTTTCAAGGCTATCAAGTAAAGTGTATGGTAGTGAAACCTTTTGATTCAACATATAAGTATGTTAAATTTGGACATAATGTGTTAATGCTATTCCACGTAATCATTCTGTCATAAGATTGATATATGTATTTTTTCTCCTATTTAAATATAAACTCCAAAAGTTCGGTGCCCAGGTTGACTGACCCTGGGCTGCCTGCTTGTCATCATTGCTATTTTTGCCAGCCATATCATCATTTTCCTAAATCATCATCTTCCTGCGTCATCATCTTCCTCCCCCTGCTCTTAACCAATTGTGGGGCTGACAATGCTCCCAATGATCATGAAAATGAAAATACTACCTATAAATTTAAAATATTTTTTGTTTATTGCTTTGGATTCAGGTCAAATGCTAAATAAAATGAGAATTCTAAATTTAAAAGTAAAGGAGTATTTGAGATTTGGTGAAAGAAAAGATTCGGTCAAATTTGTAATTGATCCATCACTATATTTTTGTTAGCCACTTGTTGAATTATTGGCATGGAAAAAGTTATCTTGTACAGGCTCCATAATAAGTTGAAGAGAGAGAGTTATACATATATTTTGATGCATTGACCCCTTGGGTAATCTAGCCTTCTGCATAATTGAGACAGAGTATGTGTGGTGAGGGTGGTTAATAAGTGTCACAGGTGTTGAACTCTGCCAAAAAATATATTTTTCTTCCAAGTTGCTGCAAGTAAATAGTACAGTAAACAGTTGCAGTAAGTATATGGTACATTTTTAAGCAAAATGTTTTTTTTCGCCAGATTTCAAGAGTCCTGTCATCTTATGGTCCTTTTATTAACTACCCATACTAATGAACCATACTCTGTTTACATTATTTAGGAGTTCAGATTATTGCAGATTTACTGTCAGCAAAAACAATTTTACTTCAACCTACAGCATGGGCAGTACTTTCTACTGCCTTTTGAGTTGTCTATTTATGCTGAATAAATTGTTCTGGTAATATGGCAGCATTCTCCCTTGTAGATTGTCATGTGTTTAGTTACTTTATAAACATCTATTGTGTGTATGAGTCTCTGTGAATAGTAATTTCGTTTTAACCTCTTCCAGCTGGCCAGTGTCCTCCAAATTGACATAGAACTCGTGAAGTGCGCCATCTCACTGTACTGCCGACTTGGATTTGCAAAGAAGAAGGGGATGCCCCCTGATCCTTCTGAACTTCATTCATCTTGGAGGAACAGCCAGGCACTTAGTGGAAGGAGGTAAACACAATATGCTTTATGAATAGTTGATGATGATAACTTTGCTGCCATTTGTAATTATCATATATGCTTTTTGTGACTGATTTCTTTTCATAGGATTGAACTATTTCAGTCCTGGTTTGTAAATGGATTCAGATTATCATTCTGGCCATCACAGTATCCTTCTTTTCATGAAAAAGTTTTTCATCAGGCATGTGCAAGATAATTAGACTTCTAATTGAGGTAAAAGCTTAGTACATAGTGAGATTTACAAATTTTTTGATGATGTTTTATGGCTAAGATACTTGATAATACAACAGGTCCAAATAGTCATTTGGATTAAATAGAGGAAAGGAGTGTATGAAATGGCTGGCTGGACTCTGAGCTGAAGAAAATATTTAATGAAAAGGTATTTTTGTAATTTAATGAAAGGCAGTGCAGTAGGGCTATTCTGCAAACTCATCTTAATGAAATACAATCTAGGTAATGTGCACCAACAGGTGGTGGGCCCTAAGGATTATTTTAACATTCAGAAAAAATTTTTTGCCCTACAACTTTGGGTGCACAATTGTGCACTATGTAAAATAGAAACTGACAATCTTTTAACCTAATTTTTTTTGGAGATATTTTCTCTAATCCTTGATCATCACAATTCATGAGGCAATCTATAAATTGGTCTTGCTACTACTAATAAACTTCACTTGTAAATCATTGGTCATCAAGCTGTACTTTGGGCTTTACTGCTTATGTTGAGATTATTGTTGAATGGCATGCTGGTAATATTAGGATTCCACTATATAATACATTTCATTGTACACATTGCATATTTTAAAGCATATTTGACTTCCACTAAAATAATAAAGTTCATTGACCTAAAATCAGAGATGTGTGATAACCCAAGGGAGAAAGATTGAAATCTGAAGGTTTATTATTCTTACCCTGTTGGTGCCAATACTTTTCAACTCTTGTAAAATCCTTGTTGAGTAACAGGAAAAGAAATTGACTCTTATGATTAAAATGCATGTTTATATTGGTAAGAGAAGTATTTTACCCATTAGGATTGGGTCACTCATATCAACTGCTAAAGCTTTTTATGAGGGTGAAGTTAGCCACAGTGGAGCAAGCTAGAAGGAAATGGGATACTGCCACATCAGTCCCCATAAAAGGTTTATTATTGCATTCACAAATATTATTTGGTGGTATTTCTTCCTGGTTAAGTGTTCTCGAGGTAAATTAGGCCCGATTGAATCTGCAGGTGAAGGCTTGTGGGATGGAAAAATCTGTCGGTGTATTTTGAAATGATACAGATTGAGGTGTTCCGATATTAAAATATTCCCCACTCTTAATGGCTAAACTAGAGTTATCATATTTTATGTCCTTAAATTCAATCACTGGAAAGCAAATCATGGTGCTGAAGCCCTGAAAATCTAAATTGTCTAAAAGTAATCACTACCATAGCTGGCATACTTATCGTTTACCATTTTAAAATAGTTGTTTGGTACAAAAAATAATTACAAAATATGTAATGTTGGAAATAATTAGTTATTTTGACATATAAAGAGCAAAACTTGTGACAGAAAAAGAAATGCAGTGCTAGCATCCTATGAATTACCGTGTAGTACTACTGCCGCCACTATTATGACAGTAATAAGTCTTCTTTAATTAATTTAAAGCTTTAATTTAATAATAATTGAATAAATATTGTACTTCAAATAAAAAATATCTGGGTAATTAACATTGTCCGAAGTGTTCACAGGTGGTAATTTTTATTCAGATAAAGAGCATGTCTAAAAAAATTTGAATGCATGATAATCCTGGGTAAATGTTTCTAATATGATGTTTTGGGACCCTTATGTTTGCTGATTGACCATCCAATTCTGAACGCTTTTAAAATGGTAGATAAGAATAGAAATTCAAAATCAAAGTTTGACCATGATGCATTACATCGCTTAGATGCTCCCAAACCAAAAAACTAATGTTTTATGTGAGCATTTGGATTTTATCCTTAGAATGGCGACCACTAAGGAAGCAGTCTCTTTGTTGGACCTTGGGCCATTTTCTTCCTATGGTGGAGATGGAACACCCACCCTCCCATCACCAGGAGTCTCGTCCTTCTCCGCAGACTTCTCCGAAGGAGAGCTGGCCTCAACCCCTGGCTCTGGCCCTCTGGGGGCTCCACCAAGGGGCACTCCACCCTCAACACTGCCCCCTCCGACCTCCACATCCTCTCCTCGGGCCAAGCGTGTGGCCTTCCTCTTTGACTCTACTCTAACTGCCTTCCTGATGATGGGCAACCTGTCCCCGGTAAGAAATATCTGATGAATTCCTTTGCCATCTGAAGTATTATTTCTTTCACTGCTTCAGTTTTGATGTGCCGACAACCTAAGTGGCACAATGCCCTTTTTCATTGCTACTTGGTAGCCTATTGTGAAATGTAGTCAGTAAAATTCAAATAATATGTTATTATCTGTTCAAGTTACTACCAAAAGGTATATTAAATAGCAGAACCAGCACAATATGTAGTCTGTATCAACTGATGCATGGTATGTTGTAGAAGACTTTGTGCAAATTTTGTAACTTGGTACAACTTTGTGCGCTTTTTGTAGGAGTGCAAAATATAACCTACTAGTGATGTGGCAGTGATAGTTAAATCTCTGAATGATTTATAATAGCTCTTTCCTCATGTGAGGATAGCAGCTAGGGCATGTTTATAGAGGGGGCCAATGAAATGTTAATAGTAAGCACAGAGGTAGTTTTTTTTGAGGAGTGTAGGAATTAAATTGCCGAAAATCTTAGGCTTTCAGCACTGGTCTGTACCTTCGTGAAAAAATTTGAATTGTTGTTGTTTAGTATAGGAATAATAAAATTATTTTGGCCCAGTGTTATGGATCATTGTTAAAAATCTTATTAAGGTAATTTTCAGATGATAATTGACTTGAAGAAGAATTTTAAAAGCCATATTATGACCATTTAGTGACTGTTGAGTACGAAACTATGAGGCGTCACATTTCTAGCTCAAGGTTGTAAGCAGTGTTCAGATAAATTGCCTTTTGTTTTTACATCTCATACTACTGAATTCTATGTTTACTTTTGGTGATTTTATAAATATTTTATGACTATAAAATATCAAGAAATGGCAAAATGAGCGAGAGCTTCTTAACTTTTATTTATAAAATAACCATATTCTTCTTTACAGTGGTTAAAAATAATAACTGTTATCACAAATAGATTGATAAGGTTTATTTATCGTAAGAACATTAATGCATTAAGTAAGGCACTTCACTACTTGTGAATTATAACTTTTTCCCCCTGATAAAACATACTGGTGCTAGTCACACTCACCTACACAATGTAGGTACTTAATTCTGATTACTATAATGATGTGATCTGTTTTGTTGCTGAATACCTAATTGTATATTTTAAGGTATAAAAAATTAATTTAAAAAACCAAGAGAATTTGGAAATTATTATAGAATAATATGCCAAGTTATTATTAATCTGGAGTGTAGCCCACTCTTTACAAACATATTTAACCCAGATTACACAAATGAACAAATTATCTGGGAATTTTTTGAACCCATATTAATGATTTATACAGGAAAGTTGGTGCAGTTTGACATGCCTAATTCTCCAAAATTCATTATAATTGCTGATGTTCATTTCATGAAAACTGTAGTTGAATAAAACATAGTTTGGATGAAATCCTAATGCCCTAGACAGTATTCTAGCATGTTGCATACCGCTGCCAAGAATTTTTGTCATTTAAATCCCCGATGTTGTGGACAGATGACGAGAATTCTCATCATTAATGAGTATCATTTTTAATGAACATTATTTACATATTTGGTGTTACTTTTTCACTACCCTTTCATTATTTAATAAGAATAGTTTTCACTTAATTTTTTATTTCATTTAGTAATTTTAATACTGTAAGCCATTTAACTGTATTTAAATCCCAGACTGTGTTTCTATAGTGGCACACAACTTCAATTTCAATAGCTTGAAACATATTTGTCGTCGCTGTTCATTTCAGAGGCAATATTTCTTTCATTTGTTCCTTGGGTACCACAATGCTTTGCCTCTCATTATTTCTCGAGTATTTATCCACACGACCCTAGCTGAGCTATCGGTGAGAAACCTTATCTTTATTGACTCGAGGACCACATGTCCTCATTGCCTCACCTTCAAGTTACACTTATGGCTTTACAGACTGTATTCTCAGCTCTGCTTCATCAAGATAAAAATTTGCTATGAAAAGAATGATAGGACCAATATTGAATTGTCCATAGTTCTTTTACTGTTCTTGCCAGTTCCTTCTCATGATGTGTCTTGAGTAATTTGTTTCCTTTAGTCGTGGTGAATTGTGATTGTGGTGTTGGGTTTTTCTTGCAAGAGTGTTTTCTCAATCTATATTTTTCAAAATATTATTTAGAGGTTTATATTCCATATGATGACATCACATAGGAAAGAGAGTGTTTTGTGCGAGGAGGAGGAAATTTTATTAGATCTTTGCGCTGATGACTTTTCTGATGTGCCCATAGAATATGATACCTATTCCATTTACATATGAGAAATTTATGAGAATTAATATGACCCTCATGCATTGACCACCCTTTGTGAGCATATAAATTATCTTGGAACAGGGCCTTAAAAGCCATGCTGTCACCATGTTTGAAGTTGGGAAGCTGCCCGATGAAACCCTTCCCTCCCTCTTGGCTGAGCTTTGCAAGATCTCCTGTGAGGAGGGGGACTGTGAGGGAGAGGCAAGGCGCTATTTTGACCATGCCGTCCTCCTCCGCTCTACCCTCTTGGCTCTGCGCCCACAGACAAATGCACTGTCATCTCAGCAATGGCCCCCACCCACGCCAACCTCGGAAGCACTCCCTCCACATGGAACCAGCACCTCTATTCAAGCCGATGCAGCTTTGACAACTGGGTATGAGTGTCCCCAGTATGCTCATTTTGAGCATTCTGGGTACTTTTAATCACAAGCCAAGGACTTTCTTCCTTTCTCTCCTCAAGTGACTTTTAATGGTTCAAGGTTTATAACATAACAAATAAAAAGCAGATAAACATAAGTATTCTTTCAAACTCCTTAAAATTAGTAAGATTCAAACTCTTCATGGATCATGTCGTCAGTCTGCACTTATTTCACTTGTTTTCCTGCATGTTGTTTTATGTTCACTGCTAATCATTACCCTAAATTTTTCTCATTTCCTTGCCTTCGATTTGTACTAATTAAAAGATTTTAGTGACTCATGATATCATGTAAATTCATCAAATGATGTTATGAAAAAATGTTTCCTCATTTGAAATGCAAGGTTTAGAAATAAATCAGAATTCAAGTTAAGCAACCAGAAGGTAAAAGTAGGTCTTAACTGATTAAACCACATTTAAATGATGGTTATGTATTTTTCAAGTAAGTGCCATATTCAGGCACCACTCCTGTACATTTTCTCAAAACAACTGTAAAATGGAAGTGCATGAGCAATTGTTGTTAGATAACCCTTGGTACCATTCTACATTATATACCGGCTGGAGTTAATTTGAAGAGAGAATTTTCATGCTCTGAATGAAAATTTCAAAAGTTATGAACATAGAGATCTTGGAAGATATGATGTCCATCATAAATAAATCAACTTATTGAATTAGAAATTAAGACATTTTCACTGCTAAATCCAGAAAAATGTTACAGTTTATGTTTTAGAGGCAAATAGTAGCTCCTTCAGATTGGTCCTGTGAAAATTTTGTCATGGGTGTTAATAAATAACATCCTTCTATTATTTGGAGTACATAAATGATCATTAAAATATGAATATTGATTTCCTATCAGTATCAAGTAAAACAGGCAATTTCTTCATGCTATCCACCAATGTGAAAGTTCATTTGTTTTGACAAAATCAATCCAAGGTCTTAAGTAACCCTATTGTCATTCAAAGGGGATTTTGTAGAACGTTTATTCTGTGCCTTCTGGTCATGATGTGAAATCCTATTTAGACCAATTAAAACATTTTTGAACTTTGAAATTTGTCTCCGACATTTCCTTGGTTTCTAACTTCTGGCCGCAAGAAATTTCCTTGGTTAAAAGTGAGTTATATCATCAGAGCCTCAGTGACCTGAGTAAGGGCTTTTTTACAAAAGCACCCTAAAAAAGGATGCCAATATGCTATTGTGCCAGTTCTCTAGCATACATGAATGAAAGGTAATACATTCAGGGCACAGGTGTTTATTATTTTTCTTTGTATGAAGTGTGATGATGAACGATAGTATAATAGTGGTGGACCCTATTTTTATAAGTTAAAGTGAACCTTATTATAACAAAAATGATAAAGCAAATGCACTTTGACTCCCAAGATATTTGCTAAATTGAGCTTTCACCGTAATACTGAACTCTTGGTCAGTGTATGTGGAAGTCTTTAACTGTAATGCATTTATTGCATTTCTATGAGAAAGTTGATGCTTCAAATTCCAGGGCTGTATCTCCTCTGGACATCTCAAGCGAGCATTCCACTTCAGCCCCTGATTCGTTGCGACTCCCCCTTGACATGGTACGAATTGAGAGTTTGCAGAGTTTGGATCCTGAGACCCGATCTCGGCTTCTGAACAAAAACTACAGGTGAGAATGGTTCCCATAAGGTGGACATTAAGGTTGTGATTACCTTTGGAATTATAAATCATTAATGATGACTCGAGTGAGCTTAAGTCTCCCCAGAAAAAATTAAATTTCATAATTCTATATATTTTGGTCAAATAATAGATATGTGAGTAATTCAAACAACCACAGTTATTTAACATCAAATAAATATGTAATTAAGCCTATAACATGAAATTAATCAATAGAATTTTCCCAATATTCATCGCAAAGTCCTCTTGCTTATATGAAAATATTCTAGAAAGCTATACTGTGTTTTGTGATAACAATTCCTTCTTAAAATATCTGTAATTCACTTTTATTTGTCAAAGTATTTTCTCATGATGATCCAGTTTGGAATTCTAGCTAAGTGGGGTACAAACTTTCAGTGGTGATATTAGTTTTAGAGGATATCGCTCAGAACATGGAGAGATTTTAATGAGTGATAGGTAGAGAAACTAACTAATGGAAATTGCTAAATTTAGGCATTTTCATAGGTGCAAATTTCGAGAATATGCAATTCAAATGTATGAAAAAGTGTATAGTTAGGTAAATATACCCTTTACTTGAAATTTAAGTACAATGAAACCTTGCTTTAATACCTACAAAATATTTTCACTGTTTTTATTCTGGAACTCATGCTAGACTCTGTTATTAATGTTTTGATTCAATTATAATGCAAGTGTTACATTTTTCACCTGCGATTCAAATGTAGCTGTTAAAAGTAATTTTTACATTTACCTCAAAAAATATATTGTAATTATTTGTCAGTGGAAGAGTAACATATTAATAATTCAATGAGAAATTTTTACCCAAGTGGCATTAAATTTATATCATGATACTGTAAATCCCTTAAATATTTCAATCAATCAATTATTTTACACCGTTAAAAATGGTAACAGCACCAGTTCGTTTTCTAAAGTAATCCCATCTGTATGGCTATGTCAACATCAACATTCTCGTTATTCCTGTAAATGTACTTCTGCCTCCAAATCACTTTCCAATGTCACATTATTTCTTTCCTAGACTTTCATTAAGCATCTAATACCTTTGTTTTTGAAGTAGAAAAAATATTGACTACATTTTATATTAGCCTAGCTCAGTTTTGGTACTCTTTACAATGAAATGTAAGATGTGTGGGCTTTGTTTTGAATTTGCTGACATATTTTTTTGCAAACTGAATGTGAAATTCATGTCGACAGTGAATCTTATAAATACCTTATGTGGCTATTATGGACTGCTTTGAGGACAAAGAAGAAACAGAGATCCCAAATATTGTAAACCCAATCATTGAGTCTAGTGGGAAATAGCTGTGAGGGGGCTATGTGGAAGTGAAGAATAGGAAAGACATTCCAGCACCAAAACAACTATTTATTGTTTCCACGGGGTATTTGGATCGATAAAGTTGAAACTTCAGAGTGACATTATTGTTTTTACGATAGTTCGTTTTTAAGTTGAAGTTAAGGCTAAAGAAGTTGATTGACCAGTCAAAGAGAATAAGGGTTCATATTCAAAACCAAAATTTGTTTCTTTCTATCCCTTTTGTGCTTTTAGGGTACCCAGGGCATGCAAGTGTGTGGCATATGCAACAAAGGGTACATTCAACTTAAACACATCATTTAGAAAAAATAAATCTGAATCATGTATAACATGCCCATTTGAAAAGAAACTTTTTTGGGAAATAAAGTGAATCATAAATGCTGATAAATGAATGAAAGCGAATTTGAGTTCACTTTATTGAAGATAAGTTCTTTTGGAAGTGATTTCTATTCTTTTTCTTGGAAGGTTGTTGGTCTCAATGGCCCCTTTGAGCAAAGAAATTCGGCCAATAAGTAGTTGTGTGCCACCTCACCTTGGACCTGCCATCCCTGAAGTCAATTCCCCATGGTTCAAACTGTTTTTGTATCACTTCACTGGTTCTGGCCCACCATCATTGTTGCTACCCAAAGGTAAATATTCTGCTTTGTTTTTTCCATGATTTGATGATGTTAGTTTAATTGAACTGAACTTAGTATAGATTTTTTATTACAATAAGCATCAAATATAGGGTGCAAAGTGCCCTACCGCTTTTGATTGGATGTGCTTTAGTGCTCTGGGCTCATCAGGATCTTGTAATGCAACATAATATTATAATATATTTTAATATTTCTTTTTGAGCTGTCTGTATTGTAATAATACAATGTTGTTATGAAACTAAAAGAATGCTAGGTAAAGTAAAGACATTGATGACTTACTGGCACATCTCATGAATGGATAGAAAAATTAATTGCTTCCTCACTTTGTTTTTCTGTTATTATAAACAAAAATATATGCAGTAATAAATAATCAAAACAAGGCAATAGCACCATGATTTCTATGACCAAACACAGGAATCCAGGAAGGCCACTCATTTTCTACGTTCCTATCTCAACTTTCCCCTTGTTTTCCCGACCGAACGAGCCTTCATTTTCATGGTTTTTCTCCTAATGTTTGGAATTTGATAGATGTTTGTGGTGAATCATTCCTTATCACTGCATGTGCCACTGGTATCACCAAAGTCACTCCTGCTATATATTTTGTTTTGTCAGAGTCTGCTCATTTGATGGCTTATATGTATGAAGCATGAACTTGTCTCTCATCTGAAATGAGAATTGTTTTCATCTAAATTCTCTGTTTGCTTATCACAATCCTGACTTTTTCCAAAATCAGACTGTTTTCCAAATAACCCCAACAAAATATGTTAATTCATTAAATATAATTTATGATCTTTAATAATATTAATTGCAAACAGCTGAAGATTTTTTCATTGCTTTTTAGCATGGTATTATTTAATTAGATAGGGTCACAAACTTAAGGGCAAGGAAGGAGTAAAATAATGGAAAATCTAATGAAGACAAAATTATTATTGCATTCTGATGGGTTGAATATTTATAATTGGTGCATAAATTAAATTTGTCACACCTCTTCCTCAGTACCTCAGTAGTGTTGATGTAATGAGTGGCTTTGGCTACTTAAGACCAGAATGGCCAAGAATTTCCAGTGGCATTATAAATTATTTGAGGGGATATTACTTGAAAACTGTATAAAATTATATAAATTGCCAAATTGCAATTGAACTGGTGAGTGAACTGAATGCTAGTTTTTGTTCCCATGAATCCATGTATTGTGTGTACTGATCTCTATTTTCATTGAAACAGGCACCCGTCTAAAACAGTTACCTGCCCCTTTCTCTCATTGTGAGCGTGTGATGGTAACAACTTGGGGTCATGACCCAACAGTGCTCCCCATCTCAAGCATATTGTTTGCCCTTAATGATGCTCTTGGACATTCCGCAGTCCTTGTTCAGGTAAGAGCAGTTGAATCCTGACTTTAATTTATTCAGTGTGAAGGCCATCTACATTTTAAAATGCATTTTTGCAGACTGGAACAAAGCTAATTAATGCAAAATTCAGGGGTACTTTTTCATATTTGATTTTGAATAATATAATGTCATTGCATTGAATGTAATTATAGTTTTTCAACCATGTATAAATATTCCTGAGTGAAATAGTGCAGTGAAACTCAAAGATCCATCAAATAGTGAGTGTAGCTTTAATTTAAATGAAGCAATGTATTTATGTAACATAAGCACAAAATTCAAATAAAACCACAGAAAAATTACAGTAAAAATTGACTTGTCATCTCTTATCAACTGGGAGATTAAATGTAAATTTAAGGCTCAGAATCATAAATTTTATATTTTTACTGAATTAATTTATATGGAAAACTTTCTGGACTATAACATGCATAAAATCCAGGGCATGTAAATTTGGGGAAACTAATTTTTACAGTTTTAAGAAATTGAATTTATTCATTAGCTGTGGATGTGTTGTTCCCTAAATGTTCAACAGACTTTTGAATAACTCAATAAAAATTGTCAGCCAAAATTATCCTGACTATACCTCTAAGGTTATGGTTTAGGTTTTAATTAGACTTGGCCCAATACCAACTTTCATTATGCCATTAAAAATACTCTAAAGTCAGGGTTGAATACTGATAGAATTGTTTGTCAGTGCCTAAAGTAACTTATTTCCTTTGTATGACAAGCTTTAATTCTTATGGGCTAGGCTGAATAATACCATGTATGTCTGAATAGAAGTGTACTACAGATATTTTTTAGTAAAAGGTAATATTGAAGATTTTAATGCTGAATTATTACAGGCATGTGTAACCAATTATACATTATATCTTGCTGTGTGAGACCCTGAATATATTTCTTGCAGCCAGAACAAGATCTTATTTAAGAATACTGGGCCTGGATATGAAAACCAAAGATGTGTTTTTGTAAACCAGTGAAATATCCATTTATGTTTTCTCACTACACCATAATTTGGTGTATGTCCATGTTTAATAGCGTAAAAAAAGGGGAATATTTATATAAACATAATAACATACCTCACAAAACTTGCAAGATCATATTTAATCACCTTCATTATCACATTATCCAATAGTGAGTCATTCATTGTAGTGAGTAAGTTATTTTCTGTAAAGGAGTTTTTTTTTTCATTTTGACTAATGCTGTAAATTTGATTTCACAGGCATTTGGTGTTGACCGTGGACCAGAGATATGTCTCATTCCATTCCCAGCGAAGGCTAGTACTTGTAAGTACTGTACTTATAACCTAATTATTATATAATTCAAGCAAGAAATGCCACTTAATCAGTGAAGAGTTCATTGACCAACTCCACCCCTATTTCTTGTTTAAAAGATTCTAGTCACTTTTAATTTCTAATCCCTGCCAGAAATAATCTGTCACTCCCCTTGTTACATGTAAAAACCATAAATACAGTAATCAACCCGAAGGTCGGTTTAGTAGGTGATGGTAGAGCTCACCCATGTACCAATCCTGGCGGCGTGTGAATATTCACACATCAGGGTAGGGGGGCCAGTTCCTTTCCCTGTGCCAGTTATGGTTTCCCAGGAAGATCTGGTACCCGAAAAATCAACTAGCTTGGGTTTGTTACATGTATATTTTCAATTTGGAATCTAGCTCAGTAGATGTCCCAAGTTCCATGTCCCATTCAGAGTTAGCTGTCACAACTTTTTAAATAAATATTCTTAATTGCATTAACACTAACTACTACTTCAAGCAGTGCTCAGGTATGTTTGATTCTATCCATTATTTCACTGCTCTAAAATGAGGTGGACAAGGTACATGATTTGATGCAGCTTCTCATTTAGAGTGTCTTGCTTGCATATACATATTTCTCCTCTGATGGCTCCTATGATAACTTAACTGAAATAAATATTTTCAGCGCCTGATGGCCAAAATGGACCAAATTGGTGGTCACACCCAGTGATACAGAAACTCTCAGAGCACATAGACCTTAAACACAACTGTGGTTTCATTACAATGGTGAAAATGGAAAGGGAGTCTCTGTGCAGCAATGGGTAAGTGTTAATGAATGTTTATGTTGTATGTGCCTCATTCTCTATGTTGATCACAGATATCCTTACAGGTAGCATCTTACCCACAGGAATACACTTTAGTCTTTTTGTATGTCTTTTATATTTTAGTCCTGTATCTGTATAGTGACTGTTGGACCCAATCAATGGTGACTTGAAGTTAAGTTTTGGACAGTCCATAACAACATATTGTCATATATGCTACTTTGTGATACATCATTTCCTTCTTCAGTTCGTTGTACTTTCTACTTCCGTTCCTGCAATCTAATAAGCATATTCTCTTCCTTCCTCTATCCTGCTTACATAACAAACTCTTTTTTATCACTTCCTTAAACAATCCACTTTTTGACAGTGATTCCTTTGTTTGCTTTTTATGCCTCTTTCAGATTTCACATATAAATTCATTCCCTTCTCTTACCATATTTAATGCATCATCATTAGTATTTCTCTTTGTCCAAATTAATTTCACAACTCTTTTCCATTTCCACATCTCAAAAGTCTCCAACTCACCCTTTAAACTCAAAGATCAGGTTTCAGATCCAAACAGTACTGTGCAGCATATTAGGTCTTTTGGTTCCATGTTTCTTCTGAAAGTTTCGATTGTTTAATATGGCTTTGTGGACACAGCCAACCTGCTGGTGACTCCCATATGGTAACTATGGACTCCCTATGGACTACATATGGGACTATGGTAACTCCCATAAGTTGCATGGAACCTTGATCAAACAGACATTGTGGAAGCATTAAGAATAATTACAGTAAAACCCTCATTAATGAATTTCAAGGGGCCCAATTTTTCATGTGATTGATAGTGTGAGTTCATTGTACAGAGGTAATTTCAGGTAGCATACCATAAGAGACTGATATTTTCTGCTTACAAAGCATGGCCTATCAAACAACAATAACTTGGAATTCACTTGAGTGCAAAAGTTCCATCAAGTTTCTCCTTTATTGTGTATACCAGTGGTGTTTCATTATCAAAAATTTTCTTTCAAAGACTTGAAAATACTGGAGTATAAAAGACATGAAACCTCTAAATAAAATGGCAATGGAACATTTGATCTACAGATGCAGCATGCAAATTTTCAGAGTTAATTCTCAAAGTAGGTGTATTGTATCTAGGCCCATTGAGGGTAGTTTAGTGCCAGAAATTTGTCACAATGAGTCACTGTAGGTACATCTTTCACTCTGGTAAAAAAAGAAAGGGGCTTTCACAATGATGAGGCAATAGGAAAATTCCAGTAAATCCAGCTGAATGAATGAAAATATTTTAGGTAAAAATATAATTGTATGGAAGTTTGCATTTTGTAACTATGTTCAAATCAACTACCAATTAATTTTCAAATTATTGATTATCACATTCATAAATATGAAATTTGGAACATTTCTGTAATTGCTGAAAAAGTATTGTCCAGTTCAGATCTGTGTGGAAAAATTTTCCCAGCACTCAAGTTTAAATTGTTAAAAGTATGAAAATTGTAGCTTTGGATTCAATATACCAAATGAATCTGAACTTTCTTTGTTTATAGGTAGCTACATTCTCCAGTTCCATCCTTGTCCTTCCCAAGAATTCAACTAAACAGTTTTTTCACCTTTTCGTTCTGTGTTCATTTTTATGGCATAATTATGTATTTTGTTTACTTTGTATTAACTTGGGCTTAATAGTTCAAACTTGTGACTCAGGGGTTCTAGCTCTAAAATCTGTAACTTGCCAGTCCATTCTCCAAGTATGACAATAAACTGTCATATCTGTCAAAAAATATTTGCAAGCGGTGACTGCTTACCCAAAATTATGGGAGTATGAGTGCACAATGTATTGAACATGTCAGCATTTAATTGCAGTCTTTAAATTTCTGGGAAGAGTATTGCCAAAACTTTTTTTTGCCTTGCATGCACAAAATATATTAGATAATATCTTCCATTCAAATGTACCTTCCCTTAATTACTAATCCCTTTATTTAAAAAAAATACTTAGTTGCTTTTAAGAATTTATGAGACATTGTGATACTGCAGCTCTTGGTTCGAAAACAATTTTTAGATACCGATTATTTCATCAATAATCTTTTTTTTTGTTTCCCTTTTTTCTCTCTACTCTTTTTTCATCCTTAATTTCATCTTTACTCGAGCAGTCTCAAATTATTGTATCTGCATCCCAAGTGATGAAGTGTTGTGTATTTTGCTTCTTCCAATTTGTGTTATTTAATCAATGCTTGTTTTCATGAACCTGTGGAAAAAATCACTCATTTAGACTTAAGTTTAAACTGGGGCCCCAGTTCTTCATCTTAGCCAGTTAACGTATCCAGACATGCCAACTCTCCCGATTTAAGCGGGAGACTCCCGATTTTTCCTTCTTACGTTCTTGATGAACTGTTCAAATTGTGTACTTAGCTTAACATGTTAATAAAGTGTGACATTCATTAAAAATTGGCAAAGTGTCATAAAGGGATTAAGGTGCCATGCAAATATTGTGGTAATTAAAAGTGATTACTTCGTGATACACTTCTAAAAATCTCCCGATTTTTCATTTTTGAAAGTTGGCATGTCCTCCCGATTTTTCATTTTTGAAAGTTGGCATGTCTGCGTATCTATCAAGGCATCCTCTAGTACTGTGAATACCTAAGGGATTTAAAGGAAAAATATATTGCGATGAATAGTTATACATTAAATCTCATGAAGGTTGTCTCATTCTTGATTGTGTACCCTGTGACACATTTTGCAAGATTAAGGCCAGCATACGTGTACGTTGGTGTTTGTCTTAGACACCTATGTGTAGCAAAGTCTTAGGCAAGTTTTTGTGTTAAATACTACCTTTAACCTTGTGGAATGCAGCATGCACACTACTCTGATTGCTTTACTTGGGGTGGAAATCGAGGGATCCAGATTGGAATCCCAATCTTTGTGAATGATTTTTCCATGGTGAAATTAACTGTATTTGTTTGCACATTAACAGGCAATTTTCCAAATTTTCTTTGAATGATTATTGTGGGAAACTATTCACTGTAGCAGGCAGTAAAGAAAAATTTGAGTTTTGTATGGCTCTAATCTTCCCTTAGGTTAAAGTTGGAGAGGCTAATTTTAGATCAATAGATCTCAGCGATGAGGATATTGCTTTTCACATCTGAGGAAGACTATTATTGACTTTGTGAACATTGTTGTTAGCTAGCATCATTTGCAGGAAAAGGGAGATACTAAGTTAGGTTGCCTGTCTGGTACATTTTCTGTAAATCATGTAATGCTATTGAAATGTCCAGCATTGGCACATTTAAGACTCTCCTAGCTCATGTTAACTGAGCTTGAGGAAATTTTTTCAAAAATCACATTTGAATGCACTTCTTATTTATTTGAGAATTAATGAGCGATAATGAAATTAAGAAAGTTCAATTTTTTTATGTGCATTTTTTTTCAAACCTTAAATAGAAAGGTGTGCTCAATTCTTTCATTCAGAATCTCTGTACCTGAAGCATATTTGAAGTTGATAATGTTTAACTATTTATTTTCCCATTGAAGGAGACATTTTTAAAATTTCACTTGACAGGTACCACCATGCAAGTGCATTTAACAGTACTGCTGGTTTATGCTTGGAACCGGAGCAGAGTCCGAGATCATCATTGGGGAGGAGGACTCCAGAAGGTCGCAAGTCTCAAGGAAGTAGCCCACGCAATGGGGTCACTGACAAAGAGTGTGCTGCAATTTTGGCCGAAGAATTAGATGCCCTGGAAGGAGTGGAGTTGCCAACAGCTGTGACTGTGGATGAAAAAGGCAGTGTGGACAATGTGAGGAGTGTGAACGCAAAGGGAGGTGCTGTTTTCCAAGAGGCAGAATGTGGTGCCATCGGCAGTGGAACAAAGTCAGAATCTGATGAGTGGACTCTTTTGGATTGCAGTTTTGGCGTTCCATTGTTCGATGCTCAAGCGAATGCAGAAGTGTGCCATGCCATTGTCAATGGAGGTCTTTGTGAGGAAGAAAGGTGAGTTGGTTCCTGCTATCTATCTTCCTTCAATTAGTATCATCAAATTGGATGATCAGAGCATGAAGTGACTGATAATCTGGAAAACTTTTAGTATGCAATTTCTGAGTCAGGGCTGGGAATAATACGTCATCCGTATCATTATAGGTATGATAAGACAAGATTCCAGTAGCTAAATGTCATTCCTAGGGGATTTAAAAAAATTGTTTTTTGAAAGTGTCAAAAGTGGTGCTATCAAATTTAACAAAATTATTTTTCAAATCTCCTTGCACTTTAGTCCCTAAGTTGTATAATTTATAAGTTCCAATACTGGCTGCTCATGTCAGAAATTATTCCCAAAGTGATAATAATAAGAGGCAGAGAAATCCAGCATAATTCATGTAGTTCACTGCATTTCAAGAATTTTTACACATTTCCTTCACATTAAAATGTAAACCAGGAATTAGCTACAGATGAAAATTGCACATTGTTAATTACTACTTGATGTAGTAAATGTTATTAAAACCATAGTGTAGTTGTGGTCAGTGTGGTGTTTCCAATTTCACCGGAAATACCTGGTTTTTGTTAAATTTATGCATTCACATTGTCGTGTAACCAACCTTCATTCAAAATCCAGATGGTTTTTAGGTGCCTTGGCTAATTTTATGGATAGGTGACTTAATTGAAAGAGTTTACTGACTCAAGATCAAGGATGCAAATCAAAGCACACTCATCCCAGAGCCCCACTTCAGTCTTTTACATGTTTATGAATTTTCTGTCATGCACACATACACACATTTATTCTCACTGCAATGTCCACAGCTACAGGAAAATCTCACCCTTGGCATCAGATGCTGAAGAAATGGAAAATATGATCATCAAATAATTATCTTCATCCTTTTTTTAAATTAGCTGTAAATAGGCACTTTTGAAGAGCTCTTATTTTTATTGTATGTACATGTCTTTGTAGCTGGTTATAGTATCATGTTATTTACTGATCTTTGCAAAGCTTTTAATGTTTTAGTACATATTTTCTCGTTGCTTCAATGTTGTTGATATGAGTCTGAAATATCTTAGTGGTCATGGTGTACATTACTAAGGTTTCAGACAAATCCTTGGCCATAAAGCAATTTTATTCACAAGTTTCCACGGCCCCATAATCCTCTACTTTCTTGCCCTCACCTTTCACCCTCACATGGGCCTATATGACATTATATTAAACAACTAATATTAAATTAATTCTATTGAAGAACAACATTTTGGGGTTTTCCCATCCAAACTTACCCCTATCATTTTTTTCTATGCATGTAGATACATGTTATACACATTAGATTTTTGTTGTGCTCATATTTGGAAACTGCTAAAGTAAAGAAACATCTGAAAAGGATGCTTGCATAATTACAGATTTACATCATTCAAGGGTTGTATAACGTGGAGATTACATTTGTATTTAAGCATTTCTAGAGCTCTGAGCAATTGAAATTCATCATCTTCACAAAATATTGATTTTCTTTATTTTCTTGAAGATTAAAATTTTCTGAGATTGTAGGCATTATTAATAGGTCAAAATATTTTATCATATATCATTAAATCTTACATGTGCAGATAGACAATGTCAGGTGGCACACAAGTCCCAAGTATTATAATCCAAATTGCCTTTGAAAAATAACATGACATGAATCAATATCACAAAAGATAATAAATAAAATCAGTAAAAAAACACAAAAAGAAAACTTCCAAACGCAAAAAAAAGGTAACCCTCAGCTTATTAATATCAATGTAAACAAAAAATACTGGGACCGTAAACAAGTTTTCATTCACGACCGTAGCTACTTTCCTTGTATTTTTAAATTATTAATATCAGTTTCCCAATTGACAAGAAAAAATAATGAAAAATTAAGCTGTTGCATACAATTTTACTCAACACATCAATCAAATTATTTCAGAAATTGTTTACATCTTTTCATGACAAAGTATTCGCTTGTGTTAGGAAAGGGCTCGAATAGTTTTGCAGGTAAGGTGTTTCAATCAATAATTATTTTAGAAAGAAAAGAAAATTTGTTTTATTCATTCTTTGTGCCCGGTATTTTACCTTGAATTTGTAATAATTTCTCCCTATAAAATTTGGATTTCCCGTCTTTCTTCTCAGTTCTGCCTAAGCTATCTCTCCCTTCAGAATGTAGAATACTCCACAAAGTCTGCTTATTTTTCTTCTACTCGGTAGAGGTTCCCTGCTCAGCATTTTTAACATTTCAGTCACACTCTCCATCCTCTTATGCTTCCCCAGTACATATCTGGCAGCCTTTCTTTGGGCCTTCTCCAGTTTGAGTTTATTCAAATGGCAACTAGAACATTGACTACTCCAATCAAGAGCTAAACTCAACTGTAATTTATGGTGGACCTATTTAGGATGCTAAATTTTTTAAATGCCAATTATTAATAGGAATGGTTTTCATATTTTTAAGGTCCTTTAGATGATTAGTTGCCTTACCATGGTAAAAACCATGGAAATAGTTTGGTTTTTTAAATCCATAGAATCAACCCAGAACTGGCCATGGGAAAAAATAACATCATTGTCAGAGAGGATTTTTTTTACAGATTGGTCTAAATATCTAGAGAAGAGTTCAATCATCTTGTTAGCTTTTTGATAAAAGTAATAACTTCTTTTAGTACATAATGTGATATATGGGTTTTTCATATCTTCACTTGCTTCTAATTTCAGTTTGAGGAAGCTTACCAATTCAAGTAGGATGCTGTGCTTAAGGCTGTTAGATTTTATATCAGAATGCCAGGTAAGTTGTATTCTTTGTTTTAGTTTACTCTTCCCAATAAGTTATGATAAAATTTAGATGTATTAAAAGAGCCAAAAGTTCTTCTTTTGAATTTAAAAATGTATTTGAATTGCTTTTTTTGGTATTTAAAATGCTCGCTTCAAAATTTGATATCATTTAGTGATCAAGAATGTTTGCATTTATATTAATATGGATATCTGTGTGGCACTGATATCAGTGTTCAGTAAAATATATTATTTTCTCATAGATAGAGGAAGTTATTATGGAAATCAATAAATATCCTGAGTTTACTCATGTATATAACCATGGAGTCTTCATATGAGTAGTACATCATATAACAAGAAACTCAATTCTCTCAATAGCAATTAATGCACAAGGTGCTCCTTATTGCCATATGATTTACATGTAAAGTAAATCACTATTAGCTAGGTCTACCTATTTAACCTGATCTTCTTCTTCCATTCCCTTTCCTAATTACCATTCCCCCACTCACATTCCACTTTACTTAGCTGCAATGAAGGAAATTGTATTCTTTTACGATGGAGCTGTGGTGATGTGAACCTATATTACATGCCAGAGAAGCTGTAATGAAATTCCTCACCACCTCAATTCACCCTTAGTTAATCAATGCGGCAGATCTTATCAATGGATAGTAGATATAGAATGGGAGGTGTAAGCTTTCCATATAGTTTGTTCCTTACAATGGCACTGTACACATCACAGCAATGCAGTCTTATCCATACAAATTAGAGCAGTAAGGATTCCGATCGCATGGTTTTTTGGCTAACTGATAAAAGTCCATGTTAAGTAATAGGGTGAACAACATAGCATTTTGAAATTGAAGGCACAGTTCACTCTGTACGAAACATGACTGAATTCAAAATCACTTCATGTCGAAACTAAATTAATGCATATAACGAAACTAAACCCCATTGTCACTTCTGTAGACTTAAAAACAAAAAGACAACGTAATTATTTGCATACATTTTAGTTCGTTAAGGAATACTGTAGTCTCATCTGAATTTTTTCTACTGATTCTTACTTCAAGTGCATCATGTATGCACCAAATGTAGGGCTTTATTTCCTCTCTCACTAACCACAGAATAAAAGTCTACCTAGGAATAAGCTGAAAAACTTTTCTTCAGTTTGCATTAGAGCATTTATATCCTAAAAAATTTATTCCGTAAATGTGTGAAACTGTGATTAAACACTGCCAATGATCCAAGAGATCATGGAATATGCATATCAAAATTTGTCATTTTTTAGTAATTTGCAAAGAATTGGCAGTCATTTTATCACGAGACTAAATCTAAAGTGTCTCTGATTAAATGGCATTTGACCTAACAACACATTACTGAAGAACCAAATTCTGTCTTAAAGTAGATAAAGGTAAATTAAGGTGGAAGTAATGCCAGTTCACAATGGCTTAATGAGTAGTTCAATAGGGAGACCCATTTGGGTGTGACAACAATGTAGCAGTGATGTGATATTATTTTCCTGTGTTTTAGGATCTCCCTGTCCTTCCCGAAGATGCTACTGCCTCTGGAAGGAAGCTTGGAAACCCCTCTGTGTTTTCTGGTCCTCCTTCCTCATCTTCCCACCACATGCCAACTGGTCCCCTGTCCTCCCAACTTGGGGCTTCCTATGGCGGGTCCTGTGTTCACACAGTTGCTCCTCCCACGCGCAGCCTCTTATTTTACCAGGGTTATCTGTCAAGGTGGAGCCGTCGGTAAAGTTGCCCACCTTCCATCAGACTGTCCGTTACATTTTCCATAACATTCACATTGTTGCATTTCATCTTTCTGAGTGGTAGGCATCTGAAAGTTTAGTTAATTTTCCTGATGAGCTTAAATATTTTTCCATTTACAGTTGTGACATGTCTTTATAAGACTGGGTACATCTTATAATATTTTAGTTGCATTTTATATAATACCTTGCTCTGATTGAAATGTGAAATAAGTATTGGTACAAAACGTTTTTGATCTACAAAACTGATTTTCTGCTATATAAGATTTTGGTGATCACTCAACATCTTTCTAATCTTTAAGTTCTTTCCATTCATTAGCATTCATTGTTGATTATAATACATGATTTTTATAAAATGTTCCCATTGTGGTTTGCTGAAATAAAATTTCATACTTATATTGCTAACATTATGCATAGTTTTGACGTCTTGTTTTGATTTTTGCGAACATTTATAAATAGTACATAATTGTAGAAGTTTTTGGTTGGCTGTGAAGTGGAAACATGGAATGAATGATCATCACAATGTAATAAGAAAGTGTGCCAGTTCCTTTCATACAATGCATATTTGAAGATGTATAAATTTTTTACCATAGGAACCATTATCACATAGCCAAATATGTCACAAATTTTGTGTAGAAATATACCGGTTAATTTAGATTTTTGGTTTTTTATCACATGAGATTTAATTTTCTTTCAAGTTTGTTTCCTCCTCTGTTAGAGTGAAACTATCATCTCAAAATTAGTTTTATCAATTTTCTCTTCATATTAGTTGACTTCTGGCATGTCATCTCAGGCAGGCAAGTTATATCTTGAATTAGCCACATTAATTGTTATGGGATGTTTAATTATCAATGCATATGGCTCAATAACTGCTGTATTCTTTAGTCCAGGATTTGTTTGCATGAACAATTAGTCTCCATAGGGCCTTAATAGGACCTTAGTGGCACTTTAAGTTATTTAGTGAAGCATTCCAATTATGAAGATCGCATTTTTATGTTATGGAGAAATATGATAATTTTTTATGTTGGTGCTATCATTATTTTGTTACTTGACATATGTTATTTCTTTATTTAATAGAGTACTATTAATAATTCTATTATTTATACCAAGCTTGTTCAAAATCTCTTATTATTTTTACTGTTCACCATATTGGGTAACTCCTCAAATCATTCACATTGATGATTTTTGGAAATATTGTGCCTTTATATTTTTACCAAAAATGGATTTTATGTAAACTTTTTCCTTATTTTACCCATAAAGGAACAAAACCAAATTATACTTGACTGAAATAGCATAAAAGTAATTATTAGTGGACATTATGAGTCGCAGTTAAAATATAAGGAATTAATTTGAAAACAAGGGTGTTGCATTCATGTATCTCCATGGTATGGATCCCACTAATATTCTTGAAAAATATTAAATTATGCAAAGTGCATGTTGTGCAGAATTAATATGTACTGAATGAAATTATTTATTGTTTAGCATCCATTAAATGTATGTTTATTTTTCATCTTTTTGAAGTGGCTTTATGCATAAGATTTCATAATTCAATGTGTCAATTGAATTCTGGACTTAATTCATCAAAGAAGTTATCTCAGTGATTTATTAATTCAAAATTTAGCATTTAAAATTAATTAGTGTGTTCAGATACTCAAAAGAATCTGATAACTGAGTTAGTCTTTTAGTGAACCATTGATAAAAAGAGTAAAAACATTTTCCAAGAATTAAAAATTTTAATGTTACTGGAGAGGCTTGGCCTTAATTTAGTTTTGCTTCATCGTCTTTGTTGCATAGATGATAATGCTTCTACGCCCCCAATGAGTCAGATCCTACCGTGAGTACCTATCTTGAAAAATATACATACATATTTTTGGAAATTCATCTCATGGATTCATCTCTAGTTTTAGGGCCAAGCCCTCAGTAAGTTAGTGCTGACCTTTAGGAATGAGTCATTTGTGGTTTTCCCTAAAAACTCATCATGTTGACCGTTTCTCATGAATCCTTTGATTGTATTTCCACATTTGGGGTAAAACTATATTTGAAATGAAAGGATATGACCCAACATTTTAGTTCAAGTAAGTTTTGAAAAGATGAAATTCATTTTCATGGCAATTTATTTCTTTAACTTCATGATTCAAACCTAAAACTTCCAACCTAAATAATCCTTACCATATAGTTTTTAAAAATTCATTCAAATGGACTATAAATATGTCATCAAAAGCCCAAATGACTCTGCTATTTCAACCAAAATCAGTGGCTAACTTATGTTATTGGCTATAAAAATCAATTTATACATGTGTATTAACTTTTGCTGCAATAATTTGGGTGAAAAGGGTATTTTGGGATATGTTAAGTCTTCCTTTTGCACTATACAGCTTTTAAAATGTGCATAGTATTGTATGGAATTTAAATTGCAAAGGTTATATCTCACTTAATTTTTAGTTATATTCTTTTTTTTATGTTTTGATGGAGTTTCATTGGATGAGGTTTTCCTTGTCCTAGGGATCAGAATTGTACTTTACATGATTGTGAATAGCATTAAGTTGACTGGGAAGACATGATGAAGCTTGCAAATGCAATCTGGGTTTGTATTTTTGTCTTAAGCTCTCAAATATTCTGGTTGTAGTCACTTAACAAAGGCTGTGCTATCGATTTATTATGTATCATAATTGAATCTGTTAATTTGAAAGCAGTTCATGGTTTCAGTTTTAGCACATTCATGATATAAAGTTAATGTTTAATGCATTTTTTGTTTAATTTGTTGTCTTGTCTGACAGAATTCCAGGTTGATACATGTATGTATACATATATGCATAGACCGTTTGATTTTTAAGGTTTGTAAAGCTTGTATTACTTCATGTTTTGTGATTTCTCAGTTTGTAAGCTTTTCTGTGAAAATATCATTCAGTGATGTGATATCATTGTCAGTATATCTTTAAATATGTGGTAAATAATGATCTAAAAGATGATTTATTTCAGTGTGGCATTTTATGTTTCCTATAATACATTAAATAATTTATTTTCAAGCAATGTTGAATAAATAAGTAATTATATAACCCCTGTGCAAGTGGTGTAATCTATAGACTCCAGTGGGAGTTCAAGGCATATAATGCAGGCAGATCTCCCTTGTATTGGCATACTGTGACATTTGGAAAAGTCAAATGGATGGTAAACATTAATTCAATGGTGAACTCTTAGGTTAAATCACAACAAAAGAATAAATCACTGATTGGGTTTGTTCATATGAAAATAGTGTCAGCAAGTGAAGTGGAACTGCAACCCTGTGTTTCAGTTCCAACATTGATGGGTGTTGGTTGCACAAACAAACCATTTTCATTTTCTGTGTAAATATAGACATTCAGGGAAATCAAAGTAGCTATCTGCAAAATTAAGTTTGTTATGAATAAAGAAATATTTACTGTTATTTTTTTTACTCGTATAGATCAGTGACCAAGAAACTAACTGTATAATTATTTTGCTTTATTTTGTTTCCCTAAAGAGAAGAGGAACTGTGTGATGAGCCACAGGTTTGTGTGATGTTTGGGTTGTATTTTCAACAAGGGAGCAAATGTTGCAAAGGTGTTTATTGATGCTTAGTGGTGTCCACATCTGTTTTGAGAAAAAATAAACATCCTCTGAACTGTATTTTTTTACTAGAGACTGATAGTCATGCATCACTATCTAACAACGTTTAAAGTTGAAATGTAGTTAATGTGTCAAATGAATTTCAAGTTGTACTTATTGTAAAAAAATAAAGATATTACTACAATTTTATATTTTTTCAGTCTGTTTACTGTTTTCAGTGTTAGTCCATGGAGAGGAACTTTAGAATCAAGTGTAAAAGCAATCCAGTTCAGGCTCTTTTGGGCGGTAGATTTTACATGAAAGGAGGCCAATGGAGGGAGTAAAGGTTCACTTGAACCAGAGTGGAATGGATTTGGTTCCACAAGTCATCTCAGTTGGGAACCCTTTCCTATTTCTTCATCTCAAGTAAGTATGTTTCCATCCTTCTTGCCCTCTAATAGTCCTTAGTTTACAATTCTTTATTACAAAAATCACATCTAGGATAGGTTATTTCATTTGTTTTACGAGAACAGAAAAAAAGTGTCACTTTACCTAACATCATAATTCTGTTATGCTTTTTAAGATCTAGGGCTTGAATGTAGTTAATTTTAGAAAATTTTAAATTGTCATTTTATAGCAAATGGTTTCCAGCTTAATACTTACACCGACGATGCTGCAGTAGTGATTATAAAGTCAATTGTGAATCTGAAATTTCATTGTTATTTGTTCTCTGTTCCTCACATATCCATTTTATTCATATTCACTGTCTTTTTTAGAGAGCACTGAAATAAGTCATCTTGAGATGATATCTGTCGCAAAAATTCTGCAATTCCTGAACCATTTCTTTTTGCATGCAGAAATCAACAGCATCCACATTAGGGCAATTCAGCAATGACATTTATTCTCCAAGGTTTCAGCAGCCTATGTATTGTCTGTCATTTTAAATTATAATACAGAATAATTTCGTCAACCAATGTCAATATACATATTTGGAATATCATGATAATTATTAATATATTCCAGAATTATGACTCAGTGTTTGTATTATTATCACATTTTTAGGCATTTCATGAATCAATCTTTGATTTCAAGAATAATTCAAATTCTCTTAAGCTTAGTAAATCACTGTAATAAATCAATGTTCCTAGGCTAGATCATTATATATTATATTGTTTCAGGCTTCACTTTGTGGAAGTATTTAATATCCATACTAAAAATAAAGACTTTCAGGTGCGTTGAGGGGTTGTTTTGACCATTTCCAGGCTAGTTTCTCGGAGAGGAGTGGGGAGGAACCAGGACCAATTGCTCATTATAAAGGGTCATGTTAGGGTTTGCCAAGTGCCTTCTTATCTCTAGTTGCTCAAGAGCATCAATTTTTAAACCTTTTTGGAGTATGTGTAATATCCATGGGACTAAATCACTGCTGTGGTCGAGTTCCAGTTGATGCTTGGCAAAGAGATAGTAGGTATTCTGATTTTTGTGACACCTAGCATGTTCCTTGACTCATAACTTAACATTCCTACCTGTCCGACATAAACGCTGTTGCAATCTTCTCATTTCAGTTAATAAATTCCCGACTTAAGAAGGCTATCCTGGGTGTCTTTACCATTGGCTCGAAGTTTGGAGAGGGTTACGGGTAGGTAAAAGGCTTCATTAAATAAAGAAACAATGTATACGTAGGACTTCAATTTCTCCCGGCGGATAATGGCAGTAAATTCTTCTCAGGATTTCATCCGGGTAATCTCCTCCATCTCCATCGCTGCCGACGTTTTGATGAAATCCTTTTTCATCGTCATCAGATGACGATGAAAAAGGATTTCATCGAAACGTCGGCAGCGATGGAGATGGAGGAGATTACCCGGATGAAATCCCGAGAAGAATCTACTGCCAAACAATGTATACATCCACTGTTCTTTATTATTGTACGACTAGTTTCAACGCTTAGGCATCATCCTGATGATGACGCCTAAGCGTTGAAACTAGTCTTACAATAATAAAGAACAGTGGATGTATACATTGTGTTTCTTTATTTAATGAACATGAACTTCCACGAAGTTGAGCTTAAAACAATAGAAAGCAGGTAAAAGGCTGATTTGAGTGAGGTGGGTAGGCAGTTTGAAATTCTATATGAAATGTCTCACAGAAATGCGATCGAGCACCACTTATCTTTAGATACTGCAGGCTGTGAAACTAAAATACTTTTTATGGCCATTGATTTGTTTTTTTCCGAAGTGATGTGTCCACTAGTTTAGGGTTGTAACCATTGTTGGTAGCTATATTAGTGATTGTCAGGAGTTCGATGTTGAAGTTTTGGGGGAAAGGGGGATGTAAGAGGCGGTGGATCATGGAGTGGAGGGCCGCGTGTTTGTGAGAAAAATGGTGTGCGGAATCGTTAGAAATTATGTGGTCTGTATAAATAGATTTCCTATAAATTGCAAATTTGTGTCTATTTTCCCTTATTGAAATTGACAAGTCGAGGAAGTTGATTGTGTCGTTGAAGTCTTTTTCCATGGAGGAGATATCCCGATGAGAGTGTGTATAGGTAATTAAGGAAGGAGTAACTGGCGGTTGGTTCCTGTCCATAGGCATAGAATATTGTCAACGTAACAAAACCAATAACCCACGTTTTGGTTATGCTGATTGTCAAAGGTGATGTTTTTTTATGGTGATTCGTACAAAACACTTGGGAGCAGGTTCTAGGGTTGTTGAAGCCCTAATCACTAATTTCCCAACTGATAAAATTCCACAATCTTGTCATTTGGAAAGCCAAGATTGTCCCCTAATTCTACCCAAATACCTCAAGTCAGCAGCTCTGCTGGGTACATGAAACCATCCCTACCGTTCACTCAATGTTACAATCTTGTCAGATTTCACGTTTACTTTTTCATGGATACAAGGTATGATTTTATGCTGCAGTATCTTTCCAGTGATAAAGAATATATCTTGATAAAATATTTATTCATGAAAACAACATTAAAATATAAAACAAAATATTATCTTCTTTAAGGTATTCACATTAAATGTTTTATTGACAGCAATACAGGCCATAATAATAAAGTTAAACTATGTATACATTAGATATCAATTTCACTCAATGAGTGAGAAAAATAATTTTGGCAATCATTTCATTAGGAAATAAATGGCACATTTGAAGAGTAGCTCTTATTTATAAATATACCAGCAAAAAAAATATATATTAACTAGGAAGACGTAAACTCTTAGTTGCATTCTGTGAAGTGCCCCACTGGATTCTGAGAAGTTCCTCCTGC
This sequence comes from Hetaerina titia, assembly GCA_037158775.1. Taxonomy (NCBI): domain Eukaryota; kingdom Metazoa; phylum Arthropoda; class Insecta; order Odonata; family Calopterygidae; genus Hetaerina; species Hetaerina titia. The sequence goes on from CM073768.1 coordinate 28,636,391, forward strand.
TGTAAAAGCGATGTTGTCTTTTCACTTTCAATGGTAGAATTTGGTTCACTTCATAGCAGTTGTTTCATATGAGGCATAACAGTTGCATAGTTCGTAAGTTTTCTTTCATCTAAAAAAATGAAAGCTGTATTATCATATTTTAGCAGCTTCAAGAATATTTTATGTGGCATTAGGAAATCATGCCACAAGGAATATTTATTCGGTTGTATGTCATTTAAGGTAGATTTTACATGGGCACAAACTTAGCAATAAAAAACGTTTTGCCTTTGATAATATATAACTTCATGCCTGATACTACCATAAACCCTTAAATTCTACATACTTACTCCATTCCACCCAACATCCCAATCTTGTTTCTATCTTTTCCTCATTTTCCTAATGTTTTCCCCTCTATTGCTGTGTTCAACATTCAGTTTCCAACCAAAACATGCTGCATCCATCTTTCCTTCCCATAATAATCTGCTCTTCTCTCATCATCACCTTTTCCGTCCATTATCCATGCCCACATTCAAATCTATCCTCCATATTAAAGTTTTAGTGAGCTTTTTCTTTACAGTCTTACTCAAATGTCCTGTTATCTTTTCCCTCCTGGTGAAAGTTTTCTTTGCCTAACAATTCTTTACATGTCCCTACTACTAGAACCATTTGGCCCAAAATACATTGAGATCTGTAACCTTCCACTTGCTCTAGTTTATTAACTCCAATTTTAATAAGACTTTTTCAAGAACATACATAACCTTTGTTTTGCTTACATTTTCATCCTGTAACCATACTGACTTTCCAATGCACTCTAATGCTTGTTATCCCTAGACACTGGCAACACAAGGCTTGATCATTCACATACCTAACAGTGTATGACTTTACTGACTTTCCTTCCAATCACCAGTTGTTCCCAGTCAGGAAAAGGGAGTTGATGTTAGCCATCTTAAAATTTACAAGAATACTGTTGTATGGTCCAGAAATTTGATTGAGGTGAGAGTAAAAGTAATTTTCGTTGGTGCTTTAGATCAGTGTCAAGGATGGAACAAATTAAAATGGAAATGAAAACAAATTAAGAAGTGCTTGGCATGCTAGAAGAAGAAAGGTTTTTGTAAGAAATTTGAAGAAGGCAGAAGTAGCGAACATAGGAGATGCTGAGATGCAATGAAATGCTGAAGGTAGTAATATAGGGGAGTGCTGGTCAGCCAAAGTAGAGAGGAAAATAACAGGCAATCTGAAGGAATTAGAGGAAGTAGAAAGTATGCAAAGCTAAAAAATGAATTATCAGTATGGGATTTAAAACTTGTGCATCAAGTAAGTCTGGGATTGGAATTCTAGTAATTTATAATGCCAGAGTCCATCTAAAACCTACCCTAATCTGGTTTACTAGTAGTTGCCACTAATCTATTTATTAAAATAAATTAATTTGAATGCACTTAGAAGTATCTATTCCCACCAAATTCAATACATATAAAAGAAGATCAAGTTGATTGATACATAATCATTACATATTTGATAACCTTATCACAGAAGATCTTTACCAATGGAAAAATAAAAGAATGAGTGATGTTCATTTTTAGTTTCCCCTCAGAATCGACCTGTTATAGAATACATGTTGAATCCTATGTTAATTTATTTTGTTCAATATCTTACATCTCATGCAAGGTGAGTTCACTTCCTGATGTACTCAGAATAGGTTGTGAAATTCAAATTTAAGAAAAGGCAAAAATGTTTTATGGAGTTTAAATTAATATTAATGCAAGAGCACAAGGTACTCTCAGTTGATTCAAGATATGGCTCAGTCTCAGATTTCCATCAGTATTGATGCACCCAATTTAGGTGGGATTAAAATTTAAGTTAAAAGCACAAAAAACTAATTTGTAAGTGCTAGGTTCATTATATTTTGAAAGAATATCCATCAAGATGAATGGAATGGCCTTAGTTGCAGTTCGCAATATTTCATGTTATTTTTAAGGAATTGTTCATTAGGACAAAAGAAAAGAGCAAAGGAGGGATGAGTGAGTAGATGTACTACATTTGAACCTTCAGGGTATTGATAAAGATAAACTTTAGTTACGTTTCATTATTCACCCATTTGTAAATGGTGAAAGTATATATCATTAAATGGGAGTAATTATATGCCCAACATTCAAATTAAATTTTTCATAAAGTTATTTAAAAGTTTCTTGCCATCTTTACCAACCAATGCATAATCATCACAAGAGAATTCTTGAATCACCCAGGAGCAGCTAATAAGTTTTCCTCTTATTAGATATTTAAACATTTGACTTACCAATCATCTCCCTCCAATTGCCTGTTTCTTGAAAGATCCCCATCTGAGCTGCTGGAGTTAGATTGTGAAGTGAAGGAATCGGATTCTTCTTGAAAAGAATTTGAACTCCCTGCTTCAATCCAATCTGAGCCTGTGCTTGAAACACTGTTCCTTTCAGTAGATGATTCAGATGTACTGTAGAATTGCGAGAAAGAACAAGAGTACTGCATATGGAAACAAACCAATCCATCTTTTTTGTAGTAATTATATTTTTGCTCACAAATTAATGTAAGACTTTCAATGTTCTTCCACCAGAACTCAGCAGAATGTATGCTTATTTAGATTAAACTCACCATTTAAAAATGCATAGGCTAATTAAATACCTACTTCTGAGGGAGATAATGCAATTGCAACTTCTAAAAATATTTTATCAGAAAACGTAAAAGTTTCTTGAAGTTATTTGAAGCCCTGTTCTATACAGATTCCTCACCAAGACCAAAAGTGGATAAGTATTTGAAAATCTGACAGGTCTCCTATTAGCTGCAGGATTTTGAATTTTCTCTCATTCTGTCATTAATGGTGTAAATAAATTTTTTAGCTCACCGAAATTGTTAGAAACATTTTTTAAAATATAGATTCAGTAATCTGCGAATAAATATCTCCATATTTACGTACAATGTCTTCTGACTATGAAGGGACCACCTTCAGCCTTCAAAATATCAGTCCCAAAGTTCACTTTTTAACTTTACTCTTTTTGCCCATTCCTATTTTAGAAACAAGGATAATTATCCTATGTACATGCATGCACACGTGCAAAATCGCACTTGAACTGGGCATTTAATTTTTAAATTCATTTTTATCCCACAAATCGGTGCCTATGAGTATAAGTCTATTGAGGAAGTGCTTCATTATCGCCACTTTGGTCTCAAAAAGTAACATTTTGATTTTCCCATAGAAAAACTGTTGCTCTCAAACGAATAATGTTACTTCATTAAAGGGTAATAATGTCGCTTCATGGAAATTCATTTAGTGAACACCCGATGATGGACCCATCGGTTGTGTACACACCTCCCCGTCCCGTCAGACTCCTCATCGTCTGACGAGGACTCTACGTCGGGAGTCTCGGACCCTCCGCTCCCCTCCGAATCCGACCCCTCTGAGCTGCTCGAGTCACCGGAAGACGATTCCTCGTCGCTTGAGGACTCTTCGTCGCTCCCGCTCTTCTCCTCCGACCCCGAGGTGTCCGAACGGTCCAACGTCCAATCTTCATCCTCCTCGGAGTTGTAGTCGTCCGAGGTGGTGTCGTCTTCGACTTCCTTCTCGTCTTTCTCCTCATCTTCGTCCTCGCTCTGCTTCCGGTACTGCATCCACTGCGGTGCGGAGCACTTCCTCGCCTCCACCCCACGCTTCTCCTCCTCCTCCCCTTCGGAGAGCCTCTGCTTTGGAACCGGCATCCTGTGAAGCTGTCTTCTCACCAAACACTCGCTCTCAGTCAATGCCACGAGTCTATCGCGATCTCCAGTTCCTTGTTAAAAGAATTTGAACAACTTTAGAAATAAATAATGCTTGAAATCAATCACACTTGTCATTTTCATTGTTACTACACGACAATGTATGTTATAATAAATGTGGGTCGACTGTTGTCTTTCGTACGCTTCCGAAATTCAGTAGATCCCGAGTTCGAACTCAAAATGAATTGATTTCCATTAAATTCACAATTGCCTAGAGGTCGCAAGTCAACGGCCTATTCGTTGGACTGGAGATTTTTCCTAATTAAATCGAGACGATGTGGCACCCCTACATGCCAGAAGAATCCATTACGTTCTGCCCGTATTTAAAATTAGTGCATTAGGTCGACAAAAGAAAACCTTAACAGGTGTAATAATGTTAACAGGTATGGGAGAAGTTCATGCAGATTTGATAGCATCAGATTCATTTTCATAGATTAACCAATTAATTTACTGATTATTCAATTATAAATTGAATTAGTACATAGTGGCCTGTTGAACCAAGCCTCGGATCGAACCCGAGAAGTTTCTGGAGCAGTCAATGTTTCAAATTTTCAAAGTTGGAACGTGCCTGCACCTTTAAATCAAGGTTTCTCACGATCCATAGCTAGTCATCTCTTAAGTTACTCTAATGATGTCCCCTGAAAGCGTCCTTAAGTGGATTAACTATTTTTACGCGTGCTAATTTTCGCATTAAAACTGCTAGAGGGAAGTAGGAAAAGTGTCATCTAGGAGCTCTATTTATAATAATACTCTGGCAGCAAGCGTGAAGTCCTTGTTTGGAGGCGCATGAAACGTGATTGGAACATTTCAGAGCAAATATGCACCTCTTGCAGTAGCATTCTTCACTAACCTCAAGCTTGTGGAAACAGTTTCAAACTCTCCACATGGGAGACGCGGCTGATAGCGGGAACTTCTCGCCGGGGTTAAATTGTAGGGCGGGAGGCGTAAGGAATGTGCCGCATGGATTCACAAACTTTGCCCTGTCACCGAACTCTTAATACTCCCCCAGTCACTTGTTGAAGCGGTTAAACTACGTTAGTTCCGTTGTGGCTAAATTGCTTCCGAGTAATCGTCTCGGAGCAAGAAAGCCATTGGGTGAAATGTCCCCAGAGTAACGTATTTAAAGTTCGCACTTACGATCGACATTCGAACTGCAAAAGTTGCGACAGCGTTTACTCTAGGTCGAGGGACGTAACTTCCTGTATACCCCCACCCAAATGGAATGAAATGTGTAGTGCTTCAAGCACGCTCTCAATCATCCTTTTCAAAAATCACCTAAAGTTTAATTTAAAAAAAAATTTGCATTAAATGACTTTTCAACCTTCCCGTCTTCACGCGGTAACATCCGCCGTGTTTGTGGTCTAAATAGGCGATTGAACACTTACTAAATGCAAATTCAATTCAACCCCATGTTCTTATTGCCCGCGGATGGCTTCCCTGCACTGGTCAATCGGTTTCTCTAGCTGCAGTCTTAAGACTAATTGAGGGTAGAATAAAATTCTGCTGCGTTGGTGACGTGCATAAAATCGTGTTGGCGTACAAGAATTTAAACCGCGGAAAACACTTTATGGAAACGTGGACACATACCTTCAGCTCTTTCGGCAAATTCCTCTTGCTTCCGCGGGACCTTGTTCGTGGCGAAGGAAGTAAGCTTCAACTGCACTCTTACTTGCGTCTATCTGTTTGAGGGTACCGTTCCTCTTGGCTCGGGACAATGATTCCCTCTGATTGGCTTGCCTCCTCACTCTTGCGCGCATGTCCACAGTGCTAGAAGGACGTGAATCATCCTCAGAATTTGACTCGAGAAGAAAAGTATTGTCCTTGGTCCTCGCCCTGAGAACGGTAGAATACATCAGAGAGGACGCCGGGCGGGCAAGGATACTAGCAATTGCGCCGTGGCGGTGATGGAAAGGTCTTACTCACGTGGAATAGACTGCCGTGTTTTCACGCTCCACTTTCTTCTCTTGTGGGTTAGTCAAAAGTACCCAAAGCACTCATATATGATCCGTTTATCTGTTTGAGTTACGTGATCGTTGACTAAGTATGTGGGTACTTGTGAGGAAGCCCAGGTACACATCATCAGTAGTGGCACTTCCAAGTTGGTGGGATTATTTTCCATGGCACAGCTCCACGTAACGAAGATGAGATACTCGCCAAACAGCAGACATCACTATCGATATGGATTGCAATAGAAGCAAAAACTTCGTAAGTAATTTCTTTTTCTGGGGTTAGGGTTCAAATCTCCGTAAGCTAAAGATTATAATAGCGTACATGTTTATATAGATGGAATGTTTAGAGAACCGTGGTCCATATTATTATTATTGGTAGTTTACCGTTTAAGGTAGATTTTGAATGGATACAGACTCGTGAATTTCTTAGCTTCACCTAAAAAGGCAAAACCTGACACCCCACGCAATTGTGACTGCTCTTCAATTCTGGCTAAATTCTATCTTCCGTCATTCCGTCCAAAATCCTATCAAATACAAATGCTCTTCATCCATTTTCCCCGCCTTCTTTCGATTTCTCCCAACAACACATTACTCTCCACCATGCCAGGCACTTCTTCGTATTATTTCCTATCATCTACGCCTATCACACTGATTCAAAGACCAAGCTTATGAGCCGTACAAAATCACATTCCATATCAAAGCTTTCACTAGTATTTTCTTAATCTTCTTACTTAACGTCACTCATTAATTCCCTCCCTGTGCAAATTTTTGTTTCCAACTCAATCCTTCTTATATCCCTACTGCTCTGACCACCTTGGTCCTCGACGCTTGTCTACATTGATTGTAATCCCCTTGGCTGGCTGTTTAAGAAAGTTTGATTATCTACAAACCTGATTTTATGTATTGTCCAGTTGTTCCCATGCTATTTTTACCATTCTCTTCGTACGTATGTACGTCGAAAAGCTCGGTTGGTAATCGACACCCCTTTCTTCCCCTTCTTCCTAACATCTCTCCTCGCGACTATCCGCCACTCTCAACTGAGGAGCCAGAGACTTGTTCAGGTTGCGAATAAGTCACCTATCTCTTTCATTTTCTTCTATCCTCTGTAATACATTCATTAATTGTATCCAGTTTGAGTGTATCGAACGCCTTCTCTAACTCTTTGGAAGAAATAAATTCATCCTGATTGTACTCTTATTCTCTTTTCTATCATTTACCTCTTTCCTGTTATGCTATCATGGGTACATATTTCTTCCATCTCTCTTGAATCTTCCTCGGTTCAGTTAGTAATTTTCCTGTCTTATATTTCTTTCATAGTGTTTGGGGATGTTTCCTTCTTACTTCCTGATAGTCCTTTCATCTCTCTCTGCAGCGAACCCATTTCTTCCTTCCTTTGCAAATTCTCCTTATCCTGACGCTGCGTCTTCCACCCCTCTTATTAGTGCCCCACCTATATTTATTATTTATCCCTTGGTATTTTCTTTTGCCAAATTCTGTTTACATCCTTTCATTTCCTTCACTCATCTACCTTCTTAACCAACTTGTAGTAATCCATGGTTTCCTTTTCCATTTATTATTCCTATATTTTACTTAGAGGATTTCGATATTTTTTTTGGATGTGTTCCCTATTTTCTTTTATCACTGTAACCGTCTTTTTGTCTACACTAATAGTTTTTCTTCTGCATCGTGACACTCCTTTCTTTTCGTCCCGGTCAGTACTTCGGCATTCCATTTCCTCATCCATCTTCCCTGTTGCATCCTTTTGAATCCTAACTTACTATTCATTATTATTAAACGATGATTCGAATCCTCATCGGTTCCCGGGATACTGTGCGAATTGGCTACGCTACTCCTAAATTTGTCTAACCATATAGCCCTACTGATATCTCTCTGGATCTCCGGGCAATGTCATATATATATCTATACCTGTTATGGTGTTTAAACTAAGTGCTCGTTATGATTAACTTTGTCTCCTGCAGAACTAGTATTGTTGTTTTCTCCCGACGATCATTCCTTATTAACTGTAGTACTCTACCTCACTCCCTACTCTCCCTTCACTCACCAATCGTTCCCGGAACTATGAAATGTTTTCTCCAAGAAATAACCGCAATTATTTTTTATTATTGTTTGCATAACCTATTTCTTGTATCCTATATAGATACCCTTGATTTTGAAGTAATCCTTAGCTTGGTATTGTACCATTTTTAAAATTTTGAAATACATGACATTCTTTTACTCTTTATGTGTAACCTACGTAGATAGGCGCTACTTATTCAAATTCGCGGTGTAAATTTACATCCATTGTCCCTGGAAAGGTATGCAACACCTATCTTTTTTTAATGGGGATTTTTCAAAAATTCTGATCAGTTTGGTTCTGAGGGAAAACTGAGAATGGACTTCTCTCTCTGTAGAATCTGTAAAAGTGGGACTCTTACACACTTATGATCGGTTTCGGCGATAAACTTTCGATTAAAGTCCCGGCTTCATTAATAATAATTCTCTATGGACGCCGTTTTCTCCCTATATCATATATAGGAGGAAAGGAATTTGTCGAAAACAGTACTATCTTGTTGAGGAATTAAAACTCTGGAGGGAGGGATATCAGAAAATTATAATTTTACATATTGCTTATTTGTTTACGTGCTTACTTTTAATACACCTATATTTTTTGTATATGGAGGATTCAGATGACCTGTATTCATCCTTATCCATGCCCCTACTATTATTATAAAATATTTCCTTACTTAAATCATATCTGAAATAACTTCGTAAGTCATTGTGGAATTGTATCATGTGCTTCGGAAGTAAAAATGGGAGAATTGGACTCCAGTATAGCTGGAGTAAAACACACCAGTGGGAGGTGTTTATCGGTATGGGAGAGATGGTAGATTTGTTATTGTGTTCAATGTCAAATAGTAAGGTCACCAATTCAAATAAATGTTAAGGTATAATTTTTTATGGACCAATTTGAGAAACGAATTTTTTCCATTAATTGTGCATGGATTGAGTATTTGGAAAAAGTATGATAACAATCTGTCCTTTTAAAAGTTTTATAAATGCCCACTTATTTTTAAAGCCCTACCAATTTAATTGTTTTTGGCAATTTTCTCTGTCTCTTGGCTCAGAAACGTTACTTTGCTGGTGAGAGGTTGCAACCTTGTCCAGCTCCTTTATTTATTTTCCTTGTATGTTTCTTCCAACTTTCATTTGCATTCTGGTGACTTGGTTCTAGTACACCTATGTGGTAGATTATTCTCCTGTGGTTGTAACCAATGCCAGCTGTTTCAAGCAAAATTCTACATCTTGTCCCATGTGACACCGTCAAAGGTGTTCTCTAAGTTCAAGAATGGCACAATAAATTGCTGTTGACTCATAACATTTTTCTATCAACATACAATATTCATATAGAACAAGACCTCCCTCATTCCTATCATCTACCTGAATGCAAATTGGTTTTTCAGCAGGTTGCCTTCAGTTCTTCTCTTCATTCTAAGACTCATTTTTTTGTGTCAGTATTTTGGACCCATGTAACTGGACTCAACATTTGATGTCTCTCACATCTCTTGGTCCTTGTTTCATTTGGTATCAGTAAATGCATGTATTACTGAAACCAAATTATGCACATGTGTTGAAGCTTTTCTGTGTATTTTTGTTCTTAGAAGCATTTCTTTTTAATTTGCTCCGAGTATTTTCATATTTTCCCAGACTAAAATGGTGTGATTACTTAAGTTGAAATCACTTTTACATAATTAACCAGACTGTAAAAAGATGCTTAATATTGAAATCTTAAACCATCTTTTTACTGTCCTTGTATTTAATTAGTAATTCTTTCCTTGCAAACCTGAGATTATCAGCCAGTTAATAATAAGTGATCAATTGATACTTGTTCTATTTTCCAAGACATGAGATAAAAATCTGCAACTTTGTTTTACTAATGCTACATGTATCAATGCTTTAAAAACAATTATGAAAGGTGAAATATCATTTATTCCCGCTGAGTAAGCCTTCGTAATGGTCTCCATTAAAGTATTACCTTTTAAGAATTGGATTTTTTCAGGAAAATTGAAGAAAATATGTGTTCATATTTCATCTTATGATTCTAAAAAATACAAGCATTATTAATGTATGAATATCTCACATTTCCTTGAATTTTCAGCATTGACTAAGATTGAAATATTTTCAGGATCAAAAAATAAACTCCTACCTAGTAAATACAATCACCATTTGCTTGTATGCTACTATAATTCATTTTCTTCAAATGTGGATATTGCTTTTTGAAGTTGCATGGATAACAGAAAAACAGCAATTCCACAGTCAATATTTAAAAAAATAACTGCAAAAAGCTTATGACATAATTTTAACCATTACTTGGTGGAATTTAACCATTGTACAGATAACAGAATCACTAGTTCCACATTTAATATTTATTGATGACCCCTATGTGGCATCATCAGTTCATGTTATCTGATATCTGATTTGGCCAAACAGTGGTGAAACCATGGCCATCAATAAAAATTAATTTGGAAATACTGTGCCTCTGTTATCTGTACAATGGAAAAATTTCACCAAGTTATGAGTAATACAGTATCGTAAGCTTTAAGAAGTTATTTTTGAAACACTATTTTCCTGAATGGAGTTTCATGATACCATTTTAATTTTTAATTTAATAAGTCAAGGAAAAATCTTCTCAGAGCCAATTTTCATCTCTTATTTTATGAGTTAGCCATTTAGTCTTACACTTTTACACTAATGGGCAAAGCTACTACAAAGTGAATCTAGATCTTACTATCTCATAGTTTGCTAGTACAACAAAAAATAATTGAAATACCAATAATTAGATTTAAAGAAATTTAGAGATGTGGGGAAGAATGGAAAAGATAAAGAGGACTGTTGGGAAATCAAACAAAGAAGTACCACATATGGTGGGGGAAGATAGAGCATTGTTGGGAGAGGTGCAAAGAAGGCAGGAAAGATGGATGAAGAGCATTTTGATTGGAGATGGAATGCTGATGACTATGATTGAGGGGATAACATTAGACAAAAATTATAGAATGGAAAAGCCATAGCATATTTTGTTTCTTGTATAACAGACCAACAGTATTTACCAACATTAAACTCATCTTTTGAAATAATTCAAAATTGTTTTTTGACCATACCTTTAAAGTATTAAAAGTTTTTTCTGGTTGGTTAGAAATTATCATTGGGCTGGTTGAATCATTTATAAAGTTGGATAAAGTACAGATCATTTATGTTATTGTCAGTTCGTGATTAACTCTATAAAAATTCAACAGTTTTTAAATATTTGTATTAATCTTTATTATACACACTGTTTACAGGTCATAAAATAAATTTTGCATATCAATGTATCAACATTATATATTTGGCTTCATTAGCTTGCTTATATGCATTTATCACGTAAATGACGTTCAGTTGATATACATCATCTTAATACCTAGTCCAGTATTTGGTCTCCCTCGAAGGCTGGTTTTTTTCATTTAAAAAAACTACCATCAAAAGACAAACTAGTGTCCAATTTATCAAATCTATGGTTACATTGGAACGGCTCATCTTGAACAAATATTAATCATTTAAAATATACAGGTATCTCATTTTAGTTAGGGAATTTCTTGCTATAAGATATGCTCATCTTTTCTCTATAATTCAGAGCATGCCATTGTTAAGAGAGATAAATATGCAAAAATAAATAGGCTGATAAATATTTTAAAATGATAAATGAGACCCTTAAGGCCCCCACAAGGAGATGCAGTTTCCAAGAATGCCATCCTAACTTTAATGGAAAACATGAGATGAAATAAGGTGGGAATTGTGTGAAAGATTAAAAAACTTTATGGTTTTTAGTTGCTATGTCTGCATATCCTCAGATTAATCAAGAAAGCATAATGCTCAAATTTTAATTTGCTGGATAAAATAGTCATCAACCAGCACCATAAAGCTTATTGATCTTTCTTCATTACAATTAGTCTGTGATAATATGTAGAGATTATGCCTTCAGTGGCTAAAAATTGCTATAAAATCCTCTTTGGCCTAGGACAGAGGAGAATTATGAGAACATGGAATAAAATTAACCTTCAAATGTAACAATAAAAGGAGGAACCTGAGGTTGAACCCATACTATAAGTTATAAAAATATATTGCTCATACGAAAAAGCTTAGATGGTGGTCTTCGTCAAAATATTTGACATCATTTTCAGAGATTGTATTTTTATTTTGTTTGTCATTTGATGAAAATGTTTTGCAAAGGTTTTTTTTTAAATAGGCATGAATTTTACAATATTTTTTTCTTACCAATAAAACTACCACAAATCATTTACTTGATACATCTTTTGCTATCTTACTGTAATGAAATTCCGCCTAATCATGAGATTCCCATTTGTTGTAAAAACTATCTACATCGTACCAAATTGAAATTTATATCTTTCTTTCATTTTTTAAGTATTTACAGTGGAAGACATTGTGTTTTCCGAAAATAATATTGGCATGTGGGGAAAGACATGTTGTCACGAACTTTAATTTTCTGATTTAATGATCAAGCCTAATAAAATATTATTCCATTTATGATCAGTTCATTTTTTACTAGATCCTTGCTCAACAATGAAACATGCCATAGATATTCTCCCACCAATTGAGAATTATATTTCCACTATTATTATTGTAAACATGTCCATCCCTTCATAGTAACCCTTAAATCTTGACAATTACACAAGATATGGATATGAATCCCAACAATTTCAACAGGGAATGACACACCACTTCAGATCTAACAGTCTCAGGCTTAGCCTTAATAATTCTATGTAATACATTCTGAGTATAATTAGAAGGATCACAATAGTCCCTTAATGGCTTCATTGGGAATTATCAATCAAAGCTGTACACGGAATTATCCGAAGCTAACCTTACATATATACATTAAAATTATTTTTTGCATTTCATGTGAAGCCATTTTGACATGTACACTCAAACAAGCCATAAAAAAGATCATGGCAGCAAAATTGAGCTCTTTGGCGTTCTCCTGATTGTATGTGATGAAATATATAAGCAATAGTTGCAAATTTTTTGTCGAAAATAATTTGGCAACATATTTTAGTGAATTCAGAGTATTATCCTGTACAGTCTATTAGCAAATATGCCCTGTTACCACTTTTTAAAGTTAATGAGTCAATAGTTATAAACCTCTAATTCAGTGGCGTACTGTCAAAACTGACAATTCAATTGTAATAGACGTGGCAAAATTTCATTTGAAGGGAGTGACATTATTATTGTATACTCTTTAGAAAGAGATTAATGAAAATTTGAATGAGCCCAATGCACATTGGGTCTGCATTCCACTCTCAAATTCCACAGGTTAATGGAGAGATGCCAATGTAAATCAAATGTGTGAATGATATCACAAAGTTCCTTTGAGCTCTCATTGGTTTAACACCTCAAAAACACTGTTCCAAATTCCACTCTTTGCTTGCTAATTTAAATTTCATTAACCTTGTATTTTATATATATGGGGAACTGGTTGGAGCAAGTGGATACATAATTTGAAGCCTTTTATTAGATAATGACCACAGCAAAGCTTTTGGGGGTAAAATTTGGAAGAATATCATTAGAAATTATTCTTCAGTCTTCGGTCCAAGGGAAAAGAAAATGCATTGGTGGTAATATATTATCGATTAGGAATTGGAAATCCAAGAGGTTACTTTTTTGAATTGCTTGTGTGGATGAAGTACGGCTAGACTTCTACTTTCTTGTTTTGGGGAAATTCCACAGATATTGTTCGTTTATTACTATGAATGTCCCTCTTTTCATTAGTTTGGTCTTCAGAATACCCAGTAACTATAAAGTATAGAGATTTTTAACATTGGTGCATATTGCTTTTGTTATAGATCACAATACAGAGTAGGACTATGCAATAGGATAAAACCAGCATGGCAAATACTCGCTGCCATGTTTAATTATTATAATTTTCCTAGGACACAGAGTATCCCTTAAAGTGGTTAAGGTCTAAAGATGGCTTACAGACAAGCAGTTGTAAAAGCTTGCAAGGGATGAATCAGAGCTTACATGATATCTATATGCGAGTATTCGATCACTTCAACTTCAGCTTTCAATACTTATTACCACAAACAATCCATACTGGAATACATAAGTATTCCTTATTAAAAACATTATAAATTCACCTTTTCATTCCATCTTCACTGAATGATTAAGCTTCACTAAGACCATTTTTTTAAATTTCTCGCTGTCAGCTAAATTCACCAATTGTTCCGCCAATGCCTTCTTTCCACTTCACCTAGTTTCAGCTACTTCTGATACTTTTCAGCACCACCCCAAGATTTCTAACTTGAGAGCTGTACTGAAGGAGAAATCAATTAGTCGGTCGAACCCCCTTTCCCGTGCCCACTGGTGAATTTATTCTGTTGAAGACAAAGAAACTGTACAACCCGTTCAAAGTACGTACATCATAAATTACAACTGGCGCACTTGATGTAAGTTTCATACACTCACTCGGCGTTGCGCCTATAAAGTCTCCCCACCCATGGCATCACTTATTTCCCACAAAGACGACCACTTAGTTCGTATTAAGCCATACAACATCAAGTAAAAAAAACCTCTACCCGAGGAGTCCTCTCTCTTCACGTGCGAAGCATGATGCGTAGGCAGTGGATTATTCAAGACTTATCCGCGAGGAACTCCTCTCATTTTATTTTCGGAGAAAATATCTTTAAAAAACTCTCAAGAAAGCGGAGAAGGCGCAAACACCAGCCACCGCCGGTTCACCCACATCACTCAAACCAGGCCGTCGGTGGGAAGCAGGCTCTGCCGGCACATGGGCGCGAGGAGATAAAATATTATGAGAAAGATGCATATGTTTTTGATGTACATGCAGAGGCGTGGGCGGGGGGGACAGGGGGTTGCTCGCCCTCGAAGGCGGTCCCAGTCGGCACACGAGCAATCGGCGGCGTGGGGGCGCGGCGCCGTCCGAGGGGGCGCCGCCGGCCGCGCGGGAACACGAAGGAGGAAGCTCGGCCGGCTGTGGTAAGCGGGCGGCGGGAGGGGCGGTGCCGCCTTCCCCATTCAGCGCCCCCCGCCTCCTCCACCGCTGCCCCCCGCCGCCGCGACCTGCCACCCGCCGCCCCCCTCCTCACCCCACTCCTCACCCTCCGTACCCGCGTCCCCCGGCTGGCTCTCCAGCACCCACGACCACAGCCTCTTCTGCGCCTGGGCGTAGCGGTCCGCACCGCCCTCCACGCCACATGCCGCCAGGAGGCGCCGGAGCTTCCGTCGGCTCGGGTCCAACTCCTCCTCGTCCTCCTCCTCGTCTTCCTCGTTGGCCTCCATGTCCCAGCACTCGTCCTCAAACTCGTAGAACTCCTCCTCCTCGTCGTCGTCGGCGGCGTCACGTTGTGGCGAGATCATGGTCCCGCCCGCCGCTTCCGGGACCGTCAGGAATTTGCCGGACGTAACGCCGTGGTCCGCCGCCCCGTGGAACCCCTGGTTGTCAGCGGCGCGCGGCGAGGCGTTGCCGCAGCGGGACCTGGCGGAGCGATTGTCGACCGAGGCCCTCCTGAGGGTGTCCGGCGGCCTAACCAGGGGCCTGTGAACGGACTGGGTCACTTGGGTCATTGTGGATGAGGCGGAGTTGGGTTGGGGCGAGGCGGGGTAAAAGGTTCTGTCCAGCCACGGGTCGTCTAGGTACTTATAGACTTCAGAGACCGGAGAGCGGGACTCGGGATCCGGGTCGAGGAGGCGTCGAGCGAGCCGGAGGAAGCGAGCGCTGTAGCGGCGGAACCTGGCCGGGATCTGCAAAGAGAGGAATGCGATCATGAGACGGGAAATGGGAAATACGTTATCTCTACACTACAGATTGCTTCGAACATTAATTGATCTGAGATTTTCCCGGCGACTACACTGGATGAAGATTTCTCTGCTATCCCACCGTGAATGAGCATCGGTCGTAACGTACGTTTCGATAGCTAAGGCCACCATCTCGTCCAAGGATATGCGTTCTACTGCCAGGCATGCTGAAGACTTTGGCGGACTTCGTCAGCGAAACTTCGTTACTGGCTTCAGGCTGTTCTATGGGAAACCCGAAAACTCAGCATCTACGTCAAGCGACCTTGCGAAGTAAGGAGGAATTTTCTCCTTCTTACTTAGATTCTTTCCCCCTGATGCCTAAGTGTCGATGATTTCCTTCTCAAGATTCGAGATAGGATGTCTTGGTATCTCGGATTATTTTCTGCTTGGAAACACGCACTCCTCCCTAAAAGAAGGAAATCCCTGGTGCCGCTCACCTTCGTGGTTCGCCTCCGCTGCCACCGGATGAAGGAGTTGTATTCGGGATCGGCAGCCTCCGCCACGGACCACGGTTGCACCTCGAGGGGTGCGGGGACAGTGGACACGGACGCCCGCTGCACTGCCGTCGCCACCGCGTTCCTCGGCACTGAACCCCTCCGGCAGCCTTTTGGGGCCGTCGTGTCCGCCGTCTTGTTCCGGCCCTTCCGCGTCCACCACCACGACGAGCCACCCGTCGCCTCCGCCGCTGAAACCTCCGCTGCCTTCGCGGCGCCTGTGGCCGAGAGGAGAAGTGACGACGATCTCAGTCTCACTTTCAATCATATACTTAATTTACTACGCAGTGATAATGTGTATCGATTGCAAGCGAGCAGCGAGGTAATAACATTTTACCCGTTTTGCGTTGCGTTTTCGCCGCAGAATAGAAATCCCTATGGAATTGAGAATAATAATGACACGGCAAATAACAATACTTGAAAATTGGAATGTATTAATTATAACTCTAATGTAAAGGACTTTTTGGAGAATAAATAATGAAGAAGACTACAGAATGAAATAGATCAAGGGAAAGAGGTGAACAAGTCACATATGCTTTGTACGATTTCTTACTTAAGACTGTGACAAAATAAAAGGCTAAATAAAGTGATAGTTTAACCGGAAGGCTAAGAACAAGGCGCAGGTGAAACAGTAGAGAGGAAACTGAGAACAGCTTTGAAGGCATGAAGAAAATAATGGATTTGGAATGGCCAGAATTCTAACCTTAAGAAAAATGAAATAAATCGAGGAAATTCATCATTAAATAAAAAGTTGGTCCAGATTTAAACATCGGACTCCCAAATTGCGGATCAGGTGTGCCAACTTGTCATAATATCTAAACTTAAATTTGGAGATTGGTCATTAAAATATAATTTCTGGGACTTGAAAATTCAATCTCACAATAATTGATTGAATTTTTTAATAAAAAGCATTAACAAGTTATTTTAATTCAGGTACTAAAGCATTTGTGTTACTTTGGCGAAAACAGTTGGCGTACTACATTCAATTTGAGCAGTCGTGAATACTTTGAACACAATCATCCTATTATCCACAATAACCAAACTTTGGTTTTGAGGAACTAGGGTAAGAGTTTTTCGTGGGTTAAATTTTAAGGCATGAGAAATCCACACATTCAGGGTAAGAGGGTTCCTTTCCCTGTAACACCATTCGGTTTTCCTCGAAGTACGAACAACCAAAAATCACACCACTTGGATTTTTAAAGCTATTGTCGAAAGGCATCATCTGAGCTTAGAATCCGTGGTCCTCCGAGCACTCCCACCACTGGCCCGTCGCCTTAAGACTTTAAGCAGAGTCAATAAATTATTTCCTCATCTTAAAAAGTTGCATCCTCAGTCTCGAACTGATTTGCGAAAGCTTTCACACCGACTTCGACAAGATGCCAATATGCCTTCATTATGTAACAGTGATTGTTTGAGGATGTGGTTAGCTGTCTCTTTCCTCTTTCCGGCGCCTTGATAGGAGGACAACTCTACATACAACTGTGTTTGATTAATCTTGGGAACAAACAGTATTTAAGTATCCTCTCGCTCCGGAAAGAGTATAGGTCTCCAGGACTAGAACAAAATGGCCGACAATCATTCCATCAACTTGTAATGGACATCTAAAAATGGATGAGTTTATTTTTTTAGAGTACCCTGGAGGATTAATCGCTTCTTGTCGCTTTCAGGTTTAAAATTATTCCGCCAGATCGAAGTCCCAACCCCCTCATATCTGTAGGTGAATTGATGTCGCAAGTTGATGGAGGTTCATAAAGGAGGCGGACACCACCAGACCGCCGATCTCACTCAATCCTAATGTTCCCATTCTAATATGCTTCCATTAATCAGCGTGGTCCGAAAAACTGTCTGGGACATTTATTGTCGAACGGCACTTGAGAGGAGAGGGAACCTGCGCGAGGAGTCCATTGGGAATCCCGACGCTCGATTTGATTACCTACTTGCGCGACCCGGCTGCGCGGTCTGATGTGAATGCCCTCGAAAATAAAATTTTCCGCTATGAAAGAAACGTTCGCCGACGCTATTCGGGATCGGCGGTCTTCGGGGGTAATGCCCGCGATGCGGGACATCCATTTGCGCGGGACCATGCCCTTAACGTCCGATCGTCTGCTCCCATCACATCCTCTTTTCCCATTCTCCTCCTCCTCTTCCCTCCCACTCCCCTTTATGTCCCGTCTCTCCCGGGCGATCTCTGCCAGAAAGTCCGTGGAAATCTACGTCAATTTAGGAGAAAGGGGCAAAAAATTAGGGAGGAGCCGTAAAATCTTTAGATGTCTTCACGGGCGGGGTGATACCCACGATTTAAGTAAGGTTATGGGTACATCATAAACTTTATCCTTTGGCTTTTGTCCAGTCCTATTGATATGTTGTATGCCGTGTGTTAGTTAATTCGGTTTCCTCAATCAGCTTCGCGGAGATGATAAACATGTGAGAATCAACAGGAATACTTTCGTGACACGCGGAATCGTGTTGAAGAGATACACGCGAGGTCGTCGTTCGCGCCTGATTTAAACGCTAAACGGAAGACGATTCATGATTCAAAGACATTTTCATCGCTAAGTTCTATCCGGTTCAAAGAGGCGGTACTAAAAGTTTATTTGTTGTGCTACACTATCGCATGGAAATTAAATTTGACATTATCTATTGAATATAATATTAAGTGCTTGCCAAAGGTAAATGTTCACTTACAAGTTGATATCAATCACATGCTCACACATTTGTCCGTCTTTTATTGGATTACCGCTTCGCGCTTCATTCCTATTATGAATAAAGTTACATTTATTAAAACAGGTGGCATAATTATTTTATTATCGTGCCACGCTCATATTACCTCATATCACACTCATGTCACAAGATCATATTTTATTTGTAATCGGACTTCTTTATTTAAAATGGATTTTTTAAAATTCTACCGTTTTAAAACATAATCTTTTATTTCAAACCTTTTGCCTCCTTGGAATTAATTCACGTACGCCGTGATTCTAGAACTTAGTCACGTTTACGACATTGTACGCTAGTGTGCGAGAATCGGTCCGTGAGGTATACAATGGCTCAAATTTGCAAATTTCAACGCTGCATTTACAATTTTCACCGATCTTAGCTCTCGACAACGATTGGCAGCATTAAATCCTTTTCTTAATATTTTTCTGTTCCCCTGATTGCAGCGGTAAATACGTACACAAGAAAGCTAGAAGAAAAAATGTAATTTTTCGTGCTCTCACCGAGTAAAAAAATTGGCAAAAAAACGCAGATGGCAATTCCCAACGTTTGGCAACACCGTTCCGTATGCCCGATCCGACTCCCTCGCCATCTTGTTCTTCATCTTCCCGTTAAAGGCGCATTGGGAGCGAGAGGAGAGCTTGATCGCCGACCACAGGTGCCTCTTGGCCCACCGGAAGGAATTTGTCTCCATCCCAAGGACTGAACTAGTGCCAGAGTGAGGGAGGAGGGAGTACCATAAAAGTGTGCCAGGAAGTAGAGGAGTAGGGGTAGGGTGTGAGAGATGACATAAAAGACAGGGTGAGATCGTGGACGGAAGGGTGAATATATGCAAAGATTTACCACTTAGCCTTCCTTGAAGTTCTTATCGTGTGATTCTAGATCCACGAAAAAGTTCTCCCTCCCCCGTGAATGAAATGATTGATGACTTATCAACCATACAGTAGTTTCGCGGTATCAAAAGAAGTTCCCTCTCCGAAAAAAATAAAAAGTGCAATGAGATCGACCGATAGGGTGGGCGCTTTTTACTCCAACTACCATCATAAAACGTCTAGAAAAGCATTCGGCTGTCCCCAACGAGCTGGAATTGATGGAACGTCTTGTTTCCCACGCCACTTGGGTCTTAGGGGAACCTTTGAAATATAGACAACGACGGAACACCACTTAACCAAAGACCCTTTACAGTCAACTCACGAAGAGGGTGATGTTAATTGATGTTTGATTAACGTTTTGCTAATATTTGACGTGACTATTTTTAATTTTTGCTGATGCTCTCCGCACGTGTTAGTGGTGGCGGTAGGTTTTTTGGAGTGAGGGTATCATCTTTCTTTTTTTAAAGAAGCTATTTCACTCGCACATTTCTTTGTAGCATGTACTGTCACGATAAAAGCAAGGTGGTTTTGACTTAGAATTGTTGTCAAGGTTTTTTTCTAATTCGTTTCTCTTGTAAATTTGTCTTTTATTTAGATTTATCTTACTTGGTTTTGAAAACAATGTTGAGTGATATTTTTGGCGATATTCAAAGGTAGGAGTGGGTCAAGTGATCGAATGGGGAGTTTTATCATTTCTTATATTGGAAGTTAGAATATTTCAACGAGATGAGGCTCTCTGATGATGGGAATCTGCGCAGTGCTTTCCGGCAAGAGGCCCATTTCCCTCCTTCCGAAGCGGCCCCGAGCGAGGGTGGGAAGATGAGTTCTCTCGACTTTCACTGACCTTGCCGTGAACAAAATTGCGGTTTTCTGAAAAAATATGACTTTCGTTTTATTTTGAAATTGCGAGCAATGTATACCTTGTTTTTTGTTCCATATTTTAACACAAAGCTGACTTGTGTATGTGAAAAATCAAATTATTTTCGGGCAAACAAGAGTGACTCCAAAGGCAGCGACATTTAAAAAGCTAAGTATACTTCAATACAATCCATGCGTACCGCAGAGTTCACGCTCGACCATCGGTACGGGGTTATATTTAGGGAAGTACCATGAGAGTTGAGGAGTTTTCCTCACGCCGGGGATACCATCATAGGAAATACACACACATCAGTACAATTCACATGTATTTCCTACGATGGGATCCCTATGCATATATTTCATTAAAGTGCGCTTGTTTTAAATTATTACGTCCTTGGGAGTCATATTTATTTTATTCAATTAAAATCAAAGAACTGCAGGAGAGGCCGCGACAGTATCTTTAACGGAGACTTGTACAGCTTCAATCTTGCAATTGTCTATTTGCGGTTTGGTAGATAAACCTAATGATGCTCCTTGAAAATCCTGAAAGAAGAGTCCTAGGTATGAAGCTAAGGTGACAAGCTACAAAAACTAAACGACACATCTCATTTCGTGAAATTACTGGCTGCAAAATTCGCGAGAATGGTGATGATTCGCAATGAAAGGATTCGTGTTGCTTCTAGAACATAAATTACAGCGCAAATTAGTTTTGAGTCTCACGCAATTTGCTTACTAAATTTAGAAATCATATCGTAATCAGTGTCAAACACGCAAGCGAATGTTTGGCTCGGTATATTGCGAAATTCGGAGCATAATACATATTTTGTAAAGCACCAGTAAGAATCGAGCATTGGCATCGAAATTTTCCTTCCTGTTTGGTAAAGTCACACAAGTACTAACGGTGTTGGCAAACTCAGTTTACCGTAACACCTTTCGTATAGGGTTGTCAAAATTATTTTCGGATCTTAATCCTGATTACTTAAGTGGAGTTCATAATTGTTTAAGTTAATGACGCTAGAACGACATGGGTTCAACCAGAACAATATCCCAGCTTTGCAATTTTGTGAGATGTAGAATTATATGAGAAATCATAAACATCATTCGTCCGCAATTTAGAAAGCTCTTCCTTGTGTTAATACGAGGTGAGCTCTTCGCGTGGCCAGTAAAATCAGTCCTTAGGTTCATATGAAATTGTAACCTTTTAAGTTTAGGATGCCACCTGATATTCCAATGCCGATGATCGTATATTTTCGCCACATAAGAAGTAAAACTTATTATAAATAATCCATGAAAATAAACGTGCATGTACAAGAGACGAAAGATACGCCACTTTGTTATGATTCCGTGATGGTATTGGTAGAGTCTTCTTTAACAGAGATTTTGAAAATTTGTCTTAATGTTATCAAGAACCGGAACTAGTTGCGCAGTGCATTGACATCTATGACTGGGAGCGATTCAGTTTCGCATGTCACACGTAAGAGTCGAAAGATACGCATTTGGCCAATGAGCTAAAATTTTTGCGGCATATAATCATCGCAGACAAACGCCGACTAATTGTAGAATTGATAGAATTACGATGATTTGGGACGGTTACTGAAAAACTGAAAATCGACCAAACACCTCACCACGTAGACGTTACGGAATTGTAAATTTAATATCATGATTGAACATTGATAAAAATATACGTAGCTAACAGATAGTGGCAAGTGATGCACCCAATAAAAACAAATTTTGTGCGCAGTAAATCACTCTGCGGATCTGATACTTTTGAAAAAACTTACCTAAGTAAGAGCTTTTGAAATTTTCTCTAGATGGCTGAGGTTGAAGACCTCTAACAATTTCTTCCACATCCGTGGAAAAAAGCAAAAATGTGCTTATAATAATAATAATGGTACAATTGCTGAATTTTATCAAGTTCATGCTGCTCGGTTCAATTTTGATTACAGTTTAATAATGTAATTTTGATTATGATGATATTTTGATACGATATGCTAACTATTATTTATACCATCCTGAAAAACTGTACAAAAGAGGTTTTTTCCTTTGGGATGCGAAATAAGGAAAGAAGATGAATATATAAGATTAGAAGAAAATATTCCACGGGGAATTTAACGCCTTAAACGCCACAGCAGTTAAGTCAAGAAAATATATTTTTAACAGAGTTAAGTCTAAAGTTAAAGCCTGATAAAATTAACTTCGTTTAAGTTAAATCAGACGTATCTTCTGAGGTAATTTTCGGATTGATTTGACAAATATTTAATATCTTCCCCCCCCCACAAAATATCATCTCAAAAAAATCTATTTCTCGAAGGAGAAATGAATCATTGTAAAAGATGACAGGCAAATTTCACCAAATAACGTGAGAAATTATTCTTATGACTTATGAACTCTTTCATCGGACATATTGAATTACAAAATGTCCAGACGTTACGTTTTTCTTTCTTCTATAATGAACGCTATACGTTAAAAGAAAAATACATTAGTGGTTTGAGAGTTGACACGAAAACGTGACTACATATTTAAGCTAACAGTTCACGTTAACGTTTAACGCGTTGCTACTCATGTTTTCGTGTATTTTATACATTTCCGTAATGAAGGGTGTAGATAATAATGATCACAGGTTGATGTTAAGAGTACTCATTCATAGGTTAAAACGGCATGGTGATGCAACAGAAAAGTGAAGAAATAGATACTCGCGTTAGCACAGTGATGTTTAGTAGTGTTGTCACCCATGGTATCGGTGTGGGCTAGCCTTTCGCCCGGCAAGTACTGCCCACACAGCCACCCCATTTAGTCACCACCGCGGGACTCACCCGTGGTTGTCGGCGCCGGGGCGTTGTTGTTGGCGGAATTGGCGGCGAGGGCGGCGGCGGCGTTGGCGGCGGCGGCCAGCGTGGTGCAGATGAGGAGGCCCAGCTGGAAGGCGTCCGAGGCGGGCCGGCACTCGTAGTGCTCCCGGTCGAGCGTGGCGCGGACCTCGGGCGGCACCCACGCTGACCACGTGGTGCGCACCTTGGTGACGAGGGTTCCGGAGCGCCTCGCGGAGCCCAGGTCGCAGATCTAGTGTGAGCAGAGGGTGGTAGAGTGATATAAATGAGTTTTTTTTATTTTGAGAGAAGTGGACTTCTAGGCTTAGATGATGACTCATTAAGGTTAATATAGGTCTAGATTGCAAATGTGCTAGATAGCAAATGGTTTTTGAATAGGCGTGTCAAAGCTTTTCTTGAAATAATTCTATAAATTGCCTACATTACGCATGTGTAAAGTTGGTCCAGTTATAAAATGTCGTCACTATAAAATTTCGTGTAAGTATTGTACGATAGCCCTCCACTGAATCCAACTTTAAGTTGAGCAGTTATACTTAGATAATAACCGAAATGGCGGAGCAAAATATCACTCGTGTCTAGCAGGACTCCCATCACCTTAAACGGGTAATAATCCATCCTTTTCCTGGCTTCAGATATGGATCTAAATGCCATTAGAATATAAATACTGAATTTTAAATACTTGTATTGTGTAACATTGCACATTTGTATTTGCTTGGGAAACTTAACTGTTTTTCAACAGACAATAGGGAGAGAAAATTCCCCGTACGTTTTGAAAGCAAGAACAGCTCGTGATTTGCACTAGTCGCTCTTTATTTCTTAAATCGATTTTTTTCTGAGTTTATGATCGAAGGAGGTTCGATCGTGACTGCACGAGTCAGTGTGTAACCTTATTTTAAGAACTAATGACGATCGACGAACTTAATGTAAAACTCAATAATTTGTATTTCTCAAATAGATATGGAATAAATAGTGTATTTAGGACTTCCGAGAATACTATTAATTTTTTAAACGTGCTCAAAATATATTTTTGGCTAGTCTTGTGGCGCCAGTTATCACTGAAGCTATGTGTTTTTGGCTGTTTTCCCACAAAGTCGGTAATATTATTTAAAGTCGGTTGGATCTTGTTATGATGACATTATTACAATTTTATGTAACTGCACAAATAATATTAGGTTTTCGTGATAATGCCACGTTTTATTGTACTATTAATCCATAATTACTCTGTTGATAGTCTTCCACTCTCACAAGAACAATATAATCTTAGATTTTAAAATTCATTTCCTGTAAATAATATGTCAATACTTTGTTTCATCATCTCCATTTGAAATAGTGTAATTATGACTAAAAATACAGGAAATTAATCAAAATGACATTTTCTTGATATCGACTTCCTTAATGTGACCAGTTTAATAGTAAAAATACGTAAGCACTTCGACTCCATATCTAAAGTTCAATCGTGAAATATGCCGTTTGGAAAATGTCAGAAATTAAAGGGCTATCGGCTGGGTAAAAATATTTTGAATATTCGCCCTACGAAAAGAGAAAATGCGGTTTCATAGTGGTCACTACCATTTTGAGAAGTAAATGAACTTAAATATTGAGAACGTGGAAAAAATATTTTATTAGTAGTACTTTGACTATCAATAAAATCATAATATGTTTCTTGAAGATCATCGTAATTTATGAACAGCTTTCACCGAGTTTAAGGCAAAAATATATGCTAAAAAATGAAGTTTTTGGTCGTAAAAACTCAAGCTCGCCTTGTATACCTAATTTTGCAATATTTCCGTTTCATTTATAGAAATTTTATTTTAAAATAGCTATGACAAAATAAATGTCAGGCAATAGAAATTAAATGTCATCTAATTTTTTCAGCAAATACAGTAAGGTCTCATCTTAATGTTGCATTGACACATTCTTAATAATTTTTGAACTGTGCAGTTCCCATTAGTGGGACTCTTGTAATTTTTTGAGACAACAGAACACTGGAAAGTTTCACGATTTCATCAGTGGGATGCCTGGAAAAGGGTCGGGGATTTTCGGGGAATAGCGGCGGTCTTCTCTCGCTCTCCTGCCCGCCCACTAACCTTGACGAGCGAGAGGTCGGCGGCGAAGACGAGGACGTTCTCCAGCTTGAGGTCTCGGTGGACGACGCCCGCGTCGTGCATGAACGAGAGAGCGGAGGCGAGCTGGCGGGCAGCCCTCTTAACTGACGCCTCCGGTGAGCCGCACTCGGATGCCATGCTGATGGAAGCCACTGAGGGGCGGCCTCGGACGATGCCAGGGGACGCACCCCGTCGCCACAGAGGGGCCTTACACCTGAGGAGGCGGAAATCCGTTCGGATTACAGAGAGATATAGGAATACTTACATAAACGCGCGCGATAGTCAGGAAGTGGGTGGAAACGAAGATGCCTTGGTTTGTGAGGCCCCTGGGAAGCCAGAAATAAAATGACCATACGGAGAAGGACCTCGGGATTCAAAATACGGAAATGAAGCTGTGATACACTCAACTTTCGATAATGAGAGGATGCTATAAAATATTGCGGATCCCCCTGTACAAAAATTATGCAGTAAGAAGGGCGAAGAAAAGGTTAGGCAAAATTCACTGTAAAACTTATATTTAAACCAAAAATTTCCGCGAGGTAACATATTGATGCTGAGAGCTCAAGGTATTTCTAAATAAAATGTACATAAATAGAAAAAAAACTTAAAATTAGCGATTTGTATGAGAGCATTTGTTTTCATTCCTTTTGTGGTTGCCTATAAACGGGAGCCAACTGTACCTAAGACGATGTACGTATATAATTCTTTTTTCAGCCTTAAATAATTGGAAAGGAGGAGAAATGGTGGTCAGAGAAATTTTTAGCCTTGATTAGCTCGTTCATGAAGATAAAATGAAAAAAAAGGTTGACCTTTTGGAGAAAGTACGGGTTTCAAATGCAAATGAAGTCAATTGATTTTTCCACCTTGACTCTCTGACCTCCGTTTGGGCATAAGTTACCATTTCTTACTACTTTCAATGTGATTGATCTCCAATACTCATAGTTTTTTGCTAAATTAAAGATATTGCCTCTCGAATCGGGCTACAATTGACTGTTTTCATTAGTTGCCGCTAGTCTAATTACAAATGGAGTTGTCTTTCCCGGATAAACATCCTCATGAAATCGACTCGAAGAGAGATGTGCTTTATTCAACTATGAAACTGTTGAACTTTAAACTTTTCATTTATGCATTCTGAATTAGCTCGGTATTTTTCTAATTCTCATCCTACACAATTTACCATCTGGTCAAAAACTGATTGTTTCCAGAAACTAATGATTTCGTGTGCCACGGGAAGTGAACTTGTTTGCAACCTCATAATTAATTATCCCCTTATTATTCCTCGTAGTTCACGTGAGTAATCATTATTGAAAACCACCTCTTACTCGCTGTTGCTGCTCTCTAGGGCAAGAGCGATTCTGTCAGGAGTGTTGTCGAGGGAGGGAGGGGTCCGAAGGGAGGCGGGCAGCCCGCACTCACCAGAGGGCCACGTGGGCGGAGAGGTCCCCGAGCGGCGCCACCTCCTGCGCCATGACGTAGAAGGCGGGCAGGGGCTGCGTTTGTGGGAACAGCGGAGGCCCCACGGATGTCGCGCCAGGCGTGGAGGGCGAGTGCCCCCCCTGGGGACTCAGTTGACTCACTCCGTTCCCCTTGGTGGGCGTCGGACGCTCAAGGCTGGCCAACCTGAAATCGTAACGTGATCTTTCCACTCTTTGTCTGGGAAACACAAAGGACTGCGGGGGTGGGTGTGTGTGGGAGTGGACCGAGCGACACGCCGCGTCTCGCTAGCGGATCACCCCTCACGCGGATACTATTACGCATTATCAAACGTAGTGGCTTCAGCTGGAAACTTTATGAATGTTTCGCCAAGCCTCTGTTTGCCTTCCGTTCGGTATTGAGTTTCGGTTCCAATTAAACCTCAATCAAATTAATGAAGAATGTAGAACAAATGAATCAAGTGCATTTTGGTAACATTCAACGGACAGTATGAATGATTGTTAAAATTTAACGTTCAACAAAAGTTGATATCCTCCACATCCTAACATCAGCGCACTTCTAAGTTAGCAGTAATTGTGGATTCATATCCAACATTCGAGTTATTAACTTTTTCCAGTGGAATTACGAGATCATTTCATTTTTCTGTTGGATTTGAACTAATTTATTTTATGTATTACTAGAGAGAGTTGAATTGTTCAATTTTAGGAAAATAATATTTTTAAAAAGGGAACAATAGAGTTATGAAAAGTTCCTCTGTGTTTAACTCAAGTGTTGAATTTCATCGCCAATTGACTGAGTTGAGCAAGAGTGGTAAAATTCCAGAATAAATACATCGGTATGTAAAGTGAAGTTTACTCAACGAATTCACCAGAAAAACTTTGTACGACAATATGAAATAATGAAATTATTGTTTGCAAAACCTCAGAGTTTGCTGTCGTACTCTTTTTAATTCCAAAGAAAGACATAATGAAGCTATATATTGAGGGGAAAAGTAATGGTCTAAGACAGTAGGCGTGATAAAAGCTATTTCAAAGAAACCAATAAATTGAATTTAAATATAGTTCCTAATAAAAATTCAAGACTCCACATTATATTATATATTCTGCCTGGTCCTCTAGAGTCCAAGAACGTGGTATGTTTGCGTTATCCCCCCTTACCTGCATGAGGCGTACCCAGATGTGGTGCCGGAGTTTGCGGACGGGTGCCTGGAGATGGTGGCGGCGCCGGGGGTGCGGGCATCCGTCGCGCCCCCGCCACTCACCACCGCCGACCCCCGCACCACGAACGCCGCGCTCTCGTACGTGGTGACGATGCCTTGGTGTGTGCCCAGCTTGATGCTGTAGTGCAGCTCGCGGTAGAAATCCCGAGGCTTGGTGAGCTCTGCATGGACCGCCTGCGAAGGAACCGTTTGCCTGTCACTGCGAGATTCACTCCACATCAGGGGTGGAACCGTAGCCATGGCCCTTGATTGGATGAGGTCGCTTTTTACGTAAAAGGTCAGGGACTCTGATTTGAATTTATATTTTATCGGAGAAGTGACCGTCGTATTTTTTCCCGCACGGGTATCTCCTCGATATTTACGTTTGATTTCCGTAACCAATCAGTGCTAAACAAGAATCATTGTGCATATGTTGACAAGAAGGAATCATGAAAAAAGATCAGTGCACCCTTTTTTACGTTTGTTGCAGAATGGGAGGCAACAACATTATGATTTCATGGTACGTTAGATTTGGAGTTTTTCTCTGCTCCAATGAGTGCCTAGCATAAACATTGAGTGTTGCCAATCGCGCTTGAATAACACCCAATAGAGACAGATTTCCAGTTTTCATGTGTAACTGTAAGCTCTGCATTGCCTATTCAAGCACTATTTCACTCACACAATGAATAATAGTAGTTAAGTGGATGCTGATAAGATGAGATGCTGATTAAGAAATCACTCTCAATTGAATGCCTCATTTTCTAAAAAGAGATTCTTTCAACTTCATGGTAACTCTATTTTCCAAATATGTAATCAAATCCCTCTTTCGCAGAAAAATAGCGTAAAGTTAGGTAAGAGAGTTCGAAAATATTATTTGAAGGGTGAGTGAATTGCAAAAATGTATAGGGCGAAAAAAACATGAAGCCGACGGCGTACGTATTTGGTCAAAAATATTTTCAGTATTGCGCAACTATACTTGTATTGATTAACTTTTTGTGGTAAATAAATGCAAAATCACAAAGTGTCTTTTCAATTGAAAAAAATTAAACTTTGAACAAAAAAATAAAGGGTCTGAAATATAATTTGAATTTGGCTACTTTAATTTATTATTACACTGCGCCTATTTTGCTAATCGAAATGTAACAACAATGCTCCAAAAGGTAGTTGATCAAGCCATTGCATGCATACCTAGTGACAACGTACCAGGTACTTCGTTTCATGACTGAATGATCAATTGTTCGTTTATTTTTTTAGCATCTTCATGTATGAAATTTAGATAATTGTTTTGGTAATCGCTTTTTAAACATGAATTTTTCCTTATTTTTAAGGAAACGAGGACTACATGTCTATCATGTAATCCTCGATCATCACTCGATCACACTAGGACGCAAAGAAAGTTCTTTAATAAACACATTGTTTTCTCTCTTTACTGTTATTTGAAATATGTTAGATCAGCTCTTTTAAAATTGATGGGATGTCATCAAACACAGCAGTTCCACACTTAATATTTATTTACGACTATGGTTTCAACATTATGTGGCATCATCAGTGTGATGAACTCATGGCCGTAAATAAATATTAATAAAGGAATTACTGTGTTTCATATTATCCGTATAATGGAAAAATTGCACCGAGTAATGGTGGAAGCAGTGTCATATGTCCTAAAGACTGTCAGAGAGTGACTGAGCATTACCTTGAGCGCGAGCGGGGCGCCGTTCCTCCGCCTCGCGAGGAGCACCCTAGCAAAGCACCCCTCGGCCAGAGTCCGTATCACATCGTAGTCGCAGCCGCTGTTGGACAAGTGGCCCTGGTAAGGCGCACCGCCGCCGAGGGCCGAGTGCGGCGGTGGCGGGCACGGGGACAGGTCGAGGTCCACCTCCGGGAGCGCCGGCTCCGGAATCCGGTGCAGGGCCGACCTCTCCGAGGTGGACAGCCGGTGAACCTTTGACTCTCTTCTCCTCGGCTGGTCTCGCAGTGTCCCCGAGTCGTCCTCCGGAGCCAGAATGACCACGGTCGACGAGTCGCAGTTCGTACTCCCATCTCCCGCGGCTCCCGAGCTTCCCTTGGCCCTCTTCCGGCCCAGGGGCCTCGCCAACTGTGGAGAGATACGGAAATGAGACCTATTTTACGAGTGGAAATCGTACCGAATCGGGATGAAACCGTCATCACCCACTGAAAACCGATTGAGGAAAAATATGGAAGTTTTGGATCATCCCCGTGGAAAAATTAATGTCCCGAACATTGCTTCGGAGAGGGTGCATTCAAGCACCAACGTGTGATGAGTGTATGACTAGGTAAGATAACTTGGAGCCATGACATATTTCCGAGGCAGCTTTATAGCAGCCTCTTACGCATTCTGAGACCGAATTCGGCCAAATGACGTCTCTTTCTGTCACGCCGATCTTGGATACAGAGAACTTGCTTAGTGCCTACTCCAATCCAATATCCAAAACTGCATGCTAGAGAGCGGTAAAGGAAACAAGCTACAACTAAAACATGGGGCACAAGATCAATTTATCGCACAATTGGACCAACGTTATATTTTGCAAAAATGCCATTTCACGAAGAGAATTTATGCAACTTATTCTTATCAGTCGTGTCTTTCTAGATATAGAGATAAAGATAAAATTGACAACTGCATAAAACTCTTTCGTTTACGTATAAACGTATGAAGACTCTGAACTCATACTGGGTCGGAACTACCTGCCTGCAAAATTAAATCCTTCGGAGGCTTCTGTATTTTGAAATATTTTGGCACATACAGAGAATATTGAACCTATAATAAAAAAATTGCTATAAACAAAATATCGAGCCTTCACAAAAAATTGAGAATTTTGGGCAAAATAAAAAAGCAATTGACTAATTACATTGATCGTACAAAGAACGTATGTTAAAATTTGAACCTTATGTGGTCAAAACGGTGGATATCATTTTAAAGGGCTCTAAAGAAGAGGGAGAGGAGATGCTAAAATATTTCATGAATAAACAAAGTGTGATAGTATTACTATCTAGCTGTAAACATATTCCACTGGGAATAATTGTAGCATGGAGTAAAATATTTCGTTTTACTTTTTTCATTTTTTTATAATTTTATTTTTAGAATGGTATGGAATAAACTACAAAAAGTTAAACCGGCCGGTTTTTTTATAGTATACTATATGTTTCCTCTTTTGCTGTATTGCTAGAATGGAACGTGCTCTGTAGGTGCATTAACGATGCTAGTGAACTTTAATCCTTAGATAATCGATTTAACATTTGTTTCACATTGTCAGGTATTCGTTGAACTTGTCGGTGCATTGTAGCTTCAGAAGATAAATAATACCACGGAAGCTTACGGGAATAATACCCTAAATAGCAGGTGCAGACAGGGGGAGAAAGGGTTTTTGGTATTCCGAAGGAAAGAGAAGTGTGGCGAAGCACATGATTATCAACAGTTTATATTGCCATGAATCTCGGCACATGAGGTAGAGACTGCAGGTCGGAGCAAGTAGAGTGAATCAAAGTCGAATGAGGGATGGTGAGAGGGAGAGGAGAAGAATATGGGGAACAAGTGTGAGAGCTAATCTTGGTTAATAGAGGAAAAAAGAATCATTGAAGGTTATTTTGGACAGGTACAACCCGAATGGAAGGAGGCAAGATGTGAAGTTGGCACTTCTTGGTGAATTGGGGGGTGTAGGAATTGGTGAACGAAATTATCAAAACCCAAGAGCCCAATTCACTGTCCATCAACCGAATTTACCGCAACCTTTTTCTTATGGACAATCATAGATTCTTGTCAAAAATAATCTTTGATGATTCACTTCTACTCTACTTACCGGAGGGATTTCCACACACTCCCCGCATAAACCTGCCCCATGCAATGACTCCCCACCGCCTTCAGCGGATACCACTCCCACTATCCAGTAATTCCTTCTATCAAGGTCAATGGCGCTCGAAAATACGGCTTATGACTAACACATGCTCCAACATTAAATCTCCTACCATTCCATTCCCAGTATGTCTTGCCTTGTCGGTAAATAAAGATCTGCGTTTGCGATGTTATTTACCCCTTTAACCTGCAGGGTACCGGAATATTGTTTGTATAAAAGGTCTATTGTAGATAACTTAAAGTTTAATCATTAGGTTAGCTTAGCCCTCCTTAGGATCTAACAGGTCGTAATAAGTGATGTTTGTCGTTAATTAGAATACACACATACCGCATGATACAAATAAAAAACAAGATAACTAATATAGCAATCAAAATAGAACATTAAAAAAGCCTCCAATTTGTTTTATTTTATTCTAAATTTCATGTAAGCCATTTTATGTTAAAAAATGTCCCAAAATGTTTTTGGAGAATATCATATTTACGAGGAACAGTTTTAATAAATGTGACAGCAATACCATGAAGTTATTTGGCTTTAAAGATGAATACCGTTTAAATTAAGTCCATCCATAATCATAATTAAATGAGTAACTATTGGCAGATCAATATTAATATTAATTAATAAAAATTAATCATACTCATGGATTTTCAATCAGAGGATAGATTTGTAGTAGCTCTTCTACCTATCCTGTTACTTTCCCTATTCTGACGTCTTTCATCTCTCACTTCTCATAATTTACCTTTGGGCTTCCTCCATAATTCTCGCTTACTATCCTTCCTTCATTCACGGTCTTGAGTCTTCTATTTTACTACAGATGAACAAATAATATCCTTTTCCTGCTTATGTCTTCTCTCTCACCCACTCCTTGAAACACTTCTTAATCCGTTACTCTGTTTATCCATTTAATTTCATCCTTCTTCCGTTGTAATACACCTTCATTGACTCTAATCGTTTCCTCGGCATAAACATTGATAAAAAAGCTAAATTTTTACTCCGTTAAAAGTTAGTAATGCATATTTTATGATCAAATAATCAAAAACTATTGGATGATCATTGATAAATTTATTGATTGAGTTAAATAATATAGCTGAATATATTTATGGTGCAAGAACTATTCATTTCTGCTCGCTATATAATATTTTATACGAATATGGGTTGTTAATTTAATGATTTAGGTATTTAAAAACTAATCTGGTTATTATTAAAAATAATTTTTATATACATTCACAATATTGAACAAATACAATTCATTGGAAAACGAAGCATTTTCGTAAAGTCTTAAAGCATACGTTAGCTAGATTATCTCCGTAAAAAATTGCTTTTTGAAACAAAATTCTGTTTTCATCAAAATATATCATGGAATTTTATACCTAACCTGCTCGGGAGGAAATCACGACTCTTGGCTTCCTTTGACAAAAATTCAGAAGAAATGGAAACACATTTAGCTCGGCGTAACTTTATAATCTCAGATGTTCCGTCGTCTCTCCGGCCATTGTCGCTTCCTTTATCTAAGGGCATATCGGTGCCAAGAAGATCGAACGGAGAGACAGGCCGTGTCCTCCCTCTCCCCGCCCCTCCTGCGCTAAGCTCCGAATGAGTCACTCCCGGAATAGGGAGTTATTCGTTCCGTTTAATCATTGGGATTGACGTCACTCGGCTCCCTTAATTTAGCGTCTCTCGATCTCCCTCTAAAAACTGCTGGGGAAGTAGCAGCCGCTAGCATTCGGTCGCGAAAATTGGCCAACAATTGGGCGTCGCACTATTCAGGAACGGTCCCGTTACTTTCCCGTCAGCTCTAGGTTCAGTTATTTTTTTTAACATTCTTAGGAACACACTGGCGTACGTCATGTGTCAAAATCTATTTTTTCAGACAGAATGGAAGTCCGGTTTCCTCACCTACTTTGAATCTATTTTAAATGAAACTTCACCAAAGAGCTTTCATGATGTGGCATGAATGATATCTTATGATCAAAGCGCCTCGTCTAAATTATGAAGCTGATGAATATTGGGATCACTGAGGCATATTTTAGGAAAAATACACGCCTAAAAGTTGAAAATTTTTTGGGGCTTGAAGTTGAAATTCCATCTTCCTGAAATTATTTATTCCAACAGTGCAGTATCCAACTCTTGAAATATCAAGCGATGCGATCTCTAAACTACTCGCTTTTAATTTCACATATTTTATTCATTTACTTTAATTGAACATTATTATTTTGAGGTATTCTTTTGTAAACTGTCGCCCTCTTGATTTTGCATCTGTAAATGTTTGCTTACAGTCAAGTAGAAAGTCAATTTAAACGACGTGTACTGTCCTATATCCTGGAACTGGAAACTATTAAACACACCATTCAAATCGGCTTTAAAAATTTCATAATTTTATCTTTAGAAAGACACGCAGGAAATTTCTACAGAACCCGGCTATGAATTAACTGGTTCCCTCATTAATTTTTAATTTTTCGCTTAAATGGTTCGTCCACGTGCTTTGTAGTCTCGCAGATTCCTCGTTGAGATGGGGTCCGGCCGTTTTATAATTAATTGCCCCCGTCCCTTCATCGCCCCGACGTTCCCTTACCTTGGAGAGAAAGCTGAGGAAGGGACTCCGGCGCTTTCCTTCCGTCCTCATGCTGACCGCTTGCTCCTTCGGGGATCCCCGGAATGGGACACGCGCTCACCACCCCTGCGCCGTCTCCGCCCGAGCGTGCGTTCCGCCCTTCTTCCTCCTTTCGGAGTCGCCTTGTGCCTTTCCCCCCACGTCAGCTGCTCACTCGTCCGAATCCTATAAATAGAGAGAAAAGTAAGTAAGGAAAATACCAAGATGAATACCTTCTTAATATAACAAAAATGATAAGAAGTTTTGTACTAAAATTGAATTGAGTCCAAGAGTGGAGACTTTCATGCAAGAAATTGTGTTTTCCACGACTATTATTCATTTGTCAATACCGGTGGAAAATAATTGGTTGTCTATGATCACACATTAACGTCGAAAAGCAATGGGTTGTGTGTACGTGTATTGAATCTCATTGAATTCAGAGAGATGTATGCGTCTTTTAAAGTGATCCATAAATAATTTTGTTATTTCTTGCAAATAATGCAGAAATGATATATTTTGTATTATTCAATATTTTTTAAGTTGTCTTTCAGTCCGTGAGTAGCACATTCCTGAATTTAAAAGATTGAATACTTAAATTTTTTCATTCGCAATGCCATTTTTATAGTAATATTTCGATCATATTTCTTTAAGTTTTTTCATCCGGAGTACATTTCCAAACTGCATAGGTTACTTATAGAAATCACATGATTTCTAGTGTTATGGAATCTTACCTTAATTTTGTCATTAAATTCTCGTGTTGTAGTTGGAGTCTTAAAGGGATTGGTATCCAGTCTCTAAGTCTAACGGAATTCCACGGCTTAATTTTTCATATGATACATTTATGTGTAGAACTGATTTATGGGGTCCGCGTGCTTTAATACATGTATATACAGTATTTTGTCGCGTTTTTAATAATTCATACTTACGCAGCGCCGTGAATGTTTGCAACATCTCAACGGACAAGTAATGCGTATTGCGGCACTACCAGGATACATTCTAAAAACATTATCGAAAGAGGTATTAATTATAATTAAGGGATATAATTAAAAGATAATTATCTTTGATTATTACCTTTGATATTTTTATCTTTGATTGACATTTATTACCAATAAGTAATCATTCTAAGAAAACAAGCACCATGTGTTCATTGTCCAAAAGTAGAAATTTTTTACTCTAGGAATATAACGATACTAAGCGGATGTGTTTCAAAGAATAATTGCTTAAATTACTTACAAATTAAAGCTAGATCTATTCTTACTGTGAACACGTAATCGTGAAAAATCCTGGTAAAGGTTGATTCGGAGATATGACTTTACAGATAGATAACATTTGAAACAACCCATAAACAAAATTTGTATTAAAATTACCAAAGAGCATTGAACATTGAATATAAACTAGGGTAGCGTGGACAAAATGTAATATTATGATTCAAGTAAGTGCGTCAAAGGCATGCTTGTTTTGGAGAAATTCTTTTATAAAGTGTTAACATAGGCCATTTTATCGGTAAATATATTTCAATGCGTCTTAAATTCATTTTTATGAATGCCGTATATCGCTGATAAGCAATTCTATGTGAGATAGGGTAGTCATTGAAATTTACCTTTTCCTGGCTGGAAATTATTTCATTGCTCCCTCACGGACTTGTTTAATCGACATTGTCATTATTTCATTGCCAGAAGGGCAATCAGTAAATGATTCATCATTGTCTCTAACTTCGAAATGCGGAGGTATTTCCGTAAAGAATCTCATCCTTAAAAACGTTACTCACGCTTGCCAGAAATATTCAACCGTTATCGTTGAAGTAATGGCGATCCACATTCAATGAGGAGAGAGAATAAAAATGTGAATATCTACTAAACGTATCTACATGTCACAAATGTTTTCGACGTCATATCGAGAAGTTGTCTAGTGTAATTCAGGAAACCTATGTACATACCTCATAACTAAGACAATATAATATGTAGATCGCAGCTGGTAGTAGAAATTCATGTAATGTCACAGAAACAATACATTTTTGTTCATGAAATATGTTTCGAAAAAGCATAGTAGCCCGCCAAATAATTCAATGAAAGAGAAAGGGAGAGAGTCACCATTTCACTTCTCTGAGATAGAATTTCACCTCGTGACAGCCGTTGATTTATCGAATATATTTTGGCATCTCCAGTTCACCGTGTTCCGTAGGGCGTCCGGTCCAAAAACAGTAGGCGGAGACTCGTGATGAGTATTAATCCGCTGGCCATGCGGTCCTCACTGCGGGAAGATTTAACGGGCCTTAAACCTGTCGCCTGGCGGGAAAGGGGGTAGACCCATGGGGATCGGGGCTGCGGATGGGGGCGGGCATGAACGCCGTAAGCACTCGGGCAGAGTTTGGCTTGTGTGTGCACTTGGTCAGGACGGGACGCCCTTTGTGAGGAGGGTAGGGGGAGGCGTGTGGAAGGGGAGGATTGGGCGGGGATCGTGGGGCGGCTGGCGGGGAGGAACGGGGGCGGGGAAGGCCCCGTCCTCACCCTGGTCACCGCCGTTTCTTTCGGCGCTGTCAGCAACAGCAGTCGCGGCAAGAGGAGGAAGGAGGCGGAGGCAGCGGCGGGGGGCCGATAGAGGGGGGGTCGGTGGCGGCGGGGGGTAAGAAGCACTTCTCTTCCGCGAAATCAGCGCTCTTTCTCTATCTCTGCCCCCCCCCCTTTCTTTCCCGTGGCGGAGCGGGCTCTTCCGGACGTCTGGAACCACGTGTGGGCGGGCGAATGCCTGCGGTGGATGGGCGCGCTGCGATGAAAGGAGTTGGGACGAGTGAAGGAGGATTTTGGGCGTACGACGGGTTGCAAAGGAGTGGATGGCAGGGATATATGTTTGCGGTACCGGCGTGGGAGACTGTGGCGAAAAGGAGACGGGAGGGAGCTCTAGCTGGTCAGCATTTAATCGTACTTCCATTAAATCTAAGAGACCCGTTTATCAAACGAATTGTTATCGAGTCTAAACGGTTTGAAAATGCGTGCCACTGATAAATGGATAGAAATGCATCATGAGAGAATTCAAAAAGTTCGTTTTGGTCGTTCCTTTGGTGGTAGTAGTATCTTTTCTTGAGTGTTAAGTTGGCCATTTTAGAGAGGAAAAGCATTGAAATAAGGAATTAACTTAGTGGTTTGAATTATATTTTGAGCACAAAATACATGAACATGTACACTGAAGCAGGAGGATAGACGTAGATTGGAGGCTTTTGAAATGTGGGTGTGGAGAAGAATTGAGAAGGTGAAATGGACCGAAAGGAAAACAAATGAGGAAGTACTGGAGATGGTGGGTGAGGAGAGGGGTTTGTTGAGAGAAATCGTATGGAGGCAGGAAAAATGGATGAAAGGCGTACTGAGCGGTAGTGGAATGTTGAAGAAGGTAATAGAGGGGAGAATGTTGGGCAAGCGAGGTAAGAGCAGGAACAGGATAGGGATGTTGGACGGGATGAAGGGAGGAAAGAAGTACACCGAGATGAAGAGGGACCTGATATAGATTAGTTTGATAGGTGGGGAGTCACAAAATGTTCATTTGATAGTTGTGTCCATCCAAAAACCTACCTTAAACGGTAGATTACCTAATAATAATAATAATGTACATGTATGTAATAAATATATTCTAAGAAACGGAGCGGCAGAGAGATACCGCATAGGTATCTCTCTGCTACTCCGTCCGCCTCTGAAAAGGGATTTTCATAACGTTTCCGGAAGGGTACCATTAATCAATAGGGTTGTACTCAATTCTAAGCTAGATAAGAACTCACGACCACTTTTCACCTTACTTCTCAAGGATAAAAAAGGATTCAGCATTCACCGTAGAAGGATATAACAGGTTTTGAAAGCATTGAAAGAAGCGGATTGTCATCGAGTTGACGCCGGGCTAGAGAAGAAAGAGCGAGGTGCAGAAGAAGGGTCCTTCAGTAATAAAGAGTGGAGGTGGAAGGATGGGGCAATCGATACTGCCATTGCCCTTGGTACTATGGGAGTGGGAAAGAGGTCGGGATCGAGGCTTAATTTGAGAGAAAGGAAATCGGGTCGGTGTATTGGCTGGCTGTTAAATCTGATTCCCGATACTTGTCGTATAACTAAAAATGCTTTATGACACTGTCATTACTGTGATGACAGTGATTTTTCATGTATTGTTTCATCCTAGAGGCAACTCTATGCGTGAGAGGTGGCTGACCATTCTCGATTTATAAGTTAGGATGAAATATAAGCAATCATTTTGTCTATTTTTGAAATTTGAAATCAATTTATTTAAATTACTCAAATCAAATAAATGTCATCACAATGATTCTTTTTTATACTTTTAGCTTTCATTTTTCTTTATTTTGCAGTTTGTTATACTGCGTTGATTAATCATGATTAAAATTAATTCTTGAAAGGAAATAAGTCAATACGGCACGAGTATTGTAGAAATGCGATGAGCTATTATATTTTCATACCGAATGCTTATAATTTATGGGATGAAACGTATGGTAGAGGCTCCATTTCCTTTTGAATATCCCGCAAAGAGAAATTGAGGCAGAGAACTTCATACAGAGACAGCGAGTGGTGTGGCGATATCAACGCACCAGACGTATCTGTTGAAGAAAGAAGTCATCGACGTTGGATTTCCCGTGGTTTCCTCCGTGTTCTCTTCCTTTCCTTCATTCCGCCCTTGGCCTCATTACACAGCCACTCCAAAAATGTAGGAGCAAGCGACCCCATACGTCGAGTGCCTTACCTTCAACAATAACTACTACACATTTAGTATCTGGAGGGGGAGGCCGTTCTTCTTGGGTCGAGGACAGGGTTGGCAGAGGGGGAGGGATCGGAGTTGGGGGAACCGTGGGTGGAAGGTCTGGGGGTGGGAAGAGCGGGTGTGTCTCGAGGGTTAGTGGAGATTTCCCTCGCGGATGAATCGGCCGGTGGATGGGACGGCTGGAGATGGATGGGGTGGCATTGGAATTGGATCGCCTGAAGAAGCGAGGGAGGAATAGGGTGGGGGTGGAGGCGGACGAGGACTGAGCAGGGGCGGAAAGGTATAAATAAGGGCTTAAATGGAATTAAGATTGGTTTTCGGACAGAGGAAATATGTGGGTGTGGCTGAATGGAGATCTTTGCGATAAGGGAGGCTGTTTCAAATATATATATTGATATAAAGACAGAGGAGAGTGAAAAATGGAGGTCGAGGAAATGAGAAAAGGTCACGTTAGGTCACGCTTTCGTGAGAACTGGCTTAAAGGGTCAAGGGCTACTGGGGTGGGAGGGGAAAGATGGATGGAAAAGGGACAGTCCGGGAGAATAGTATGAGAGAGAGGCAGCGGAGTGGAGAAAATGAGTTTATGCAGCTTAAAATGGAAGTTAACGTAATGAACGGTAGGTATTTTATTTACTTAGGTCTACAAATGTGACCTAGATGATGTTTTCAAATTCAAACAGTAATCGTGTTCGAATTATTATATAAATGTGCGTATAAATTGCTGCAGAGTTTACTGGGTGATCATCGTTGTCAGTCGGCAATTAGTAGGTAATCTTTATATTCATTTATTACAAAGTGGTAGATGTTTTATTCATATCTCCGATTCTTTTCTCTCTATTTTTTTACTGCAATCTCTTACATTCTTTATTTGCAGATGTATTGTTACAGTGAAAGTGCGTTAGTAATAATGTGTGTATATTTCAATATACTAATGTGATACTATGATAACGGTGTCAGTGACATAGTGAACACGTAGAGTCGCCTTAGGTTAGTGATATTTCTGGATTATGTTATCATTACAAATATTACTAATTTTAATTATCATTTTTTATGAAATCCGCATATAATTCATAATAAGTTACTGTTGGTGATTTCTGGTTAGGTGACATTGATACCAAGGCTGGCGAAAAATTGTTGTTAAATAGACTTCACGCGGGTTTTCTCGGAAAAGATAATCATCATGAATAGTCATTAGAAAAACCTAAATGTAATTAGCAGATTTGCACTAATAGACAACTTTCCACCCACGAACACAAATGATGAAATTGAGTGTATTTCTCTTAAAAGTCAACGACTAGAAAATATTAAATTTTCCATTGTCCCTAAAAATAAATGGATATGAAAATAAATTTTCTGTTTAGAGGATGGCAAAAATAAAAAAAGAAACACATTACAAAGTAGAACGCTCTATCCTTTTTTACATCATTATACGATTAATAAGCTGGAGAG
Source organism: Hetaerina titia (assembly GCA_037158775.1). NCBI lineage: Eukaryota > Metazoa > Arthropoda > Insecta > Odonata > Calopterygidae > Hetaerina > Hetaerina titia. The sequence continues at coordinate 28,677,121 of CM073768.1, forward strand.
TATATATCAAAACCTTTTCGAAATACGAGATGGGATATACGAAATAATCGTATATCCCACACGATTATTGTGGTAAAACAGAAAAGGTATCAGGGATTGAGGGAATTGACATTAAATAGAGGCGAATGGAGGGCAGCAATAAACCAATCCTAGGATTGAAATACTGATGATGATTATCGTGCGAAAATTAGACCCAGTTTTCATGTCTGAAATAAACGAGGGAAGAGAGAGAGATCAGATGCATCATGTTTATTGGAATACTGTTTTAAAAGTATTTAATCGTAATAAGTGTACATACTTAATCGAAAATTAACGTGATCCTGTTTATACAAGGGGACAATCAGGATCACATTAACCTTCGCCGGCTTAAGCAATTATTTCAGTTCGAATTCCGCATGGATGAAGAATTCACCGATATCTATTTTAATTGTATTGTGCCTCTTGAATTAAACCACAGAATATTTTTATGCAAATTAAATCCGTGGATACTGCCATCAAATAAATCGGTTGGTGATTGCCAAAGACGTAATCAAGCGAAGGAACAGAAAACAAACCAAAACGGAAAGAAATCCGAAGGAAGAAACCCAATGAGAATGGCCGATGGGTGTCATTTGGAAAGAGTGAAGACGGCATAGCAGGGTTCATCTGCTTCCATTAACTTGTTTCGCTGTACGAGAAAGCGTTTAGCGGCTATATTTTATCTCCAGGGCGGGAGGGAAGGAGAATGGGATAGGGGAAGGCATGAATGGAGTTGGGGCGTTGGAGGGTGAGAAGGGCAAAGGATGATGGAGGAATGGAACAGGGTGACGGTGGGGAAAGAGTGAAAGAGAGAGAGTGGAGGGAGGGGCAGAGGCAAGCAAACAGATAAATAGAGGTGGGAAGGCGTAAAGGTTATAAAGCAGATAGGCTTTCATTCGGCGGCATTCATTTCCGTCGGGACTGGGGCGGCCATTCCTCGTAGATAACCTTCGACTGTTTGTATTGTAGGAGTGACGCGATACCCCTCCCCAAACCCCCTCCCCCCGAACCCTGATTTCTGTATTCGTCCTCACAATTCGGTCTCCCTCCCCTCAGAAAACTCTCTAAGTTCGACCCCTCACAATCCGAGTCCCCTTCTCTCCCTTTCTTCACCCTCCCGGTGGTCGCCGATCTCAAAGGGGGAAAAGAAGAGATGGATGGACACGTAAATGGAGGGGAAGGAGGAGATGTGGGGTCTGTTAAGGCGGGGGCGTGAAACGGGAGGGAAAGGGTTGGAAGGAGGTGGGGGGCTTCCATTTCGGTCACTCCTTTCAGCCGTCCGCCCGACTCACACTCTGACCGCTCTTTATCTCTTTTCCCTGGTCCGCTATCCTTTAACGCGCATCGGATGGTGAGGCAAGTTGGTGGAGCGGGTTTGTGTGTGCGGGAAGGGATGTGGCGGGGAAGGGAGTTGCCGTTTGAGAGCTGACATTTCAAAAAGGCGAATTCCATCTCCTGAATAGGTTAGATGCGAGTGGGAGAGATATAACGGGCGGGGACGGCGGGGAGGACGAGCGGAACGTCCCGGCAATTTAGGCCTACGGCGCGAGGGGGTTGTGCGAAGTGCGTGGACATCTTTGTGTCGCAGTCCGCAAATCCGTAGCCCCCGGGCGCTTTTGTAATTCAGGAGAAGTCGTCAAAATAATTAACGACCAATAGAGTAGAAGAAAAAAATCTTCGAAGAAGACTGCTTAAGGACTAGGCGGATGGAAATTCGTTATATTTATTTGAGTCCCGAGGGTAATATTCTTTTTTGTGGAAAATTAGTTTGAGAAAATATTTAACCTGTTCCCTTTGAGAGTTAACGCACCCCATTTTTAACGACCAAGGTATTTATTAACATTTTTTATGCTAGAGTTATTTTAACTTGTGTGATAATATCAATAATTGAACGCAAGTGCGAATGTTTATTTAAGTGTACATTTGAAATTATTTCGCCATTAAGTACATTTGATACATTTATTTCGAGTATAAGAGATGGTAATGGAATATTTATCATATTAGCAAAATAACTGTTAACTACCCCAAACCATATTATTTAACTTACTTGAATAAAAAATATAATATATTATTTTGTTAAATATATCAATAAAGTGAATAAAAATAGAAATATCTGTTTTGTTTCAAGTATTCCCTCGCATAAAAGAGTTAAGTATAGAAAGTAATATTAGAATACATTTTTTTAACTCGAACATGTCCTTAGAATCCATAACATAGATCCCGGGACAAAGTTACTGAGATATTGTTTTGTAAAATACCATACTTAAGGAATAATCTTGACAAAGATAATTCTCTTTCAAAATTCCTTTGTCGCTACAGATTCATTACCTACTCCTCCTATATTTAATTTATTCTTCCATTTGAATTCACCTTGAACTGCCAGCCAACCATGTCTCAAACTTGAGTTAATATTATTCCACCACAAAGGTTAATAAACGCACTACTTTAATGGACTTGAAAGACTTAAGACACGGCATGGAAGGCGGGAACGAATGTCATGGTCCTTTATTCCTCTTTGACGGCGCGCAGTGATCACATATGTGATGCACATGGCTCGCCATTGCGCATTCTCCTCTAACACCACATTCTGGTCTGGAGAAAGTATTTTGAAGAAACGTGCTTCTTTGCCTTTTCAGCTTGTGCCCCCCTTCTCCTGGCAAACTTCCCAAAATTTCATACTCATTTGACCTTCAAGAGTGTGCGCAGCCATTAAGATTTCAAGTAACCAGGTGGACGCCCTTGGTAAAGTAATATTTGACGTTCCTTCCCCAGTTGATAATTCGGGTGTTTATCCCGGTGGCTCCAAGCACTGAAATATATTACCCCTCCTCATCCGATAAGGAAACGCTTATATTTAGCCGCTCTCGTTCTTAAAGATACCACTCCTTGAACGGGTGCTGGAGCACTCGACTCGGACCTCCGTTGCTCGTGTGGTGCTCTCAACAGAGCGTGCTTTAGGACTTATGGCCCACGTCATAAGGGCGGTTGGGTTTCGCTCAAACTTGGGCTCGAATTCAAATCAAACCAGTGTGTTCCATTCGTTGCAGTCTCAATGTAAAGACTAATTTCTCTCCGCAGAATTTTACTTGATGATGATCATATAACCAAAAATACATCCGAGTATAGACGCAAGCATGTATTTAATAGGGAAGTTATAGAAAATTGTGAATTTGATAGTGATTCATGTATATGTCTATGAAATGATGAATTAAAAAAGTTCCCGGACGCCACAAAAACTGTACAATACTCACTTCAATTGAGAATAATTATAATTAATTATAATTTTCTATACTTACCGTTCAATCATTCAGCTGGAGTATTGATTATGGTGAGTCGCATATAATCCGTCTTAATGCACTCAGAAACGCAAGAGAAAAAGTATTACTTGACCTGTAAACACTAAAGAAATGATTACGCCTCTCATTCCATGCTTTTACGTTATGGCTGGAAAGAAAAGCCGATAAATTGTCGGGCGTCTTTTCAAATTTATGGTCAACGAAGGGCTTCGCAGTCTGCAAAAAGAACTCGGGGAGGAAAGAGAAACGGAGGGTGAAATGTCCAGAATATTTTGAAAAGCGTCTCCTCGTTCCTCCCGTAATATTCGGGAAAATTGGATCGGGTGTATTGCGAGCGCACAACGTAGTGGAAGGCACGGGAATATTTGGCGGGACGACGTGAAAGCAATGACGCGGGCTACTCGAGAGTATCGAGACGAACCAGCGATGGACGTGGCCAACTCCCTGTCACTCCTAGGACCCCCCCCCCACTTATCCCCACTATCGTACTTTGCCCATTTCGAGGGGGGGGAGAGGCAAGTAGAGAGACGCCTCCCGACCACACAGCCTCTCCCATTCTCCCCCACGACCGCGCCCCTTTCAAAACCGCCCGCAGCCTCCCAAAGAGTGGAGCCTCTCTCCCTTCTCACGCCTAGAGGGAAGGACTGCTAATCGCACGGGGCGACGAAAGAGAGAGGCCCTCACGCGTCTGCCAATTAGGGCAGGGCCTTTTTTTCAAAGGGGGAGGGAGCAGCGAAGAGGGTTGGTAGGATTTCCGAGGGGGACGACACGTGGAGGAGGATCAGAGTGGGTGGTGAGTGGAAGGTGGGAGTGGCCGGCCACTTCTCCGCTCTCGGCATTGTCCTCACTCCCAGGAAGGCTTCTTGGGCGAGAAGAGGGTCCGGGGGAGGGGGATAGGAAGTGTGGAGGTTCGGAGAGAAGGGATTTTTGAGGAGGAGACCAAAGAACAAATAGAAGGGCTTGCAAGAGAGGAGAAGAGATGTGAGGTGGTGTGGGAGAGGGGAATGGGGGTAGCCTCAAGACGGTGGGCTCTCTCGGCCAATGGGAAGGAGGACAAGGTGGATGGAGAGGCAAAAAATGGAATGTGGAAAGGGAAATGGGTGGTGGAGAAAACATGCTAGGGTTTGAGATTCACCAAGTGAGAACTCCAATCATCATGGCGTAAAATATCTAAGTCCCAGCCCCCTCCCCGTAACATCTTTTCCCTATAGTTTTGTGCCTCTTATGAATTATTTTGGGCCTCAATGATTACGAGTACCTGGGGCATTAAGTATTTTGTTGCTGATAAGGTATAATGTTGAATTTCTCTAACCCTATCTCCCGTCGAGTTTACTTACTCCTTAATTCCTTGCATCGATTCCAAATGTCAATTTGTCTAAAGAAAAATACTTTTTCCGTTTTTGAAATAGGAATATATGTATATATTTTGGTTACACTTCAACCAATAGACGGCGCGTCATCGTTCCTTTTCAACTATTTTAGTGTATTTTTAGAAGATGACTTTTCGAGATGGTGATATCAAGCTGTGCCCGACCGAGCTATATTTATATTTAAAATGTCACGTTTCACGAACTGTCGCTCCCGTGTATTGAAGGGTTTCCAGTTCGGGAAAATCGTTGCGAGATTCTAAATGTAGTAGATATTAACACAAAACTGAATTTTTGCTAAGCAAGTATGTAGGTCAAAACTTACTAATGTAAAAGATCATGTGTCGGTGTTTCTGTGAGTAAGTTTGTCTAACTTCGGCGACATCGTCTGTTGTTAATGTTATTTTTAACTGCTCCCCAGTGAAATTCAACCGCGGCTGTCACCGACAGCCCTCTCGATCTTCCTTCCTCCCTTCGCGTCGCGGTTGAGACGACTCGGAACACTCTCCCACCTTCTCGTTGATCGCGTGACGTATTTTGTGGACTACTCCAAGTAAGAGTTACGTGACTCATTGGTATTCCTGCACGTTTTAACCGCAGGTGCACGCCATTCTTACTGGTACCTTGATAAGCACCAAGACATTGTGACTGTGGGTACTAAATTAAATATTTTTAACTGGGTGAATTTTCTTCTTATGCGATGAAAGTATGCTTTAAGTGTAAAATGGTGCGTTTATCGTTAATCTATCGTGATAAATAGTGCTCATTTTCACTAAAATAGAGAAGAATTTGGGATGAATAGTAAAAATATTTTTAAAATTCCCTTGGGTGTGAACACCGTTCGAAAATAACAATGCAAGTGATTAAATAGTAACACTGAGTTGTTTAATTCAGTATCCATTTTTAACAGCGCATAGAAATGCTGTACATACCTACATACCTTTTGTATACATAGATTTTTTGAGAGATAATTGAAAGTTTTTCTAAAAAACGGATATGAAAAGGAATGAAACGAAGTTTTTAATGTGTTAATTTTGTTTTGAAGCTATTTCTCAATCGTTTTGAGCCCAGGCAATATAATAATTCAATTATAATGATCCCAAAACACTGGCACCTATCTCAGTTTCTTATCAGAATTTTAATGGGATGGAATAGTTATAATACGCTTAGTGTACTTTTGATGCCTGTATGTTGTAATGTTCTTAAATGATGCTTTCTAAGTCGGTGTATTGGACTATATTAATTCAGACAGGGTAGTTTCCAGTTACATTTTCTGAAAAAGAAAAATTCGATTGGCTTGATAAAAGGGACTCTGGAGTCTTAATTATAGGTTCAATGGAAAATAAGAGAAGAAAGATAAAGAAAGAATCAAGACTCAGTTGATTTGATAGAAAGATATTCTCTGATGATTTATTTCTCTGCTAATTAGTCCAACTTTTCAATATCCCACTAATCAATGCAACAATTTCAGAGTGTAAAAATAATTCGCCTTGACCAGGATCTCGGGCAGTTGACTCAGTTAAAAGTTACTGCCGCGGCATCTCCCGCAGTCCCACTAATCAAATTTAGGAGTCACAATCCTCACAATTTGTAAAAATGTCCGAAATAAATCCTTAACAATCTCATTTGGTCCTTTTGTGCTTTAAAATGCCTTCATTTACTAATGACGTGATAAGTGCGAATGTATTTAATACCTATTCACCATCTCCACTAATATTTTGTTCCCAATTAATCATCCACTCTAGTATCGGTAGTTCAGCAAAGTCCAACGTCATTTCTCAACAGAAGTATTCGCGAATGGAAAAAGTTTTGCGGCCGCGAAGCACCCGCGTCCTCAGGAGGGTTTCAACTTGCGATTTCGCCGAGCATTCGAATAGACAAGACGATCCCCTCCTCCACCCCCGTCCTCCGGGCCAACCGGACCGCCGTTAATTAAGAATGCACCCATACATTTCCGATTCCACGAGGATAAATCATTGGCAGTGGAGAACGCGGAGGGCGACGTAGTCGTTGGGATGAAGGGAGGGAAGGGTGTGCTGGTGCAGTTTTTCGGTGGTGCTGGGGTGGTGGAGGGAGCGGACGGGTGAGGAGGTCGGAAAGTTGGTCGGCTGGTTGGGTGGTGCTCGGATGGAGGCAAACCTAGATTCCTGAGAGTATGACGCCAGTCCCTTCGGGACGAGAGCGGGAGGGAGGGTGGGGTAAGGGGGCGAGGGTGTGGAGGCGGGGGTTGGGGCGGGGCTCGTTCGAGGGAGGGGACCGCAAAGGTCAGAGGTGATTCCCGTGATGCATGAAGAGTATTATCTCCGCGAGAGTCTGCGTCTCCCATTATTTCTCAGGGAATGCGCTCGATTAAGGCGAATACTTTGGCTCTAATTATCGCGGGGTGGCCACGTGGAAATGGAAGAATGGCGCGACCTCCTGGGCAGTGGGTATATATCCGTTGCTCCTTCCCCGCGTCCAACTCCTCACGCGCGGGATGTGCGTTCCCATAACACCCCTCTCCTCTCCTACACAAGTCAACCCATTCGATTAATATGAACAGGGGTAACAGACGTGGGATTGTTTTGAATTCCTATATTCCCTCCGGTTTAGAAAGATTGAGGGCAACCATCATCGGTCGTCTTCCCCTTTAACGATTCGACATTTCGTGGGGGCTCTGGCGCAATCCTTTGGTAACAATACGGCATTCTATTTGAATCCCAGATCACGCTAAAGGTTAGACTCTTTTGCATCAATCTTGATAAACTTACCTAACCGAAGTTCGTTACTTGCTTTGAATCCAAGCTTGTAAAACTGTTTTGTTTTACGTTATGTCTGTCGTTACGTCTGTCGTGTCGCGAATAGAAACATTGTTGGACAAAAAATTAATTCAACACTAAAAAATTGTTTCATATTCGTAGATAAATACACTGAAGTTAGTGCACAATGAATGCACAAATCATACTCATTTGAACCTCCTATGTCTTGATAAAATGAGTAGCCTTGAACAGAGTTTATAATGAACTTGTGCATAGAAATGGCATTTTTATAATTTTATGTAATGATGTTGAGATTTCACTGATTTCGGAGTATTATAAGAGTCGCTTATGAGATTCTTATCGCCCGTGATGTTTTAACCTGCGGAAAAAACGACGAATCAAGGTGATCTCTGACGCCGGCGAGAGAATTTCAACACATATCTCGGTCGTGTTAGGAACGTTGGTGTTCTGAGTCCTTTGAGTCACTCCCGCCAAAGTGACGTAAGGGGTCAGTCGGAATTGGACATGTCTTCGTAATTATGTGCGTGACGAAAGGAAAATGACGAGTAGGAAATAATGATAGTATGAAATGAATGTGGGAGACTATGGCGTGGACAAAGTCCTGCGGGAACTTCCAATTGCGTCGCTAATTTTTTAACCCGCATCCATCATCCGAATCATGCGCTTTGATTTTTACCTTCGCATGTATGTTAACTGGGATGTTTCATACTGAAAAGTAACGGCGCTAACTCATTGGCGCGGAGTCTTGAAAGAATATGAACGTACGGCAGGAGATGTCAGAAGTCGAAGAACATTCTAGCACATCACACACATCCCGACGATAAATTGCTAATGCATAAGTTTCAAAATCAATAGCTAGCTCAACCTTGGCATTAGTGTGCAGAGTACTCTATAAAACTCTAAATTACGAGGGATCAAGTTTTTTATCTGTCACGCCGTATCACCATTTATCACTTACTTAATTCTTTAAAAATATGGAAAGCATTTTTTTTGCATCACACAAAGTCTTATCACTACTTTTAGACAGAATGATTTATGTTAGTTCTATGTTTGTAATCCCTTTTAATCTGTCCGATTGTAGTTTAAATTTATCCTTTAAATGAATGAACGGTTTTAGATCACCGTGAACATTACTCGGAAATTTGTTTCATTCGTTTCTTACAATTTAGGGGTTAATAATTAGGGTTAATAATTTTCTGTTTTGAAAAATCAAACGTTAGATTTTGCTTTCGTGAGAGAGAAACATGATTATTGGATATCGCTTCAGACTGGAATAAAGATATTTGTGCCTATCAATGGGTTATTATAGAAAAACTAACGATTTTTGTACGCTTGGAGTAAAAAATGGTATTGGATAATCGATTTTAATCGAATCAAATTTAAATATTTAGTGTAAATATCGAAAAATACCATTTCTAATATTCGACATAAGATGGGCGTGATATGCGTCTATTTGGTGGAACGTGGTCTACCAAACAGGGGCCGGGTTTTAATTCCGGGTGACGCCCCTGGGCACCCTACGTTTCACCCAAGGATTAATGTAGATGTGTGGGACGGATTTTCTTTCTGCTTCAATAAAAACTCGAAAATGAATGAAAACAGTATACTACTGCAGCTTTAGAATTGCTGCAAGGCTTGTATAAAACATCGATTACAATTGTCTCTTGACGTGTGCGTGAAGTGCTAAATTTAGACCGTCGGTTAGAGTGGTATGCAGATCTTATTGGTATTGATAAGATGAGAAGTGCACATCATTGTCACTGAAAATTTGGCAATGCGAAATATCTGCGCTGAACTCGTCTCGTAGGTCTTGACGGACGACCAAAATCAGAGTCGAGTGTCTGCTTGCCAAGACCTGATGCAACGTCATCGCGATGATTCCCCAACACCATTGTAGTCCCGAGTTGGCATTATCAGACTATTTCCTTATCCCAAAAGTGAAATCTTCCCGCAAAGGACGCCACCATGGGACCGTAAGTGCTATCGAAGAAGCATCCACTCGTACCCTTAAGGACCTTCCGGAATCCGCCTACCAGGGATCCTTCGAGTCATGATAAAACCGCCGGCGAAAGTGCGTCGACGCTCAAGGGATGCACTTTGAAGAATATTGAGGCATTGTAGCAATATCTGAAAGAAATCTATTTTTCCAAAACTTTTCCCGATTCTTTCTATAGAAACCATATATATGCATTCGCTTTATGGCGGGATTTCGTGTTTGAATGTATATATATATATATATATATATATTATTATTAGGTAATCTACCGGTTAAGGTAGGTTTTTGGATGGACACAACTATCAAATAAACATTTTGACTCCCCACCTAGCAAACTAATCTATATCAGGTCCCTCTTCATCTCGGTGTACTTCTTTCCTCCCTTCATCCCGTCCAACATCCCTATCCTGTTCCTACCCTTACCTCGCTTGCCCAACATTCTCCCCTCTATTACCCTCTTCAACATTCCACTACCGCTCAATACGCCTTTCATCCATTTTTCCTGCCTCCATAGAATTTCTCTCAACAAACCCCTCTCCTCACCCACCATTTCCAGTACTTCCTCATTTGTTTTCCTTTCGGTCCATTTCACCTTCTCCATTCTTCTCCACACCCACATTTCAAAAGCCTCCAATCTACGTCTATCCTCCTGCTTCAGCGACCACGTTTCCGCGCCGTACATAGCTACGCTCCATATCAGAGTTTTTACGAGTCTTTTCTTAACATCCCTACTCAACGTCCCCGTCATCAACTCCCTCCTCCTTGAGAAAGCCTCCTTGCCTAGCGCAATTCTTCTCCTTACGTCCCTACCACTTTGACCGTATTGGTCCAAAACACTTCCGAGATATGTAAACTGCTCTACCTGCTCTATTCTTTCCCCGCCTATTTTAATATTTAGCTTAGCCTTTTTCTTTCTGGAAAATCGCATAACCTTTGTTTTATTAATATTGATTCTCATCCCATATTTATCGCACTGAACCTCCAATTCACTCAACAATGCTTGCAACCCCTTGGCTGACTGAGCAACTAATGCTTGGTCATCAGCAAACCTAACCGATTTTACGAGTTCCCCTCCGACTTTCATTCCTACCTCCAGTTCTTCCCATGCCTCTTTAATCATTTCCTCTACATATACGTTGAACAGTACCGGTGACAATGGGCAACCCTGCCTTACACCTCTTCCTAACACTGCCCATCCAGACTCTCCGTTCCCCACTCGCACCTGAGCAGTCTGAGACATGTACAGGTTGCGGATCAGTCTCCTGTCCCTCCAATCCATTCCTATTTTCTGCAATACACGCATTAATTTTTCCCAATTCACTCTATCAAACGCTTTTTCGAAATCTACAAAACAGGCAAAAACGTCCTGATTGTATTCTATATTCCTCTCGACTAGTGATCTCATTACTGCAATGGCATCACGCGTACCTCTTCCTTTTCTGAACCCAAACTGATCATCCCCTAAGTAATCATTTGCCTTACTCTCTATCCTTTTGTTGATGATCCTGAGAATAACTTTAGCTGCGTGGGATATCAAACTTATTGTTCTGTAATCCTCACATGACGAAGCCTTTGCCTTTTTTGGAATAGGAACTAACACCGATCTCACAAAATCTTCCGGCCAGATTCCTTCCTCATAGATACTACGAATCAGTCCATATATGGCCTTTTTCCCACCTTTCCCTAACCATTTCAACATTTCTACAGGAATATTGTCCACCCCCACAGCCTTATTTGCTTTCATCTCCTTTAATGCCCTTTCTATTTCATCGTCGAGTATGCCTGGACCTAAGCTATCTTCTTCTACGTCATGTTCCTTTTCTATGTCTAACCTTGTCGGCCTAAGTTCTTTACCATACAGTGTTTCTATATATTCCTTCCATCTCTCTTGGATTTTTCCTGGTTCAACTATTATCTTACCCCATTTATCTTTAACTGTTAGCACAGCTCTTGCCTTCTTACTTCCCGATAATAACTTAACCTTGCTGTATAGAGCACCAATTTCACCCTTCTTCTGTAAACTTTCCATATCCTCGCATTGCGTTTTCCACCATTCTTCTTTTGCTTTATTTGTGGCCCTTCTCAATTTATTGTTTAACTCTTTGTACTTCATTTTCCCTAACTCTGTGTTTACATTTTTCCATCTTCTTCTCTCATCCATCTTCGCAATCATCTCATCCGTTACCCATGGTTTCCTTATCCTTTTCCCGTTAACGGTTCCTATAGTGTCTTTAGCGGCTTCCAATATCCCTTTCTTGATACATTCCCATTTTTCTTCGATAATATTCAGTTCTTTACCGTCATCCATCATTTCCTCTACAGCCTCCTGATACTCCTTCCTCGTTAATTCATTTACTGCTTCTAAATTCCATTTTTTAACCCGCCGCCCTTGCCTTATCTTCTTGAAACGAACATTACATTTCATAACAACTAAATTGTGGTCAGAGTCCGCATCCGCTCCTGGGAAACTGTGCGAATTTATCACACTGTTCCTAAACCTGTGCCTAACCATAATATAATCTAACTGATACCTTTCTGAGTCACCTGGCATTTTCCATGTATACCTACGCCTTTTGTGGTGTCTAAACCATGTGTTAGTGATGACTAACCCCTGTCTCCTGCAGAATTCAATTGCTTTCTCCCCGCGTTCATTCCTCGTGCCTAACCCATAGTCCCCCACCTCACCACCATCTCTTCCTTCGCCTACCGTCGCATTCCAATCCCCCATCACTATCAAATGTTTCCCTGCAGGAACACTCGCGATGATATCCTCTAACTCATCATACATCCTATCGACTTCTTCCTCCTTGTGGTTGCTCGGTGGCATGTATACCTGAATAATGACCAAGTTCGTCGGCTCTGCTTTAATCTCTACGAGTAAAATTCTATCTGTCGCTTGCTCTATGTTGACTACGCTTCTTCCTACCCCTTTATTTAAAATTACGGCAACCCCTCGTTGGCTCTCATCCCCCCCGCTGTATATTACTCTATAATTGTCACTCCAGTAATCCCCGCTATCCTTCCATCTCACCTCGCAGAGGCCTAAAACATCTATGTTACCTCTTCCCATCTCTCGCTTAATATTTTCTAATTTGCCTCTCCTCAACATTGTCCTGACGTTCCAGGTTGCTATTCTAACTACTTTCGCCTTCTTCTGAGTCTTCTGTCCTGCTGAAGTTATTTCTTCCCCGCAAGGGTTTCGTGGGATGACGACCGCGGAAGCCTTGCCTCTCCCGCTGCCGGGCACGACACACGGCCTCTTGGGCCGTGTCCCGTAGTTGCCAGGACTCATATTATCTATAGTGCCCATCATAATATTCTTGGGAATCATAATTGAGGTGGTTTCCCGTTGCCTTCCTCAATAGTGTTTTTAACGTGACACCATCACTTAATGGCCGCCCCACTGGGGTCAGACGCCATTGCAGCCGCCTCACTGAGGAACAGACGCTGCGTGGACTACCTTTCGTCTGGCTCCTAACCTTCGACCTATCTGGCATGGGTGACCCTTCCAGGAGTAATTATTATTACTCCCGCCAGCACAGCTCTAGGGGTCATCGGAACACACAAGCCCTTCCACCACGACAAGGTTGTAGTCCATGGGAGGGATATATATATATATATATATATATATATACATGTATATATATATATAATATGTGTATATATATAATTACATATTAAAATACTTTCAAAGAAATCAATGCTAAATTGTCTACTTCAGGTTTGAATAGAGCTGGTCATTACAAATGCGTTCACTGAAATTAACGATTTCATTCCATTTTCTAAAATTCACAACACATTTTTCGCTATTGTGCTTGAAAAGCAGCACGAAGGCCGAAGATTAAACACGCCTCTGTGGTTCTTCTTGGCTGAAAGACTCGTTCAATAACTTCCATATGGATTGCACGACTACCTTTTTTTTTAACTAAAACAACATCCTGTGTTTAGCATGCTACGCGTGCTCGTGAGAGCAATTCTATTTCATTCATCCAAATGCTAATGAGTTTATATCCATCGCTTTGTAAAATCGATGGCACGTGCACACCGCTTAACCTTTCAAAATTTAGAATACGACAAGTGGTGTCCTCTAATCTTTGCCTCCTGATTCCGGCATAGGAATCAGAATACCATTGGCAAAACTCTCGGGCTTGGGTTGACTTCATTTTAGTCCCTCCCATCAATCGCATATTCATATGGTGGCGCTCAATTTGTAGATCACTGTTTCTTAGTGGTGTAAACCTTATTCTCAATGTGTCTTAAGTTTGAAAATGTCTGTGAAAATTTATGTCCTACTAAGATAAACTTGAATTTCGTTAAGAAAGGATGATATCGTACCTTTGCAAAATTTCTTCTTGTCGAAACAAAAAAATAGGTAGATTCGGTCAAATTAATTATTAACTATTATAATTCACGACCATTTTTTCATGATTGGTATCACTCTCAATTCCTGGTACGTTTGAAAATGATCGTCGTTTGCGTTTTTAAATCCTGGGATTGATTGGAAGCATCTCGATACTCATGTACTCTTTTCCGCGTAACTAGACAAGGCTTAATGTATCTTTATCTTTTCGTCCCTCATTATTTGATGCAAGTAACATTAGTAGTTTATCTTCCCGTCAAAGTGGTTATTTGAAATTCTAAACTATTCCATATAAAGGGTCTTTATATCCGCTCGTTAAGAATGATCCTTCTACCATTCAGTATTTTCTTTAGACTAACCTACACACCGTTATATTTTTTCCACTCCTAGCGGAATACTAGTATCCTCGCCCGTTTAAATGCAAGTTGATTATTCTCTTGGTACTGCATTGATGGAAATTTCCTTTCTCTGCTCCTGCGATCGTTCACGTCTCTCTTCCCCTGAGACATAAACATCACCTTCTTAAAAATAGTCTTTTCCAATGCAATGACTTATATTAGAACTCATGAGTAGATTTTTCTCCTTATACTAAGAAACCATGGTCGTGAAATAAAACAATTAACAGCAGATTTCATAGAGTATATTTTATTGGTTCAATGCTGATCATCGAATTTTCAGCACGGGAAATTCAATAGTGATTCCCTTATCTCCCTAAACCACTTAAGCCTCGTGCGGGGGAAACGGGATCCATTAATTTTTTTATTGATGCGAATTGTCCTCGAGGGAGTTCATTTCCCCAAAATTATTGCTATTATTATTATTTTTTTAATTCGACTCCGAGGTCAGAGTACAAAACAATCACTGAGTGACAATCGCCCGTGTGACCTTTCGATAACGAAGTTTTGGGGATCAATCTCTCTGAAGGCGGCGGTGGTGGTTGTGGTAGTGGTTTTATTCCATCAAATTGACGTTGCAGGGGAGATGGAGAGAGAGAAAGGGGGGGGGACCTCTTGTTCGCTTGGCGGCGGCGACGGTGGAGGGTGGCGCGGTGGGACGGGACCGGGGGAGGGAGGAGGGCGGGAGGGGACGGAGTCGTGGAGATTGGGGGAGATGGGGGCTGGGAACGCAATATGCGGCCTAACCCCTGACCTTTCCCCACGTGGCGCGGGGCGAAGTGTCCTCATTGGTTCCACCGAAGTCATTCCATCATGCTGGTGGGCGAGGGAGGAGCGAGAGAAGGGGATGGGGGAGAGGGATTGAGAGAGGGAAAAGTGGGAGGGGAGTGAGCGGTAGGGTGGGTGGTGCGGTCGCTCGGTTTATCCCGTTCCTTCTTCCTATGCAAATGTTTTCTTAAAGAGATCTCAACCCACTCACCCCCTCCCCCCGTTCCCTGCTTTGGTATTCAGTACTTAAGTTTAACATTTTGATGTTTATTTACTTTGGCGAAGTGAAGAATCGGCCAAAACAAGGATGAATGCAGATGTGTGGGGCGGATTTTCTTTACCGGTCTAATATACTCTCAAAAGACAAAAAAATATGTACATGTGTATTACCACAGTTTTAGAATACCTATGTGTGCATAACAAAATGTGTCATAGAAATGCTCTACGCTATAATGCCGCCACGTTCTCCTGATTACTATAATTTAAAAGTGTAAACAAAAGAGCCCTTAGGTGTAAAAAAATAACGTAGAGTTCCATACCTCAGGTACAGATGCCACGAGGAATTCATTAACGAATGAATATGCAATGAGGATATTTAAAGTAGTGCAACTCTTTCCTTGGGAACACCTTTTATTGTATTCTAATTGCTTTTTAGGTATTCCTAACGTGAAAAAAGGATACGTTTATTAACTAAGGTGACTTTAGTCGGTTTTTGGTCAATTACGAAGTTAGTAAAATCATTCTTTTTAAATAACAGTTATCATGCAACGTAATTTTATCGATATCACTGTTTAACTAACGAACTTATGTGTGTGATTATTTTCAAATTGATGAAGTGGAATTGAAATATTCTGCTATGATACGTTTTTTTGTTGGCGCTTTCGATTTTCTCTACATTTTAACAAAAGATGTTTTTCGAGGCTAAGGAGTGCCTTGAGGTTCGATTCCAGTACCTTGGGGCCATCAATTTGTGTAAGGTATTGATAAATTAATTTTTACGTAATAAAAACTCCAATATGAAAAGTTGACGTGAACTTGGCAATACTGATATAATTTACCTTAATTTCTTCTCCTCGACAAATGAAAGTTACCTACTTTGGTTATTGCGGATTTGAGGAAGTCAAAGGTCATCTTTGGAAAAAAGATGCGAATTTTTGACTGCATTTGGGGTATCTTTCCTAACCCAAGTCCTTTATGAAGCATTAATGTACTGCGAGGAAAAGGCCTAACTGCTCGCAGTTCGCCTAGTTAATCTCTTTAATTTGGCGCGGCGTTTTTATCCCTTGATGACAAAATCACCTTATTTAGCCAACGATAAATCTCCGAATTACATAATAATATCTATGAAGTGGAATATAATTCACGCTAAGCACGTACAAAGTGCATTTCATAATATAATTGTACTCGCGAAATATCCGGATTAGGTACTCTCTGAACGCATTTACGTCCCAATTCTCTGGTACGCAAACTCGATGGGAAGTGAAGGCCCGAGTATTTCGAGTGTTTACCGAAAAGCTACAGACTTCCTGCTTCTCTTCCAGCTCGGAATGCCCGTGGAAAAAATTTCCGACTTAAATCAATATACAGATCACCTCACACGTCGTCTACAGCACCATCCGCGAATCGCCATCCTACCCTGCCCAATAAATACGCAAACCCAAGCCATAAAAACTTTATTTTGCAAAATTTAGTCCACATCGATTTTGTCCCCTTCAATTTACTCTCCATTCGTTATTATGCACTTATTCTATCTTCTTTTTCACTGTTTTAAAGCACCCTTGGAAGTCCTCGGCAGTTAGGCTTTTTAGTTTTCTCGCTGTTTCTTGCTTTATTGTGCCCACATCTTCCCAGTGATGTCCCCTCATAACATTTTTGCATTTTGGAAATTGGAAAACGTCGCAGGGGGGCGAGATCTGACGAATAAGGAGGATGATCAAGGATGGTGATTGAATTTTTTGCCAGAAACTTGCGAACAATTAATGCAGTTTGGGCACGATTTTTGCACACATTTTTTTTTTAAACCCAAATTTTCGGTTCAAATATGGTATCCTGTTGATTTTCCTTGATTCAGTTCATCATTCGACGTTCGGTAAGGACAAGGAACTGCACATGATCAATTTTATCGTCAACACAGGTAGTTGAAGTTCGTCCCAGCCTTACACCATCCGTGGCGTCTTGTCGGCCCTCTTTAAAACGCCTAATCCACTTCAAAACGGATGTTTTATTCAAACCATTATCACCGTAAAGAGCTGCCAAAAGTTCAGTAATTTCTTGATAGCTTTTACCGCACTTCATCAAACAACTTGATGATGCTTCGTTGCTCCGTGATTTCGTCAATTTCCATTTTCAACGAATAGTAAAACCAAGGACAACAGAAACTAACATAACTGGCACCATGCGCACAGCTCGACGATCCTCCAAGCACATACGGCTAATTGGTTCTCAGGCAACTAGCGCCGCTGGTGGACGAGGCTATAGTCCGTGTAAGGGCCGCCAGATTGCACCAGTTCGCGCATTTATTGCAAAGAACACGTATATTGGAAAACCGAATGAATAGACGGAAAGAGGCAATCATTTAATATTATGGCTTCGATGTGATTGTCTTGGGCGATCGTCATCCGACTCCAATCCTCACAGATAGGAAATAGCCGTCTTGCTAGGGACGAGGCCTTAGATGTCGAAAGCCGCCAGAGAGGGAAGGGGAGAAACGGGGTTAGCTCTAGCATTGCTCTGACATGAAAGACGAAGCTCTCATCGAAGAAATGAATCCCGGGGCCTACAAATGGCCGACTCTTCCTTAAGCCGACATGCCACGTGCTCAGATTTTAGATTGCGGTCTCGGTGTAGGAAAGCCTTGGGACTCGCTCAAGGGCAGTGCCGGACGCATAATCCTCTTTCCTCGGAAGGGCAGGCAGCAGAGGGACTGTTTCTGGAGTGGGGGAGTTGGACTTCGAGGGAGTAAGGGCCGCGCGAGTGGGGAGTGGATGAGGGTGGAGTGTTGAATAGGGAGCGCACCGGAAACGGGAGTCCGTCAGGATCGGGAATTCCCGTTCAAGGGGGACCCTTGCACGGGAATACGGCCGTCATACAACTACGTATCATATTTGAGCGAAGCCTGCGTCAATCTCGAATACGTACGGGAAAGAAGCGAAAGGTCAATGAAACAGACCCATGAGATGAATTGTCTCTTTCGGACTCGATGCTTGTCTGACAAAGTCGCTCCGTGATTGATTGAGAATAACCAGGCGAGGTATTTTATCACAAGTACGTTGGCGTAGGTTGAGTTATTATTGGCTTTCTTTCTGTTTTTTTCGGCGATGAGGTTAAATGCCAACCCGAATGAAGTGAGAAAAATACCCGAGGAAATATTTTCCTCTGTTAAACTAATATTTCTTTAGGTAAAAGCGTTCGTTTTAACTGAAGGATCGTTGAATTTACAAATTTATTTACGTGAGTCAATATAGGTAATTTTTTTAGGGCAGGAGCAAGATGACGCCATTATATTATTTTCTTTTTATCGCTGATGGCATTACACCACACACATTTCACCTGCAAATTTACGGGAAAATGAGGGAACAGAAAGAAGATAGAAATAAGTAGAAAGTGTAGATTCGATAAAATACTTAGCCATTACCTTAACTCACGACCTCTCCTAGTTGAAACATATACGGGGAATACATACACAAGCTAACACAAAATTAGAATGTATTTGAAGCGCAGTGGGAAATGTGATGAAAGGTTTATAGAGAAATGTTATCTTTCGCTGGTTAGGCCACATTTAGGATATGCTGTTAGTCAATGGGATCCTCATGAAGTTGGATTAATGCCGAGTTGGATCGTGTGAAGCGTAGAGGAGCTACATTTGTAAAACGTTGTAATGACAAACTGAGTAGTATATAAAAATGATTAGAGGAGCTAATTTGGGAATCACTTATGGAGCGAAGGTTATTTTACAGATTAAATCTCTTGCATAAATTGGATGTATTTAGCATTTATGTCGAAAATACTTTATTAGTTACATCGTGGTACGGTAGAAACGATTATGTAAGTAAAGAGGGATTGTGTAGAACAGATAGATTAAAGATATCATTTTTCCCGCGTGAAATAAGGGAAAAGAATAACTTTGTCCAACCGGGGAAATTTTGGGTAAAAGTAGTCTCGTGTGTAATCACTCTCTACTCCCCACTCTAGCAGTGGCTGGCAGTTTACTGTGTAATAATAATAAAAATATTTAAAAAATTTCCTTCTGTAGCCTTATAACGATTAACAATCAAAAATTCACAGTCTCACCCTCCCCCCCCCCAATGAAATCAGAAACTTAACAAAAGTCCAGGCAAAGGTAAACCTTTTTCATTTTATGTAATTTGACGTTTAAATCCGTCTGCAGTGGGTTGAAAAGGAATTGGAAAGGTGAGAATTTCTGCTAAAAAATTTAAGAGCATATGCTTAATTAACTTAAAATTAAACTAGCAGCAATGGATCAGTTGCCTGATTAATTTGAGCGTCAAAGAGGCAGGAATCGGAGTTTGGTAACTCATAATTGAACGGTAGAGACAGACAGAATATATTATTTTTCCCTTAATATTTTTTCCCAGCCGTTTGAAACTGTAGGAATAATGCAATTGGAAGATAAATACTTTATTATTGGTACCCGGACTAAAAGGTGGAAAAAAAGCATTTTTCCGATAAGTGGGAGAAGCGAATTACTGAGCGGTTGACTTCAAAATCACTGCGTCATGTTTTCATACGTATTATCCTCAAGTGCTATTATATTTCATTTCCCTATCATCTGAAGTAGACTCACTAGCTACTTGTTCTCCATTTTCTTTCTACATTTATGTGGGCACATGAGTTTAGTAAGACTTAAGAGACGGGTTTATGATAATAATCTGAACAAAGCAAAATATGACGTTGTTGAAAATTTTCTTCTTTTAATCTTATAGTAATTTCATCATCCCAGTGTTTTGAAAAGAAAGTAACAAATAACTTTGCGTTTCCAAAGAATAGAAATTGTTATTGCCGTCTAGTTTCGCTACACTGTAGCATCATCGGGGCTAGTGGCACTAGTCCCAATGATGCTACTACAGTGTAGCTAAACTAGCCCAAAATAAAAATTCTATTTTTTTGAAACTTAAAGTTATATTTCTTACTTCCTTTTCACTATAAAAGAATTCCGCAAAGTATTAGCCTCAACTATCTTTCAAATTACAGGATATTTCTGAGTGCGTGAGAAGGTTTCTCGATTGGAGCCCCCTCCATCTAACGGTGCCTCTCCAATAGTTTAATAAAAACACTCACCGATAAGGAATTGAGTTTCCAGTTCAGTTAAAATAAACATTGGTCTACATTTTGAGAAATTTCTCATGGTATTTATAGTCTTGATGTTTCTAGCTAGCCATTGATATTAAATGAGTTTGGAAAACTCTTTCTGAAATGCGTGTGCCGTCAGTTGTTTATTTTTCTGTCCTTACGATTTTCTATCAACTAAAAGATCAGTTAGCCAAGTGGATTCCTTCTTGCTGGAGTACCTGGTTTTCACATCCGAATGTCAACTCTGGACATCTTCAACTTCAACTGAGGATTTTTTCGGTCGAGAAATCTTCCTCGGAAACCGCGGTCGGAACCTGATGTGCAGAAATTTCGCAATTTTAGTAGTTCTTTAAGTACTCTAAATTATCACTAAAACTTTTCCAACATTCTAAAAATGTTTTTTTATAACATCAGAAATAAATAAAAATATTACTAAAGGGTCTTGAAAATCCTTTACGGGCCGAAAGTCAAACTTAATTTAATTAATTGACAGGTTAAATCTTTTGCATGACTTGGAACCATGTATCTTAGGGATGATGTTAAAAGTGCATTACTGGTTTCAGTAGATTAAGAGAAATCATGGATATAATATTGTATATATTAAATATAGAGCCAAAGCCAAATGTAAAATGTCATTTTTCAACCAATTTCTATGGGTTTCGCAATAACTGCAAACATTGATATTAAGATAACTTCTTTATGCTTAGGACCTTAGTTGTGGTCATTATTTTGTTTAACCCTTATTCTATTGTCCTCCTTCCAAGCAGTTCATCTCACATGCGTTGACCACCATTTAAAGATTGCTGCATGTAAACCTTACTGCATGTAAGCTTTTCTAAAAATTATTTCCATAAACTGAAATATTTAAAATTTCTATTAGTGAATGGGGAATCAACCATGACCGCATAGATCCCATGGTTTACAGGGTACCATGTAGACGTACCTGAATGCGGATGTGAAAAACTGGTCATTACTGCGGTCTGTCTACAGAACCTGGTTCACGCAATAAGTGCGAATAGGAAGAGAGAGAGGGGAAGGGAAGGGGGAGAGGCAAGAATTGATGGAGGAGGAAGAAGAGGCGGGGGGATTTGGAGAGGAAGGAACGCCCTGCAGGCTATCGGGACTCGGGTCGACCGTGGGAATGGGCAGGGGCTACCTTCGTGGGACTCGCGAGGTTGCGTGGGCAATGGTCATTCTCATTCATGTCGAAACTTTCCTTTACTCGTCAAATCTAGCGCTCCGTCTCACTTGAAAATGAATCTTAGTTTTTTACGTTGGGGATAAAATGAAAAAAGAGAGAAAGAATGGTGATATTCTACGCTAATCTCCGTCCCATCCAGCTCGAAATTGTTGTGATTGCCAAACCAAAACACGCGACGACCCGTATTAATGACAAAAAAATTATTTGCTGACCCCCACATGTTCATTAAATATCATGGGGAAAACACTTTTATACATTGAAAGAATGCTTGGATAGTTGAAAATCTGCACTTGATAAATGTATGTGCATGTGAAATTTTTATATAAAATTAACAAATAACAACATAAATATGTGTGGATACAATATTAAGTCCGTTAAACGTACTTGGTAGTAAATTTTCAAGCTTGTTTTATGTTTAAAAATTAATAAGAATACCGTGATGTAACACACAGGGTTACGGTCAAACAAAACTGCGAAATGAAATGTACAATTTTCAGCTGGGGTAAGGTTATTTTCTAAGTCCTGCAAAAGCTGTAGAACTTAATTACAGATTAAATCGCTTGCATAAATTGAAAGCATGCTTCATTAGCGATCTTGTTGCAAATGTATCATAAATTCCATTATACGTACAACAGTTGAAGAGATCATGATAACAAGATTAGGCATCAGATTTAAGATGTAGTTTTTCCCACGAACGATAGAGATATTAGAACTGTTATCGACAGAGCTAGGGGAAAAATATTTGTCGTGTTTATTCTAAGTATCCTAATACGTTGTTATCACATATTTTATCCAACCCTTGTTTATTTTCCTTGGAAAGTTTGGTGAAATCAATTTTGTATGCGGTTTTTTTCATTTTGGGTTCAATTCCAGGTTCTCGTCAATAAGGCAACTTCTCAATTTACTCGTAACAAGATTAATTAAGGCTTCAGAATGATTTTTCGTATGAATATGTCAAAGAAAATGGGAAAAGAACGGCTGACGCTAGTTTTTAAGCTGGTTATAAGAGTCAGGAATACATTTCTAGGTGTTAAAAATAAACATATCTTCCTTCTCCAAGTCTTTCAAAATATACTGAAAATAATCTGGAAAGAATTCAAAGCCTTATTTTCAGTACTTTCGGGAGACTGCTTTTTGCCAGCGCATTTTTATTTGGTATCAGAATTTAATGGCTCATTATCATCCCAACGAAGCTAAAATCCTTTCATCTTAAAAGTGCAAATGTACTGACGTAATGATGCTGTCACCACCGATACAAAGTAAAGGTATATATAGTATGTTCCAAAAACAGCAGGTTTTTTATTGGGATAATATAACATCTACTTGGAACGAATATTTGGACTTAGTTACTCAGTGTTCGCCATACATGGAGGACGCTGACACTTCGCTTCACGGGGGGCTGGCTGTATTAACCTCACCGCCTCCACACCCTCACACCCAGAATCGAGAAAGGAGCTCTTCTTATACGGGTCAAAAAGCGATGTTTCTGTTACCAGACAGTCAACGTCACACTGATTGTGCTTGCTCAAATGTTGCAGGAGCATTAGACAGGTTTGGAACGATCCAAAAATTTCTCTGCAGCGCGGTAGTTCTGCATATGATGAGTAAAATCAATTACCTATTGATACAAGTACAAAATTCTCCGATTACTCCCTGTTTAACTGTGTGCATTGACGTTATGACCCTAGCATATGTACGGGGGTAGGAGGAATTCAGAAAAGTTTTGGATATTGGAAAAGAGATAAACGCGAGGAATAACCACTATTACCAATTTATTTCGATGATTTATGCAATGGAACGCCTCGTACGCAATGTAAAAGACTCAAGATGGCTGATCCGCGACCATTGACAAGACGACCTTCTATCACTTATAAGCCAAATAATCAGTAAGTCCAATGAATTAAATGGAATAGAAGAAAATTGCTTGCATTTTATTTTGGAAGTAAGAAAATTGCCAGATAAAATCCGAAGAAGGTAGCAAGAGTAAATAGAGTCAATATCAGTACGTAATGGGATGTTGAAGGCCGTGAAACTATCAGGGTGAATGCCGAGCAGGCGGGGAAGAAGAAGGAAAATGGTTGGGTTTTTGTTTGACTTGAAGGCTGGCGTATAGAAATGGGGAGAGAGTACAGAGAAAACAAATATTTAGACTGCCGGAAATCCGTGATACGTAATACGTGATACATAATAATACCTGTATTTGTTAGGACCTGTCCATAACCTACCTTTAACAAGTAACATCCTCTTGACATCCTCCCCCTCATAAGAACCCAGACCATAACACAGATAATGGTTCGTTAAGTTCCCATCAGAGCGAATATTTTTGTTCGGCATTGAGTGATTTTGATTTTATCGTAAGTTTCACGTGCTGGTCGACGAATTGGGTATTTTTCTGTGAAATTAGTAATACGTTTCCTGTAATGAATGATATGGAAATTCTTTGAAATTCATTTTCAGAAAGTGGTTTCGTGTTCCTAAGTACCTCACGAACAATATCATGTCGATTCCGGAAGGGATAGGGGGACTTTTTTTAGCTACTGTGTAGTGTGTTTTGGTAGCATATCCGCTGGAATACATCGCCCGTTGAAGAGACTGTTTGTTGAGATGACCCATCGGTGCCTTTGTGCAGCAGTAGGTCAACGCCAATCCGTGTTGACTAATAAACCTCACTAGGCGATCATACTATGCCCTAATTACCCTGCCAAAATTAAAGTGGCGATTGATCTCATATCTCGTATCTCATGCATATGTTCCGTAATATTGAAAGGGTTCCCACCCTCCTCTCTCTAAAAGGAACCCTTCCGGTCTCACACAGCCTTTCACCTTCACTTATTACGTAGAAGGCTTTGAGGTAACGATAATACGTCGATACACTTTACGCAAGTTGATTAATTTATTTCTAAGGACTTTTTAGACTGAATTTAAATCAAGTTGCTCTTTAATTTAATTACAGGGATTAGTACATATATAAGTAATTTGGCAAGATGATCCAGAAAAATAAATTTTGCTTGGTTGCTTTGGAGGGAAGAAGATTTGCAGAGAAAAAGCTCCCAGTCCGACCGGATTGTAAGTTTTTAGAGTATTCTAAATCAATTTGTTTAGATTCAGAGATTCTCATGACTACATTCCAACACGTTTAAAAGATTTACCAATGTTCTTCGGGTCTGTCTCGTTATTTCTCTAAAAGATTAAGGAAACTACTTTTCACCCTCTTGAGTTAAACAATTAAACGAGCGCTTACGATTAAGGAATAATCAAATTGATAAAACTGAACTTAAAGCAAGTTTTAACAGGTTATGGAGAATGCTTCCCCTACCCCATGCATGATGGTAAAATTTACTTGTCGAACAGCAGAACTCCGGAGAAGGAAAATCTCACTAGTGATTTTACCGCTCCCACGGTGGATTCCAGAAACTAATTTGATCACTTACTTCGTTAAAGGGCGGAGGGGTGGCGAGGCAATCGTGGAATATATTTCTCAAGTGGAGAAGGGTACGGACAAAATTTTCTTCTCTTTTGCAAACCATTGTTTCCCATGTTGCCATTGTCCCGGAAACCTGAGGTTCGAATTGATCCAATTAATGCGACACGGATGTCATGGAAGAGAATCGGTTGGGAGGGCGTAGGGGGAGGGGAAGGGCAGCCAATGTCGTGTCGAGGTGAGGGTGCGGGAGGATGAGGAGAGGGTGTGGAAGGCAGATGTAGGGATCGCGGCAGGGGGGGTGCAAACATTACGGGGAAGGGAGCGAGAGGAGGAGACGGGGAGCGACACAAAGGGACCAGAGAAACGAACTATGCATACAATTTTCCGAGAAATAACGAGACCTTCGCGTCTTCTCTCTCTCTATCTTACGATGAGCCCATTATAGATATTATTATATAACAAAGTAATGAGGAAAGAAGGAGATGGGGAATCGGACGGCCAAGGGATTAAAAGAAAGAGGGCGTCCAGGGAGCAGGTTGCGAAATGAGAATGGGTAGAAGTATGAAAGGAATGGAGCGCGGGGTGTTGAAAATGGAGAAGAGAATTGAGGGTTTATAAAGGAGAGTGAGGAGGGAGAGGAGAGGAAGGAGGAGTGGAGGAAATTTTATGCTCCGAGTCAATTCCCATAGGAGGAAGCTCGGCGGAAGCTAACGACTTGAAAACATGAAAGCCCTAACCCATTTTGATGGGACGGTCTAATTAAGTGCAATGCAAAGCGCGTAACATGATAACTACATACTATAGATAACAAGCAAAAATTGAAAAACAAACGTTTATCGATTTAAAAGGTTGCAAATAGTTTTCAACGCTTTTCATCTGTTTTGAGTCATTAAAACGTTACAAGAGCAGTAAAATCTTAATATTTGTAATTTTTTAAATGAGAGTAGCGGCATTTAGGGAGACTGAACCGAAAAATGAAAGATTTTCAGAAGTAAATGAATAAGAAGAATATATTTTACATTTTCACGTTATTGATTTCTCACGCGAAGACTAAACAAATTAAATATATATGATTACATTGGAAAGCATAAAATTCTAATATATTATAGAAGAAATACCAAGTTTTTTTTCAAGAAGTGCGGAATCGGAAAGTAATACGTCTGTCAAATGTCAAAGTAGGCGATGCGTATGGTGGAAAACCTCAGGAGAAAAATCTCATCTTGGAGTAGCTTGACGAAAAACTTAATTGGACTTAATTGGTATTCATTCACGTAGTAGCTGAATAATCATGCGACTTATGAACTAAGTAATGAAACAACCAAAAGTGATGATATTGAATTACAACAAGTCAAATTTTTATTCAGAGACTGACAATTTAACGTGTGATTAGTTCGGAGCATAACAGAATGAGGCCACAATGTTACCTACAATTAAAAAAATCAGGAAAGTGTGCGTCTCCTGAGGGATTATGTGGATACGAACAATACCTACGGTGAGAGAACCAGAGAGCCATCAGAGGCTGCATTCAAATCGGTATTTTCGTTACCGTTCTTCGATCGGCAGACGACACAGTCAATTGAGTTATGCTCAAATGTGGAGCAAAATCATGCGGATGGTAAGAATACAAACGAAGTAAGGAGGGCAGATAGGGCTGGAGAGAGTGGCGACCGGGGGGAGGGGGTGGGGAAGAGTTAGGGATGGAACCAGAATATGCACGCGGGAGGTGATGGGGAAAGTGGAAGAGTGCGACGGGTGGTGCAGGAAGGTAAGGAGGGGGGGTAGCGCGAGAAGAGAGGGAGGGGAGTACGCTACTTGTACGGCCGGTGGGAATTTCTCTCTCTCGTGTCCACGGAGATATGTTTCCACTCCCGGCGGGAGTGGAAAGCGAGGCCGGGAGGCGGAGGGTCTCTCGAAGGGTAAGAGGAAGGCGGAGGGAGAGAGAGAGAGAAGGGAAGAGAGAGGATTAGGGCAGGAGGGGAGGGGAAGAGAATTGAGGACCGGGGTGAAATGAATGACGCGTGTGTTCGTACTTACAGAAAAATGGAAGCCATTCTGTGTTTCTTATTTCCACGGTCGCCCAGTCGAACACGTGCCTCCCTCTCTCTCTCCTGCCCTCCACCACACCCTCCCCTCTCTCTTCCCCATTCGATCCCTCCCCCGCATCACCACCTTGTTGATGTATTACAGTCACTCTCTGAGAGCTGAAAAGGGTTTCCCACTCCCAGTGGTATTTCGTTGGAGCGTCGATTCTTTCGGTAGGTTTAATGGGCGTGACGGACCGATGACGGCTTCCTTGGCGTGACAGACCGATGCCTTAAATATAGTGATCGAGTGACACAGGGAAGCGGAATGTTTCTCATGATGGCATTGCGAAATCTAATGTGGTTTTGGAAAGATATCGCAAGTAGTCCGAAAAAGTTAATTTTTTAGAGGCGAAAGGTTAAGTGCAGTGAATAATGCAATTGAATATTGTATATGTATATTGAATATGGGATAATTAATTTCCAATACCAACACACCCACGAAGTGGTAACGTTAAGCCTCATAAAAGATAAAAGAGGGTGAAATGGCCAATGTGATATGGAGTGGACGTCACCTTTCAACTGTGCCTAGGGAATGTTGGCAGAGTCTCAAATTCTCACCTGCGGCTATCATTAATTGAATAAAACCTCTGAAGGCATAAGGTTTTCCTTTTTATTATGTATCAGCATGGGAAGTTCAAGGATTCATTTGGAATCTCAAGTTTGGTCTGATTATTACAGCATTATTTCAGCCGTAGAGTATAAAGAATGAATCCCACGTGTTTCTGTTACCTAACCGTAGAATGCATTGATCAAGTACTCACTAATTAAACTGTGATTTGTGATTTATTTAAACGTTTTTGAACCAGTCAAAACAGTTCCAAGTTTCTGTTTCTTCTCTACACCTACACACTAATTCCTCTGAAAGAAATGAAAACAAGTATTCCTGCAAGATAATGTACTTTTCCAAGTACAAACATGAAACTGTCCTGATCTAATCGAACTGTAGAAAGCTATATTTCAAACTAATCGCGCTTTACCCATTTCTAGAAAAAGAAAGTGGGGGTGGGTGGAGGAGCAAGGGGTAGCGCGAGAAGGGTGTGAGGGGGTGCGGTGTAGTGCAGCGAGGAAGGATTGAGGGAGGGAAGTGCCGCCCGCTCCTTTTTTGTCTATTTGGTATCGCCAGAGGCGCTAATTACGTAAGATGGGGAAGAGGAGGCTTCATATCATATGGATCCTCCAAACGGATAAAAGAAAACTGAAAACATTCTTACTGAATTTAAGGACGTAATTTTGGAATATAAAGCCAACTATATAATTTCGTTGTATTGGAATAATACCCGTCTCTCTTTTCACAGAAAAAAGAGCCGAGAGGGATATCGTGAGCGTATGGCAGGGCAGAGGCGGGGATAATTCTCGATGAGACGAGAGAAGAAAATTACCACAAAATTAAACTTCTGTGAAAAAAAATATCTGAAATTAGTTTCTAGAAAACGTGTGCCATGTCCATTTATCCAATGATCTCACTGAGAGAATGAAAATAAAAGTCAGACAACAGATGGCGAGCATACAGGGATTTTACTATGGTTTCCATTGAAATATCAATACTCTCGGTAATCCGATCCCGCGTCCCACGTCAAACTGGCCGCTTGGTGTACACCCTCGACGTGGTGTGGAACACTACGGACAAAAATTCTGCTACCGCTCGGCCCAAGGGAGGAATGTACAAAACTTTTACAGCCGCTCTCGAGTGGTGGAGAAAGAAGCCTTATTCGTTACCAAATGTCCTCGAACCCTTAGAACTGCACGCTGTTAAAAGTTACCCCCCTGTCTGATAGAATTTGGTGGGACGCGTGGATTCATCGAATCGAACCATTTATTGGAGCAACTCGGATGTGGAGGTGAGCTGATTCCTTCTTTGTCGTGCCCCGTTTCAACACTATATCGTGCACGTAAAAGAAGTAATCGTTGCAAACCTACTGAGTATTTTCTATAAATTCAGGTATTCTATTAACATCTTGAAGAAATGTCCCTTTCTTAAGGAAAATAAGGAACTCTCGTTCCTTCTCTCCCTTGAGAAGAGTGGTTTGGCAACCGGAAATTCGGAATAGGCGTGAATTTCATTTGTGGCTGTTTTTCTGTGTTTTTGTTCGCCATCTCTATCTCGCTCCTTTGTTTACATTATACAGGGTTCATTCCAAAAGTATTGTGATTATATATTTAAAAAAAGTAATTTATTGATTAGATTTGTGCAAACAATTAAAATTCTTGAAAGTACTGTCCTTGGGTCTCTATACATTTTTTCCAAATATATACTTAATGAATGACTTCAACGAATCTTGGTGCCATGACCTCCTGCCTAACAAGGTAATGATATACTACTGGCACCATATATAATGATGTTCATTGGAAATTAATTTACTGCGCCGGCAGTAAATCAATTCTTTGTGGGGCATGATTGTAGCTCATAATTGTTTGAACTGGTTGCCTTGGGAGAAGATAAGCGTTCATATTGCAACGTATGCTTATCAAAAATTATCCCAGTACTTCCTTATAAAGCAAATGACATCTTATATTTTGCGCAAGGAAAAACAGAAAGTTTCACGATTTTAGGAATTTGTGTGAAGAGTTGGTAATTAAAGTTAACGAGAGATAAGTCATTTTTCTATTGTTCTCTGGATTATTACAACTTATATTCGATTACGGTAGTTACATGAAAATCGCTACAATTTTTCTACTTACTGGCTCATCTCAGACAATGCCCTTTCCGTTTCCAGTAAGATGCCATTGAAA
This sequence comes from Hetaerina titia, assembly GCA_037158775.1. NCBI lineage: Eukaryota > Metazoa > Arthropoda > Insecta > Odonata > Calopterygidae > Hetaerina > Hetaerina titia. The sequence goes on from CM073768.1 coordinate 28,706,829, forward strand.
CATCATTATTCACAGCAGTCTAGAGATACGCTTTGGTAATTAGATGTTGATCTCATCTCGACCATTTAATATTACGTGATGTGATACGAGAAAAGCAAAAACAGAACTATCCTCCAAAGAGGCAGGTGATTTCAATCTCGTTAATCTGGGCAAAATTTCGAACAGCGTGGATAAACTATGAGTACGCATAAATCTCCCGCTTATCCGGGAGAAACTCCCATGGTGCGAGAATCCTAAACCACGCCTTTGAATGGGACTAATGGACGAAAAGAAAACTGGAGCCATTGAGAATTGAAATCATGTCACAGTTTTGTTAAAAACAAGTTCGAACGGTTTTTGAACATGGTTGATTAAATCGTAAAATTTATTGAAACCGAAAAAATGAAATATAAAACAATGGAAGACGTCTGAGGGGGGGGCGAGGAATATAGTTCCCTTGGCTCCCCTTGGATCCGCCTATGACCCTAGCAAGAGCCGCTGTGTATAAGTATAAAGAAATCATTTACGATTTTATCGCGATTTCATTTTAAACGTGAGCGGCGCTAACTCCAAAATGGAGGTTTTACATTTGAGTGCATCGGAGTCTGTGACACCGTGCCAGCGACGTCGTAAAGCGATGGATGATTCGAATTCTGACGTATCCCTCAAACCCGTCAATAATTCAGCGGAATGACGTCAGCGCAAAGCGCATTTCGTTTCTTTTTAAACAAAACATTCGTGACGGTGCGGTGGTGGTACCGACGCCGGCCTCCACCTACCCCTTTCCCCCTTTACCCTCCACTCCCCGAAATTGTCTTGCTCCCCCTCCAACGCTCGTACGCGGCGACGAGCGCGCTGCGCCCTCTGGTGCTCGCGGGAGGGAAACCGTTCCCACGCCGAGAGGCTGCGGAGGGAAAGAGCACTCCTCTCGCCCGCCGCACTCCCGTGATTCTTTCTTTCCGGGAAATGGGTCCTCGAGATGACGTCACCGATTCCCCGCCGTCCGCCCCGCCCGTGGCCCACCCACTCCGACCCCTACCCCCGACTCCACTCCCCCCTCCGATTCCACATCTCGGGAAGGCGGAGACCCCGTGGGAGGGGAAAGGCGGTGGGAGGTGGGTAGGGATGAGATTTCTAGGAAGTTGCGGGGGCGTTTACGTGTTTCGATCGCGGCGATGGAGATGCAGTCTGAACGACCTCCTTCTTTCCCTTCCTACCCCCGACAGCCCCACGTACCCACAGACCGTACCCTGCACCCTTCCCACTTCGCCCACTTCCTCCCAATTCCCTCTCTCTCTCTCCCCCTTCACTTCTCTTCTACACCATCGCCGCTCACTCACGTTTTCCACGTGACCACGAGAGAGGTCCGCTCTCGAAAATTGCTCTCGTTGGGGCGAGCGATACGACTCGGTAACATTTCATCGGTGACTCCCAAAAGTAGCGAGAGTTATTTTCGTTCACCCGACGAAAGATTGCCCTAAAATATTGTGGCGGTTGTCCAATAACGATCGGAAGAAATTTTTCAATGCATTTTGGTGATTTTTCGTAAAGATTGATTGACGATTTCCTTTCAGAGCACCCGCTACAAATATACGCAATCGTGGTTTTAAATTCTTTCAGCGTTTTACTTGACCCTAGATTGACGGAGATAATTCTACATAAGATTCACGTCATATAGAATTGTAACTATGCTGTTCAAAATTATTAATAAATAAATATGAACTGCATTGGCACCAGATTTCTAGAATCAAAACTAAATATAGGTCAAAGAATTTTCCATGTTATGTAAGTGAATAGTTAATGTAAAACTTGAGGAAATTTCTATAATTTTTGTGTGTATTTATGGGTCACTTTCTTATTAGAGGACATTATTTTTAGAAATATAGTGTACACCTTTCTAGGTTGAAGTAATATTGAGACATGTCAATATATATGTCATACTGAGCTATCCCGCTATTGACACATTTTTCGACGAGTCGTAGTACAAAGTAATGCAAACCACTAACACTCTATTTTCAATTGCAAGAATCAAACTATAAAAATAAATAAAATAATATCGTTAGGCGCGCAAGATTTTCGAACTCTGTTAGTCGTACTGGGTCGGATGTATTCATGTGGCCGTTTTGATATAGTTTTCTAGTTTTTCAATGCCTATATGAAAATAATTTATTATTAAACACATTCTAACCTACGAGCTAAAAATAACCAACTGCTAATGCCCCTTTTTATCACATTTATTTTTAAATAAATATTTTTGGATCGTCAATTGCTAGTTTTTAATTTACTCATATTGAAAAATTTTTTAACAAAATTGTTTTTCCAAAGTCATTCCTCAGGTTAATCATGATATTGATTCAAAATCAAATAAGTACTGCACTACTTTTAATTTTTATTCCATGCCATTACCTATTAGAGTATTCCCATAATAGTTATACTGCTTCCTAGTCTTGGAGTCATTTTCTTAATATCCTCGTTGCAGTGTATGTGGAGCAGACTCAAGACCTCAACACCTGATTTTGAGATATTATATAATTATTAGTTGTTGTTTTCGTGATTTTTATATTCCTCCAAGTAAACAGAAGTGATAGGATAACTCTTTATAAATCAAATATTATCCAAAGTCAAGTAAGGGATCCATTCGAGGCAAATTAAACCAAATGGAAGAAAGAAATTTGTAATTTCGACACAAATTATTTCACAAATGTAAATAGCATGAAAAAAATTCTAGCCTAGTCATTAGCGAGTGTGAGTTTCATGTTGTAACAACCACCCAAAGAAATATCTTTTGTAAAGTGAATTCTCAACTGAAATAGCTCAAACTCGTAGGAGGAGCAATCGGGAACAATGTGGCTACAGAGCTTTCGGAGACATTAGTTCACAGTTCAAACTGTAGGGACTAATTCAACGAAAAACAGATGATGGATCTGTAGGACACATGCACAAAAACTGAGGGTTAATATAATCACTGCTTAAGTTAAAAAATTATATCCACTCAAGAATCAACTGAACAATTACTTCATGCATGCCCTTCGCAGCGTTACCTTAAGGGATAGGCTAATTCAGAAATGTCCTGATTTTAGCTTATTTCAAGCAACACTACACCTCTTTTATTTTCACTGAATTACATTCCTTTAATAATCGCTGGTCCAATTATTCATGTGTAGTATGCCATCATGCCAACCTCTGAACCGAAATATCTTACATATTAGCCCTACTTATGAGTGTTGTGAACACCCTGGTGGTTGTGTGTACTACAGGGTAAGAAATAAGATAATTATGTATTTATTAGTGATTTTTCTTGACCTTCTTATGCCTCTCAGCGAATCAATTACTTCAGTCCCTTACCTATATATTTGGCCATTCATCACAAAGACCAATAATTTCTTCCGATAAACAACTTTTTTCTAAAATATTATAAGTCTTGCTTTAATATCTTGCGAAAAAATTGCCAAAAATAATTTCCGTAGATGTCGAACTATTAGTAATCCGTATACTCCATTCTTTAGATATGAATGAAATTAGATCAACGTTAATGAAATGAGAGAAATTATTCAAACAATATTTTTAAGATGGTAGATAGTTATGTGGCAAGTTCCTACGAAGAGTGAAAAAATAATATTCAACGACCAAAGATTCCTTGTCATTCACTTCATTTTCAAAATACATGTAGCCCAATTAAATAGTTATCAGTTTTGTATGTTATGACCTTTCGTTCTCTAAGAGGTTGAATATTGGTTAAATAGCGAAATCAGGGCTCCATATTCATTACAAGTCTTCGAACACCATGATGACACCACTTTATTTGCGTTCTCCCATAACTTGTTCGACGTGACTTCTTCCCCTTGAAATTTCAAATACAACCTATCTTTAAATTTTCCCCACTGGGTTGAGACTTCGATACCATGTTCTTACAAAGAATTGTGGAAATGCAGCCACAGTTCAGGTGCGAGTCACGTCGTGATTTTGAAGGACTTGCATACGATATAAATTCGAAAGCCTTAAATTCATAATCGTGAGCCATAATGTTAAGGAAGAATAATTAATCAATTTAATCGCCCTTATCGTAAAAAGTTCCACCCAAACTGATAATGGACTCTGGTGTAAGTCCAAAACTTAAATTTCAAAAATGACTTTCACCAATCTAACGTAATCTCCACCAGCTTCGGAATTTGAAGTTGCGAGGAAAGCATGGGGATGGGAGATGGGAAGGTGGAAAGTGCTTCGGGGTGACTGAGGGCGGGTATCCTCCGTTGGAGGAGAGGTTGTGGGATAGCGGGAGGAGGCGTGGGAGGGAGGGGGAGGCGTGAGGGGAGGAAAAGGGAGAGAAGAGGAGGTGGAGTCGCTCGCTGGTGCTGGAGTCATCGAATGATATTCGAGTTGAGTGAGAAGGAGAGGGGGACGACGCAGGGGGTGAATGAGGGAGTAGAATGGGGAGACGGGGCATACCGTGGTATGGCTGGTGTGCGTGGGAGGATGAGGGGGAGGAGAAGTGGGACGGGGAAGGAAGGGTAGAGCAGTTGAGAGGAGGGTCGAAGGTTACAATAGGGGGCGCGTGGGCGCGTTGTAATAGGGCGAGAGGGTGGTCGGAGCGGGAGGAGGAGGGGGTCGAGAGAAAGGCGTCAGGAGAGAGGGTGGCGAGGCGGGAAGTTGGACGGGGGCGGGCGGGGGGCCGAGACGGAGGTTTGGATGCGGGGGCGGATGTTTCGTGAGTTTTCGCGTCGGGCACGAAGGCCCGATGCGTGAGGGTGGTTCGGGAATCGGGTCCCGTCGCATCTGCGGGCGGAGGGTGGATTGGAGGGGCGGGGGTGGGAAATTGGAGGATTGACGGGTGGCAGAGAGGGCCGGGAGGGGGACGGGGGTAGGTGTCGGGGGCGATGTGAGGGAGACAAAGGGAAGATGGCGTGGAGGGGAGGGAGAGGACATTGAACGATGCGGAGAAAGGGAGTAGCCAGCTCCGCGGCATCAAACCAACCCAGCGATCGGTTCGCTGGGACGATGCCGGGGCTCACCTTGTCAAACAAAAGTTGAATCCTTGAATAACCCCACGGGTATTATAGTTTTTTCCGAGTGGTAAAGATAGGTATAGATTGGAGACTTTTGAAATGTGGGTGTGTAGAAGGATGGAGAAGGTGAAGTGGACTGAGAGGAAAGCAAAACAGGAAGAGCTGGCATGGTGGGGGAGGAGAAGGGATTGTTGGGAGGAGAAAAATGAGGCAGAAAAGATGGATTCAAAGTGTTGTAATTGGTGATGGAATGTTGAAAACTGCGATAGAGAGGAGAACGTTGGCCAAACGAGGAAGGGGAAGGAATAAGATAGGGCTATTGTGTGAAATGAAGGGAGGAAAGAAGCATGCCGGATTGAAGAGGATGACTTACTGTGGTGTCTGATTGCAGGCTGCCTATTTTGTAAGGCGAAATCACGTACCTTAATCGATAGAATTTTAAAAAAAAGGTCTCGTGGCTCGCGTAGAGTTCACGCTTATCTCCGCAGTGATACATGTCGGCTGATGTGACTACGTGTGTTTAAAATGATAAAATACAAAGCTTAAAGAAATCGATGCATTCCAATCCGAGAGCTGAGGTGTGATAGTAATACCTTACAAGTGTTGGTATCTCATTTCCTTTATCCCCGACCGGTGAGGTAACCGAAGGAAGTCCCATGCTTCTCACGTCCGGTGTTAATTCGTTTTTTGCGTGATGCCAGGAGTGAGAAGTCCCAGTTCATCGCCAAGCCGAGAAGGAGAAGAGCAAAAAGGAATTCTCTGTACGTTATGCAAAATCCTTTCTTCTTTGTCTGATTCCGACTCGGGTTCAGAGAAAAAATACACCATCTCAAGGAACACCATCTAAGCACCCCCGAAGGTAGATGGTGAAATTTTAAGTATCTCTCTCATGTGGATGGATATTAATAATCAAAAAATACGCCGAAACGGGCAATATAATAAAATGAAAATGATGCTATGGCATGAATATTAATTTTATCGAGCTTTTAATTTGTAAAAAAATATTTGTGCTAAAAAAATAACGTCCTCTAAGGCTATAATGGGTTTCAAGTTAAAATAGAATTTTCCTGATTTTTCTTGGATGCCAAGCATCCAAATTTCATAACATAATTGGAAAATTTAATACATCTGCACATTTCTTAGGGCCATACGTAGTTGGTATTTGTCATGATGCCTATCTGTCCCAAGCAACGCTTTTCGCTTATAGGGGTAGTCAGAAAACTTGTTCACATTACATTTTTTTTACGTCATGCTAAGTCGCGACAGGCGTCATGGCAAGGAATAAAACGTCTCAAGTCTTGTCACGCTAAAAATAACGATAATAATCCATGCCTCCCCCTCTCGCCCCGAATCTCACTTCGCCGCCCATCTTCAGCCCCGCTCTCTCCCGACGATCCCCCAAGGGCCGTCACCTGCTCTTTTCCCCATCGTCCCCTGCCACTCCCGCCAAACCCCATTCCGACCCTTTAGGTTTCTAGTTCGTTCCCTTAATCAACCCTCCCGAACCTTCCCAACTTGCTCTTCCCACGCCAGGATCAGCCGAACCCTTTTCAGCGCCATTGGGCAGCTGGCGTTCCAGCTTTATTAATATTACCGGAATTTAATACCTCAGATAACTAATGAAGTTTGATCAATGCTTCACTAAGACTGAATTTATGGACCATTAGTTTATTTTTTTTTAATCGGCTCGAAACATGTGTAGTTCTAAAAAGTACATCGAAAAAGTCTAATTTTTTTGGCATGGGTCCAAATATACATGCGTATTTAGACGGGAAAGTTAGAGTAAGAACCATTTGAACTTGAATAATCCACCACGTCATTGCAAGAAGAAAAAACGTTTTCGCCAACATATTACTTTTTCGACAGGCATACCACATTTATCCGGCTGTTTGTCATAGTTCTCATCATTTTTAGTCGAATGACAGTCATCATTTTACCGCATTGATTTTTAGTACCACCACATGTTAATAATAATTCCATGGGGAACGCAATGAGTGAAAAATAAATCAATCTACGCACGGTCTCTTCTATTGACTATCAGTCGTGAATTGAGGAATTATTATTGAATGGAAAAAGTTAAATGGCATCGGTTATATTCGGCTTACGCGTATTTTGGGATTTCGCACGTCGCCCCTTCCATTATGAATGTATTTCCAAACGGTGATATATTATATTTTTCTTTGCCGTGATAAAGCACGGACGAAAGAGAACTCGAATGGCTTTAATTTCGTCCTCAGTCACTAGACGACCGTGATATAGACCAGCCACTATCCGACCATTGGAATCTCCTTCACCTATCCCATTCCGGCATCCATTCGTTCCCATCCCATTCATTCCCTGGGGAGTCTGGCCAGAACACGTTAGCCCACTCCGTCCCATCTCCTCTCCGCCCCTCTCTCCCTACCACCCCCTCCCCGCCTGCCTACCCGCCCAACTCCCCCAACATTCCTCGAGTCCTTGACGCACCCTGCTCCCACCCCCCATTGTTCCGCCACCCCTCACACTCCCCACACGAAATTGCCGTGGATACGAGGATTGGCAAACATTTCGAGAGAAGAGGGGAAGGGGGGGGCTGGCGAGTCCTTTTCATGTCCTGGGGAAGTGATTGGACGAATTATTGCCCGCTCCCAACCGTCCATCCCCTCCCCCCACCCCAACCCGGTAATTATGGGAGCGAACGTCCGGACGGCACGACAATTGTTAGGAAATCTTTTTGGGGGCCATTCATACTTGATGATGCCCAGATGGTAGTGAGGCAATCGTTAATAAATATGAGTTTTCCGTGAAGTAAGGACAAAATATTGTATATTTCCATTTTTCCGGAGTTATCTGACGGGTGTTGGATATAAGTAAACCAGCTAGATAACTGACTGCATAATTCGGAAAAGTTGCAAGTTTATGACTGCTACAGTAGATGTACATTACGTATCATGCCATGAAGGACTAACATCATAAATTTTGCGAATATAAATTATTGTGAAATGCTTAAATATTGCGAAAATAAATACTTTCATCAATTAGGTACACTTACCAAGGTGTTTGACTGTTAAGATAATGTAGAATGGATATAAATATTTATGCAGTCAAAAATCGTTTTTTTGTAGAAGTCATGGACAATATTGAGCAAGCAAGTGTGCTGGAAACATCTTAACTAATGCATTACCATTTCAGTTGTTTTTATTTAATGCCAATTAATTTATTTGAAATTATCTCAAGATAATTTTTCACCTTCTCGCACATCATATCTCACATACCCATTCAAAGAATAACATGTTGGTAACCTGATAATCTGTCCGCATCCCATCATGTAGTATTACATAAAGCAAGTCTTAAAATACACCATGATTCTCTACCGCCTAATCAATTATTTTGATTTATTGTGTCAATTCCTGATTCAAAAATGTAGGGTGCTTGGAACCTCACGACCTACTGCTTTCACCCGTTTACCTTCATCCTTGCTGTTCCCTTCATTTACTTGCTTTACCTCCATCCCCCCGGAGTGATATCGAAATGTTGGCTATTGAACGATAAGGTCGTGAGAGACTCTTCAAACAGATCATTATTATTGAAAGTAGTGTTTTATGAGAAACTTGATGAGTCAACAAGGAGATTTTAACTTAATCCATCGTAACTGCAGTGATAACTATTATTTTTTTAACAAAAATAACTTATGGTATGTTCTATTCTAGTCTAAATAACCTGGACTTGCGTATCTTTGTTTTGAAATTTACTTCCAAAAACTCTCGTCTCGTATTTCAGTCCCCAATGCCGGTTAGAAATAATGGCACTTCACCTCGATATTTAGGTAACAATGACTTAGAAGTTCCCAGAAGAGCATATTTATTATTGACGAATTTTATGGCTATGCTCCTCTCATGCAATCTAGCCCATAAATATGAGTTTGGCATTGAGAATTACAGAGTACCTTTACAGAGACTCTAAAAATGGTCTAATGGTGTGTTTGATCAAACAAGGGAGTCACGAAAATTTCGAGGAAAATATTTCAGGGAAACAGCATAGCGTGGATGCATCGACATTAAAAAAGGAAAAGAGAAAGGTGACGGAGGAGGCGACAGGAAGATGACGGATGGAGGCAGATAGATAGATGTGTGCGCTACGTATCGTTATCGTCGTTGCTGAAGTAGGGTGCGACAGTGAATGACTTTGCGGTTCATCTCGGAGAAGGGGATCGTGTGTGGGATGAGGATCGGGAGGGAGTGTTGTTCCTGGGCGAGGGGAAGGAGGATTGATTGGAGTTGGAGATGCGGTGAATTGGAAGGCCGAGGCGATGAAAGAGGAGAGACGAGGTTGGAGGGAGTGACACATTACGTCATCGTTATAAAAAAAGAATGGAAACATTGCATAAACCGCCTCTCTGCTATAAATCATTTTAATGATGGTTTTATTTTCGCTGCGGCGCGGCGGTTTGTTCAACGCCAATGTTTATGTTAATTCCAAAAGTTGAATTTAATATAAAATTTTAAAAGTAGGAAACTATTTTCGGTAAAACAGAAAATATTTTTAAAGAAAAAAATCCTAATATAAATAAAAATTAGATGCAAGTTTCTTTGGACGGATAGAATAGCTTTAATTATTTGGGACCATCTTAAACCGGCCTTGAATAGACAGAGTATCAACGATAGCGGTCTGAAAAAAATGCAAGGTAAATCGGTGGCACTAACAAAGTTGAAGTTTAACAACTCAAAACATAAAATGGCTTGGCATAGACATGCGCGAAACCTTTGTAATTTATTTTATCCAAAAATGTGCGAATAGTTCACTAGTTCAGGGATGTATGTGGATTGGTGCCAGGGTAAGAAAGGTGAGCGGGACGTGCGGGGAGATGAAGGGAGGCAAAAGCCCGCGGCCTCCCCTCCTCCTCTTCCCCTGCACCACCCCTCACCCCATCACTCCCACCACCCTCCCTCACTTCCCAAGGGGGCTGGCCGCCCTCTGCAGGAGAGGAAGCGTCCCCATCGCGCGGAGATTGGTAGCGGGCGTCTGCGTGGGCGACGGGATCAGGGGCGAGCCTTGAGGAGGGGAGCGGCGCGGGACGAAGGGGGAGTGGGAAAGGGAATGGTAGACGAATGCGGAGGGGGGGGGGGGAGCGGCAGACCCGAAATGTTCTCTGACCTGGCACCCACGCGGGTCATGGGCCCGAAGCTCCCCTCCACCCTGAGCGAAGCGCTGTGGGCGGGCGGGGTTCAGGAAAAGGTTAATGCTTTCCCCGGAGCGCGCCCACCGTCGCCGTCCGCCTCGCCTTTTCGCCACTGTCATTCGCTTTCGCACTTCCTGGTGTGCTTCGTGTTCCCACGGACGATCGAGGGGATCACACCCTCGGTCCAGCCCCCAGGGGGTAGGGTGGGAGCGAATGCGATCCATTTCACGTTCACCTTGGTGAACCCTTTCGGTCAGCATCGCTCAGAAGGCGGGACAAAGGTGTAATCGAAGTATCGCAGCTCTCTTTTTCCTTATCGCAGACTATTATTTTTGTTTCTAAGTCGTCTGCTGAGTAGTTTCTTAAATACGGTAAAGCTTTTCTATAAGAAAATAACTACCCCGGGGATTAAATGTCCCCTATTGACCCATTTAAAAACTTACATGAGAAGGGAGGTAACGAAAAATTAGTTTAAAACTAAGCACTTATATAAACTCACAGATAAAAGTGGTAAATTCTTTAAGAAAATAATCACATTTCCAAACCTAGTCAGCTCGAATGTGGTCCAATGTTTGGAAAAATATAAATTATTCCGTCTAAAAATAAACCATAGTGTGTTCTCATTTCGACCGTTGTATTCACACTATGAGGTTCCATTTCGTGATAGTTGCACGTACCTTGTGCATCTCCTAGTGCATCGTGCGGGATCAATAATTTTGGTTGGAAAAAGACGAAATTCCACATTAAACATTTTCGGAAATTCAAAAGAGGGTTCTCTGGGAACCGAGGGTGACAAATGAGAATATTTCGAAGCGGTTTTTATCCGGAAAGTATTTTCGCGGGCATGCCTGATCTCAAAAAAGAATAATGATAGCTCTAAAATGCCCCATATTACCTCTCAGGAGAACACGATAACGAGTGGCTGACATGTGGTTTTAGTCTCACAATCAGAGGCAATTCGATTAAGTTAGACTTAGCTCATTGTAGATAACCCCCAAACTCGCCCTTCGATAAATGTTTCAAAAAGGAGTAAAATTATTTAGAGGGGGTCTTATTGTGCGCTACTTCATCGAACTTGGAGAGGAAATTTAGTACGGCTTTCCATTTAATGGATTCAAGACCCTTCCTTTTAAAACTTCATCATTTGTATTCCTCCTTCGCTCAAGAGTTTTTGATTATCGGATTAAAGATTGCTCCACGTCCTTCCTGGCTGCTGCCAAAGTGTACGTAGGCTGCTCCATGTTTTTGGCAGTTCACTCGATTATTTATGGACGAACCAATCTGTTCTAATCAATTCAAGATTGCAAAACCCCTCTCAGAGATTCGATTTCTGTGATATGATGTTGTAAGATTTGGTCTCGAATAGGTCTAACGTCCCCAAAATAGAAAATCTTTGTTTTTCTTGCGTAGCCACGTCTTTCGTTTCTATTCAGAAGATTGGAAAATTGGTTTCTATTCGTGACCAATAACAAATGGTACTGACTCGGGAAGAATGTAATATGAATTTCTTCAATTAATGATATATTCTCAAAATTTTATTCCCTTCTGCACGCCGCAACACACATGCCTTGAGACTTAGATATTATATTATTATTAAATCGTTGCTAAAGTTAGAGTAGAGTAAAGTTAAGTCCGCCATAAAGATGTTCATTTTATTGAAATCTAGATGCTTTTGCACAAGAAAATAATGTAGATAAGTACATATGAGTAGATGAGAACATAGTATATATTAAAAAGACATTTTAATTTTCTATTTATTAACAGAAAAAATAGCTTAACGTTCTAAATAAAGAAAAATTCTCTTCTTCACACTAACCTCACCTGCATTTTAAAGTTTCCCATGAAAAGTTAATTTTAATGAATTAAAAAGTCGAGTTTTTTGTGTTATTTTTTCAACTTTATGCACAGTCAAATTTTGAAGAAAATTGCCCATGTTATTTGTACTGTGTTTATGTAAATATTTTTTAAACAAACCTCAAATCGCATGTGATAATTTCATCTCCAGCGGTATCACAATTCTTTGTACTTCAGCTACGTTTGTGTTGACGGTATTAGTTTAGCTTGCCATCTATTCACCGCGACTCCCTTAGAAGCTGTGGAATGGAATCGCCAAAGTCCAGCCAAAGAAATTATCAGTAAAATTCAACTTCTCTGTCATAAATATTTTTAAGATATTTTTGAAATATAATTGATATGTATGGAGTGTTTCTCTTTGGCATGTTATTTTAAGCAGGCTTTTTGAATTATTCGAGTATTTTTATATCTACTCCTAATAACAACTTAAACACCAGTTTTTGACTAATGCGACTAACTTGGTGCTTTTTTATAATGTATACATTATTACAGATCTTCAATTTTCTTATTTTCTCGTTATTTGTCTCTAGCTACCAATTTCCAAAATTTGTCCATCAGAGTTAAAATATTATTTGAAGCCAAAAGAAGAAATTTAATTGAAATATTTGAAAATTTCCGCGGTAGTCCAGGGGTAGAGCGTTGAACTACTGAGCGGAGGCCCCGGGTTCGATTCCCGGGAAAGCCTCTCTGGACACCTGCAGCTCCACCCAAGCTATGTGATTTTTCGGGTGCCAGATCTTCCTGGGACATCATAACTGTCCCAGGGAATGAAACTGGACTCCTTCCCTGATGTGTGAATTCCACACGCCGTATAGGGCTTAGTACTGGGTGAACACTACATCACCTACCAAACCAACCTTCGGGTCGATTACTGTATTTAAGGGGCTGGTAGACTAGTGGTAGTGTGGCTGCCTGTAGAGCCGAAGGTCGCTGGTTCTATCCCCAAGATCGGCGAACATATTTCAGCTTAGAAAAAATATGTTAATGATTTTTCGGAACGAGACAACCACACACTTGAACAAACACACAGAATAAACACAATAATAGTATTTCGGACGAGGCAACGAAACAAATAGACGCTTACTGAAAGCTACCCTGAACCAATCGTGAAAGGCAGAAGTTTCTAATCTACTGCGTCAGGATAAGGAAGGCAACGGGAAACCACCGTACTCCCTAGAATATGCAGCCTTGCCTTGCATTCAAATATAAGTGCTTCAGTAAACCCATCGTAGGTTGGAAATACTGATGGCAACGAAATTTTTACGACAACCAAATCTTTTTATTGACTACAAATGCCCAGCAATAATAATATCTACATATTTACGGTCTATTAAAATAGTAAATGAAATAAGTTGCCACATCATGTGACACGAAAATATCGAAATCATTCTCTATTCTACAAATCTTTCTTTAGTGAACCTTTAAAAATAAAGACCACTAAGGAAACTATGTATAGCAGAGCGAATGAAATTTAAAACCTTCAAAGAGACTGTGGTTTTCACTTACCTTCGGCTACTCGTTATTCATAAACTAAGCACAATAAAGCTGAGACAAACAAACTATCGATGTTTTATAAAATGCCAGACGCATTTTTTGCAGTACACGAGCAAAAAATTCTTTTCTCGGAATTTTTGAATACCCCATGATGAAGTTGCGGTGGCCCCGTGACATTTGACTAAGCTCTCGAAGCTCATGAAAATGCATTACCATTAGGAAACTGCAGGCGGAAATAGGAGCAACTGATATGCCTACATTTGCCACTCAAATTTTTCGAAGTTTAAAAAACCTTAATGCCTAAAAGGTTTTTTCGTAAATTTCATATCCATGAAACTCTGAAAGTCACCGATAAAGTTTTGTGTAAAGGGGAGGGGCCTGCAACCACACCAGGCATATAGAGTACGCTATAAGCTGCCTCATGTTCCGAGCATATAAAAGAATTATAACAAAAAATATCTGCCTTGTAAGGAAATGAAAAATTAGTTGCGTCAGACTTCGTGGAGAAAGGGACTATCCCCATAGGTAAATGATTAAGGTAGAGAGAGATCAGCCAAACGAATGGTTGCTACTCATAAATGCCGTATGTACATATATGTATGTATATATATGCATATATATAATACATATATACATATATATAATATATATACGCCAGTATATATATACTATATATATATAGGGTCACGGTGGTCTAGTGGGTAGAGCATTGGACTACTGACCGGAGGATCCCGGGTTCGATTCCCGGGCAAGGCACTTTGGGCACCTGCAGCTTCACCCAAGCTAGCTGATTTTTCGGGTACCAGATCTTCCTGGGAAACCATAACCGGCACAGGGAAAGGAACTGGCCCCCCTACCCTGATGTGTGAATATTCACACGCCGTCGGGCTTGGTACATGGGTGAGCTCTACCATCACCTACTAAACCGACCTTCGGGATTACTGTGGTTATGGTTTATATAGATATATGTATATATATATATATATATATATATATAGGCGTGTGGTGGGTTGCGGTGTTCCAGGGGTAGAGCGTTGTACTAATGACCGGAGGGCCCCGGGTTCCATTCCCGGGCAAGGCACTCTGGGCACCAGCAGCTATGTGATTTTTCTGGTACTAGATCTTCTTGGGAAACCATAACCGGCATAGGGAAAAGAACTGGCCCCCCTACCCTGATGTGTGAATATTCACACGCCTTCGGGCTTAGTACTGGGTGAACTCTACCATCACCTACTAAACCGACCTTCGGGTTGATTATTGTGTTTATGGTTTATATATATATGTGTGTGTCTGTATGTATAAAGTATATTACACAAGAATGAAATGAATAGGAGACACTTAAGTAAAAAATGAAAGAAAAGGATGGCGACACATTTGAAAAGAGTAGCTAATAGGTGTTAGCACGTGTTAGTTGCTGCAGTTATATGTCATTATTACTTTAATTGAAAAAAGCCAGTCCCGAGGCACCGTTATAATTAACTCACCTTTACCCATGCACTGTTTAGTTTCAATTCTCAGTAACGCAAAAGGTAATGCAAACTTGGTAATGTAAAAGTTCCGACTCGTACAAGATTTCCAGGAAGCGTATGCTTTCCTTAGCCGTAATATGTTTGGTCATCAAAGAGCATCAATCGGTCGGATCGAATTCCCATCAGGGGGCAGATTGGAGGAGAAGGAGGGAAGGAAAGGGACTCGACCAACTCGGGCGCGTTTCTCTCGCGTTCGTAACGGGATCGCTCACGCCATTGCCGCGGCGGAAAAGAGGTGACGTCGGTCACGTACGACAGGGAGACAGGGAGAGGGGGAAAAGGATTTCTTTGGGTATTTTTCCAATAATGAGAAGTCGTCTCTTCCCATCCGATAGCGGGCGCCGCCCACCGAACTGGCGATGGCAAACACGCGGGAGGGTGGGATGGCATGGGGGGAAGGGGGAGGGGTGGCGGTACCTCGCTGCAGAAGCGCTCGCATTCAACGGATTCCCGCCATGTTGGTGACGTCATTGCCTCCGTGCGATGACTCTGTGAAGAGAGAGAGAGCAAAAAGGAGAGTGGGGAGGGGGAGGAGAGAGGCTGGTGGAGGGGGGAGGTCAAAGAATGGGAGGAGAGGTCGTGGAGGGGATGGAGCATCGGATGACGTCAGTGAGCGGAGACGATATTGGGAGCAAGGGGTGACTGAGGACGAAGGGGCGGAGGAGGTGGGGTGGGAGCACAGGATGGAGGGGAAATGAATTGTGCCTTCATTGTCTCCGTACTTACTCGAAAGCGGAAATGAAAACGTGCGAATAAAAAAATGTGCAGTTTTAGGACTTCTAATAAGGGGAGTTTGACGTTGAGTAATGAATCACAATTGATAACATTTGCGGAACCTGCTTGCAAGAAATACGCTCCCTGTTCTCCAGTACACAATTTTATTACAGATAACTAATTTTAATGTTTAATAATAAATTAAATTAAAGTAATATTTCGAGTAAACTATTTAAAATTGGTGCGGTGCAACAAAATTAGCTTTAGTAAAATATCATCAAGTGAAAAACTGCAATTGTGTTTCTCATCAAAACGAAAGTCCCAACGTATCAAGTTTCATATAATTGCAAATGTACATTTTTGATTATTGGAAAATAAGTGGCTCAGCTATTTCAAATATGGAGCATATTTTCCACGGGATGTCCCAATTAGGTCATCATAAAGCATTATAATCTGATGGTTGACTAATGGCAACGTGGACGAGCATGGAAATTTTCCTAAAAACGATAATTAGATGGAATAGTAGTATTTTGTGCCTACCCTAAGCACTGAGGTGATAGGTACGCGTGAACATAGTGTGATAATCTTCTTTTCTCCTGATGCTTATTAATGGCCTCTAAAATGGTCCCTCATAACAACCTCGGCTTGATTTTAATGTTGTTTTTTTCCCAATTTTGGTTGAATAAAAATGTAATTTCCGCATGCACCAGACGTTCATACAGAAACAGCAGACAAATATTCTAATTCAGTCAAAATTGTAGAGACATGACACTTTTCCTTGTTTTGAATCCAACATAAAAGTATGAATGAAAAAAGGTGACCCTCTTAAAAATAAGATCAGTTGGAATGAGATTTCCACCTCAAGCGCGAGAGTCTGCACTCTTTGTAGTTTCATGGTTACATTCACCGGTTTTAAGACCAAATGAACATTGCACACTATCGTCTTTGGCTCAAGAATGATTTCACATGCCTCTGTACCTTGAATTTTTAGTTTTCATGCATATAAAATGGAACGAGAACATTTGCAAATATTTTTTCATCTCGAAGGATATCGAAATTTCTTTCGAGATTAGATTTCCAAATAATTTGTTTTTTTATTATTCTTATCAAGGTCTTTATGTATAAAAGTTTAAATAGAAGCTATTACTTCAGAAGAAACACTTTCAGACTGAGAATATTACATAAAAATTTAAATCCTAACATTTTTTTTTATTTAATAGTATTTTGATGAGCTCTTCCTTTGAATTTCTTCCTGGACATATCATGCGATACCTGGACATATTATTATCCTCTAATTCTCTTGCTGCACAAAATGACGAGAAATATTATTGCTGTATTAAGTGATTTAATACAAAGCTCGGAAAATATTACAGGCGCGTGAACATGCGATTTGTAATTTAGTGCTTTCATAATTTTACATTGTGTAGAACGACTCAACTTGAGGAGCGGCACACTGTGAAATCTGCATTCTTTTGCGGGAAAATTACCTCCCTCCTCTACCTTTGGATGTGATGTCGATGGGTGAACAAGAATACGCTTGTGCGGCGATAGTGACCGCCGCACTAACTTGCTCGCTTCGGAGGTTCGAAGCGAGTAAAAAGCAGGGAGCTAAGCATTCGATGAGTACAGTTATGCGATTCAAATGGATGACGACATCAGAGTCCCTCAAACGTCATTGAGTTCCAAGCGCTAGACATAAATGCCACTGAACTCCTGGAAGTGGGTTTAACGTTTGCCAGCCGAGATTTAAATGGAGACTCCATTACGAAAAAATCGATCGACATTTCCCGCGATTAGCAAATTCGCGGGAGCGAAACATTTAATCGGTAAAACGAGTTCGATGGTCGATAAATATCGAAGAAATGGAAATAGACGCGACGGTACCATTTTGCATAATGAGGCGCAAGAATTGCTCGCAAGAAACATTGCTCCAAGAGACGGCGCTTGGTAACGATAGCTTTAATTTCGAGAGGTTGTGGGGGAGGATGGCGGGGGTTGAAGGGCTCTATCCCGTCTACAAGGGTCGAGGGAGGGTTTTCAGGGGATGGAGGCGTAGGGTCGCGGGTGGGGAAGGGGATCGAGCGCGCCGAGTGGGTGGGGTTAGTATTGAACAGTCGCCTTGGATGCTGGGACGAGCAGGGGTCTCTGACGTCATCAATGACGTCCTCGTAACGGGATTGTCCGGGGAGTGGCGGTGGTTGCGGCGCGCGGAGGGGAGGGGAAGGGACTGTGAGGGGCAGGGGGGGCAGGGGGGGCAGGGGGGCAGGGGGGGGGCAGGGGGTCTACCGGGGGATTGGGGAGGGGCTGAGGGGTGCAGGGAGAGGGTTCGGGGGGGTCGGTGCCTTCGGGGTTGAGCGAAGGTGAGGCATGCCTCGGCTGCGCTATACGTTGCCACCGGTGACGTCATTGGGCTTCCTCCCGCTTCTCCCTCCCCCGGACCGCCCTTCCCCCCTTTCCGAGGGAGGAAAAAAAAGCGAGGGGACGCCAGAGATGAGGCGCCGTGGCGTCTGGCGCGCTCCGTTTTTTTGGGCGGGAATGAAGTTCAGGAAAAATGTTTTAAGTTTGGCAAAGCCGATTTAAAGTCCTCCTGACGCTCCTCGTTATTGTTTCTGAGACTTCGTCACGTTATTATGATTTGTTCTAGCGTCATTGTTGCGTCTATACGGCCAGTCCTTTTTTTATATTCATTGTCCGCATTCAGTCGAGCAGAAAGCAGTGATCAATCGAGGGGTGAATAACTTCGCTCCGGCCGCTCATTGCTCCAACCAATCAATGAGTTTCTTCCCGCCGCTCTCACTGACGTTTTCAATAGAGCCGAGAAAAATAATGCAATGAAAACGACTAAGCAATAATTTAGGAAGCATTAAATCAGTTTTCCAAATTGTTTTACATTTGAAAACTGGATCCGTGCGTTTTATTACGATTGTTGGGAATAGCCAATGCATCTAAACATTTTGGTTTTTGTTATAGCATTGAAAAAACTACTTTGGATTCGTTTCTTAAACTACAAGTAGATTCAAAATACCTAAATATTTGCTAAATATGCATAACCTTCTGATTAAAATAAATTCTCTGTCTTCTGCTCACATGTGTCGTGCATTCACAGTATACATATTCAGTGTATTTTACAGTACATCTGCCATATTATTTTGAGAACATATACATAAATCGACTAGTAACTTTATGAAACGGACACTTAATGTCATCACTGTACATAAACACCAATAATTCTTAAAAATGTCAGTTGTTAAATTTTCTCTCCTAGTCACCAAATGAAAATAACATTTTGCCATGCGTGCCCATCCCGGGCACCCATTATCAGAATATTAACTAAAGGCAATCCTATTAGTTTAAATGAGAGACAAGTATTCCGTTTAATTTTCATTCAATGTGACTCTTTTGATTACTCTTATCGGAGAATTTTAGTCTCTGGCGTAACGATCAGTTTTATATTTTTCTTCCCTAATGTAACTTTATGATTATTCTCGAAGTTTCTCAAGAAATTAAATTGCCCGTTGAATTTAGACTAAGCGTCTTCTTGGAATATGTCAACCTCTACTAGCCTAAACTAGAACTAAGTTACGGACTTTTATGCGTAGAGAAGAATGATAGCTTGTAAAAATTACTCACAATATGGAGTGCTTATTTTGGAAGAATGCTTATATACCAAAAAGTAGCTTAAAAAATCTTCTTCGCATGATTGCTACTATGTTTAATGCTCAATTTTTACTTCCTCAAAATTCGCAATAATTTTGGCAAAAATAAAGCGTTGATCGAGCGTTAATTTTGTGCCCGCTCACTTTTCAACTAATGAATAAGTTATGCACCGAAGGACGTAACGAAATCAAAGATATCCTCCCCAGTGTCCACATCTCATCACGGTGTGCATTGATGCGTGTGGAAGTGAAAAACTCACATAGAAGTACTCGGTTAATCTTATTTAATGTACCTAAAATTTACCATTCACAATAAATAATCGAAGAAGTGAACATTTAGAAGTATTTGTTTGGATCTAGTGGTGATAGGAAATACGCTGCATTAATTGCTCATTAAGCTCCAAAAATGAGAATATACCTAAAGTTTGACTTAAGATCATCGTGACTATGCTGCTTCAAAGTTCGCCTTGTTTGTGAAACAAATGTTTTTGCTGAAATGTCATCCGATAGAATTTTGCGTATTATGTCCACTGCTGTGTCGGGACTTGTCGGATCTCGGAGCTTTAACTCGCCCCGGGGTCGGCGGGAGTCTATCGCCAGCTCGTGTAAAACTTGGTTGCTTTCCGAGCGTCTTGGGGGCGGCGCTCAAGTTCCCTTTAATTCACCAGGGATTCCAAATCCCTTTCCCAACCTCCATCCTTCAGAAGCCCGCGTACGGTGCTCATCTTTCCCTTTAAAAGGGAAAATAATCTTCGACAAAATGTATGGTTTGCCTTGTCTGACCATAGTCTGAGTCTGTTGTTGCACTGTTTCACGTTCTTTTTCCAATCGTAATATTTGTCAAACAAACTTTTTCCAGTTACAACAAAAACATTTTTTAATGGTTTATTGAACGTACTATTTAGTTCTAGCCGACATTCACAAACATTTGATAGAAATCAACACACACGTACCACGTCGCAAGGGATATTAGTGTCAATTTGTAAATTAAGTTGACCCCAAAGAAGATTGGATTCGCGATTCTTTATGTCCCTCTGGAAAATTAGAGATTTGCACTCCTAACTATTTTCCCTTGCGTATGGGAACGCATGGAAACCATATTAAATATGGCATGGTAGTCGTTTTAAGTTTTATGTATTAATAATTGGTAGAATAAGTTAATATTTTCATCATATTTACTTAGGCGGATAACTAAAACTCAGATCATAAATTAGCACTAATGAGTGTAACGTTAGATTCAGGAGGACGAAACAGAATAGGGTATAGGAAATGAAATGTAAAAACGTTAGCAGGATTGACGAGAAAGAAGTATCAGCATGCTTTGAAAAATAATGATTGAGGAAAGGGAGCTGAGTTTTATAGAGAAAAAATGGGAACAAATCAAAAAAGGACACTGAAAACCGTCAATGAACTACAGGAAGAGGACAAGGAAATTATAAATTACGACGAGGCAATTAGGAAGAGAGACGAAAGAAGGTAATGAAATAATTTCTGAAGAGAGTTAAGTAGAATGAAGTATAAAGATTTGAACACGAAACCGAGATTTACAAACAATTAAAGCAAAACAGGTGTGGTGGTAGACAGAGTGTGAAAGATAATTCAGGAAAATAATTTATTGAACCAGGGAAAGTTCAAGAAATTGAATGAGTACATGTCGAGGAACTACTTTTATATAGTAAACTCATTAGAACAACAAGCTTAGACATAGAAAATGATGTATATGAAAATATTTCAAGTCCAACCATACTTGCTGGTGAGAAAGAAATGGCATTAAGATTATTGAAATCAAACTTGGTCGGGTGGGTAGACCACATTTATGCGAAAATACTTAAAGGTTTTGGAAACATGGAAGAAAGAGTTTTTATGAACCAATTCGTACTATATATGTGAGAGGAATTAAGTCGGAAGATTTTGTCCGATCAGCATTAGTTCGTATTACAAAAAAGGGAAAGGCAGCAAAATGTGAGGACTGCAGTCCGAAAATAAGTCTGATTCCGCTCACAGCTAAAGTGGTTCTCAGGATCATTCATAAGAGAATGGAGAGCAGAGTAAATGATTACTTAAGTGATGATCAGATTGGGTTTAGGACGGGGAGAGGAATGCTTGAGGTCATACTAGTAACGAGATCACTAATAGAAAGGAACATAGAATACAGTCAGGATATATTTGCCTTTTTCGTAGATTTCGGAAAAGCATAGTGGATAGAGTGAAGCGAAAAGGGTTGAGTAAAATAGATGGAGTTAACGGATGTGTTCCAGAAAATAGAAGTGGATTGGAAGGATAGGAGATATTCGCAACATAAAGATGTCTCAGACTACACAGATGCGATCGGCGGATGGGGAGTCCGGACGAGCAGTGTTAGGAAGAGGTGTAAGGCTGGGTTGTTCACTATCACCGGTTCAACGTATATGTGGAGGAAATCATTAGAGAGGCATGGGAAGAACTGGAGATAGGAATTAATGTCGATGGGGAATTCGTGAAATCAGTTAGGTTTGCTGATGACGCAGGTTTACTAGGTCCACCAGCCAAGGGGTTGCAAACATCACTGAGTGAATTGGATATCCATAGAGAAAGGTACAAGGGTGGTCTGAAAATTTTCTGACCTAACAAAGTTACAAGACATTTTTCCTGAAATTTTCTGAGTCGGAAACTCTTCAGACCACCCACGTAGATGGTGAGAATAAATGCAAACAAAACAAATGTTATGGGGTTTTCGAGAAATGGAAATGAAAAGTTAAGTATTAAAACGTGAGATTTCATGAACTAGAGAATGCGTAACAAGGTAACCTATCTTGGAATTTTTTTAGAAAAAAATGGAATACGTAAGCAGTAGGGACATTCGATAAAGAATTGTGTTAGGCAAAGAAACTTTTACATTAGGTGGAGGAAGTTGATAACAGGAACGTTAGGAAAGGATGTTAAGAAAAGGCTCGTTAAAACTTTGATGTGAAGCATCGCTTTACACACTGCGTAGACATGATTTTCGAAGCCAATCGATGGGTGTAAATTGGAGGCTTTTGAAATGTGAGTGTGGAGAAGGATGGTAAAGGTGAAGTGGCGAGAGAGAAAAACCAATGATAACGTACTAAGTTTGGTGGTGAAGAGAGGAAGATATCCAAAAGAGGCAGGAAAGATGGTTTAGGGACAATGAGACGTTGAAGACTGTGATAGAGGGGATAAAATTAAACAAGCGAGGAAAAGGTACAAATAGAATAGGGATGCTGGACAGAATGAAGGGAGGAAGGAAGGAAGTATACGGAACTGAAGAGAAGCCTAGAGTGTGACATTGCGTTTCTTTAGATGAGGCAAGGAAATGTATCGTTGTATTCGTTTTATCGTTTTATAGTATGTGTGCATCCAAAACTTACTTTATCCGGTACCATAGTGATAATAATAATTATTATTAAAACATATAATTCCTCCGACTCATTATTCCATTTGAGTTTTATTTATTGAGTTCTAATAGCAGGCTTTTTAATTATCTTATGTTGATGCATTACCTTTTACAATGGGTTGGTAAATTTTCCTATTCAAAAATTTCCAAGTAAGTGTTTGGAATATAATGGACTATCATATACTTTATTATTCTGCCTATATATTTGCCCACAAGAGCTCCCTGCGCTGCACGCGTGTTTTTATGACAGTAAATTAGACCCTGGACGTAAAGTTAAAAGTTAAATAATGCGTATTCAAACTCATTTGGCCGATATCCCTCGGTCAAATTTCTTTTCGAGTTGGTGTTTTTGGATAGGAAGTCCTCCCTAAATTAAGTCTCATTAACAGCTCTAAGAATACATATGACATGCTTGCAATTGCCCACGAGATAACTTTAGAGTATACCTAAGGATGCGTCAGGTTTCTGAAAGGATAACGGCTTCTGTCTTTAGGATTACATCTGCACGTGAAAAGGCGCCATGCGGTTCATTAAATCTAAATTTTAAAATTGACGATGAATTGAATAGTATAAGATGAATCTCCGTCACGTTCTAGTCTCGAAAACGTGCAAAGAAGCTGTAATTCTATTTCATGAAAGAAATACCAAAGTTCGGAATTGTATGCTTGCATATTACCATGCAGTCCACTACGGTATGGAAGTTGGTACACCATCGGTAATGGAACTCTCGAAATGTTATTATGTTATCATTGCTGAGGGTATAAAGTATTCTATTGCTTTTTTAAATCTAATATAAATGGGATTCGATGGAATACTATTCAAATCACCTATATTTTATTTTTCCAATGAATAAAAAACCAAAAGAATGTTTTCCCTGAAGGGATACAAGAAATTACTTATACTTCACACTAACAAAACTTACTTATGTTTGAAAACATGTCAGAAATGTCACGCTACATACCAGTAGTACGTGCATATATTAGTGTATACCTATACGAGGTAACGATGTCTAAACCGTAGTCAAAGGTAGTAAGATCATACGAAATTATTCCTCCATACCTGCAGTTTGTGACAGTCACGGATTCTTTTTGAACTGCATCAGATAAATAAAAGTATTGTGCATGGAAAGTGCTGGAAATCGAAGGTTTAAATCCTATGATGAATTGTAATACCTACACTGTGTTCATCGATAGAATTCCTAACCGAAAATGTAATGCATTGGAGCAGTTATTCTAGGATAAGAGGCGCTGACCAAAGATTTGCTTTTGAATCCATAAAGACAAATATCCATTAGGCGTTGCCTATCAATGCGTGATCTTTAACCATTGCGCTGAGTTGGAACAGGAACTGTGGCGCGTCTTATCACTCTTGTGATGAAGATTACACTCCCTAAAAGAGAATTAAGACGAATTGAGTGTTGGTAGGCACGCACTTGAGTATGAAGGATGATGGATGTCCGAAGGGCTTCACTTTTTGCGATAAGAGTATTTGCGCGCGCTCATGAGCATCTGGTTTTCCTCGAGGCTAGAAAATGGCCAAAACGTGAAGCTAACACTGGAAGGGGACGTAAGTCACCAAATCACTTCTCCCAGATGGAAATAAAAATCCTTGAAAAACCAACGCAGGGCCTCGTTTCCGAGTCACATGTGTATCCGAACACAAGATCCACAGGTTGCCTCAAGGACAGCTTCAGGCGTGAGCGGCGGATAACTCTCGTCTGTTTACAACTCGTACGCTGGCTGAGTTTGTTTGAGAATATGGAACGCAGTTTATTCAACGTCTGCTTTGAATCACTCAGGTTGAATTGGCGGGAGGGGGGGGTTGTGGATGCAAAACGGTTATATTGAGAGGGAAAAGATCTGGAAGGAGACCCGGGAGAGCATAATTAGAGATTCCGAGGCGTGGGCGTAGACGAGTGGATATATATGTTGAATAGTTTGATAGAAGAAAACGCTGGACCGAGGATTTATCGAATAGGATGTACTCTTGATAATGAAAGTGCCTGGGCCATTATGCATCTGAGAGGAGATAACAATTCTAATTTTCTTAAATGTTTCCTTAAATATATTTTCTTCTACAACCCTCACCAAATCGCAAAGTCTGTTATTTCCCCAAATGCTACCTCTAATGGATATGGGCAGGATTGAAAAAAATTTCTTCACGCCGCCTCGGACGAGCACTCTCATGTGAAATCATGTCGCAGAACTTTGTCCTCTGTCATAATACACATTACACAATCAGTTGTATATGCGTCATTAAGATCGAGCGTAATGCAATTTGTACATTTTCAAAAATACCAGTTCAAAATTGCACGATCTTAGCCAATGGTTGGCAAACTAAATACTTTTCGAGACCTCTTGTTAGTGCAAAACTTTAAAAAAATTATATTTAGTATTTTTACATTGAAAAAATTATATACTTTTTCAATCAACAAGCTATAAACGAAATTGCTGAAATAAAATAATAGTATATTGCATATATTTTAAAAGAGTTTCTGTAAAATATTTCGTATTGATATAATTGATTCCTAATATTACCTGCCTTTCCTTTCTAGCTTATATTTAATTCTTTAAACCTTGTCATCAACGTTTTTTAAATACGCTCTCGAAGTTCTTTATTCGGCACCAAGTCTGAACAAAACTCCCTCATAAGTTTACTGTTCCGTTCTATTCAGAAATCGAAATGCTATTTATTCTCGCGCTGTTGAAAAAATCAGTTTTTAGGCAAATCTCTGAAAATATTTTTATGTTTAAGCAAAAACTTAGAAAGTTAACTTGTCTTCGATAAATGAAAATCTCTTGGAAATTTTTTCGGTTTAAAAAGGTCCTTAATAATCAATTTGCAGCCAAAACTAATATTCATGATATACATGTAATTAACCATTCATGAATGATATATATGTATACTTCGTATATACTACTCGTGTATATATATATATATATATATATATATATATATATACAAGTATACAGAATAAAATAGATAACACGTAAAAGAGCACTCACATTGTAGATTGCTTTGATTGTAGCTTTTGGCGTACTCCGAGGTCTTCTTCAGGTCAGACTCGGTCTGCCTGGAGTAGGCCGAAAACTCAAACAATCTACAATGTGAGAGTTCTTTTACGTGTTATCTATTTTATTCTGTGTTCTATTGTGCCACATGATGTATTAATGAAACCTGAGGATAAACGAAAATGTAGTCTACAAGGAACCAATAAGTACTCTTATGCTGTCGAATTGTCTTAGAATGTACAGGCATTTATCTGGGATTAATTGAAAAGACGCTCCTTTTGCAATGATATGGCTTATATGACTATTCTGATATCATCAAGTCCAGCAGATTTACCAAAATAGTAACTTGAATTTCAATAATATATTCGGTTTTAAATGCCCACAATTTTCCTACAAAACACAAATGAATTTAAAATAATTCATGGGTTTTATTGCTCTTATATGATTAAATACCCCTTGGTTTTCGCATATTATTTATCTCCTTAATATTATACACGCGTTTAAATTTCCTGGGAAACTGTCCATGAAGCCTTACTCTAGCATAGTCGTCAAACGATATCTTTACTATTTTAGCGGCATTGCAGTGCACACGAATGAAAATAACCTCTCGTCGGAGTGATTACAACTAAAGAAACTCAATTGAAAGTAGTATTTATTACATCCATGTTTAAAAAGGCTACCTTTAACTTTTCAAAGGCTTCCATTTATTGGTAATATCTTTAAATATATCTTGTTTATTATTTTTGTGCCATTGTGAGTTGCATCATTCATTGAAATAATTTTTGCTACTCTTTTCCAATATTTAGCAAACATGAAATGTAAAAGTGAAAATATGCTGGAAAATTTAAAATGCCGATTAAAAATGCAGTGTATTTCTGCTAGAGCGTAACGGTACAATAACTAACATATTCTTGCTATTGGAAACATTTGAGAATTTAAACACGATTTAGTGATGCAAAACGTGCTATTAAAGTAGTCTCCGTTGAAACCAAATCAAAAATAGAGGTAGCCGCGGTACTTGGAGAAAAAGGAGAAACGAAGGGTTTGAGTTAATAAAACCGCGAGCCGATGCTTGAGACAGGGGAGGTATTTCCAGTGGGCTGACCGCTTATTCGTTCCGGATGTTTATGCTAACCATTAGTATGGTTGATATAGCATAGAACAAGCTTATATTGTGTAATCTTGCTAAATTAGCCACCTTCATACCTGAAGAAAATCGACTATTTTATTCCTCATTAATGGGAACGAACATTAAAATTTGGGAACAAAATTCAGACAAAACAAAGTAGGAGTTAATTTATTAGGCTACCTTTTACCTTTAAATGTTTCGTCCTGGATAATATTTTGGGCATGGAAACCAACTTTGGAGTGATTTCTTAGATTACTCAAGAAAAAAACCTTGAGTAATCAATGAGGTTTTTTTTCTCAGTAGGTTATTAGAGATATTCAGATATTATGTAATGCGATACGAAAATTAAATGAAGTTTATCTGGATTTCCATTCCGAAATACTTAACCTTGAAGTGGCAGTGAGCCGATGCGGAAGATGAAGAAGCTAAAGAGAGAGCTGGAGGTCATTGAGAATCAACACAAATATAGATACCGACGGAAAGAAAGAACTTATCCAAGACGCGCTCGTGTTTATTTCGCCACGACTGTCAAAGAGTTACAAGCGCCTATGTTCGCGCGCCGGAATCGGAAGGAAACATCTAAAAAGAAGTAAAGACAGCAAGCGGGAGAGAGAGAGAGAGAGGGTGGGGGGGAGAGAGGGAAAGAATGAGGTGGAGGGAGTGATGTGATGAGTGTGCACTTGTGCGTGTGGGGAGGAGGTTTGGTCAGTATCGTGGTGAGGGGAGGAAAAGGATGGGATTGCAGGAAGGGAAGGGGTTGCAGAAAGAGGGAGGGTTGGTTACCCTGGCGGGAGAGAGTCGGTACTCGAAAATAGCGAACCTTGATTCCTTTCACCCTTTCACGAGCATCCGGCGGACCAAAAGCCATCGGAACCTTCTCTTCCTCCCTCACACCTCCCATCAATTTACCATCTCGTGCCGCCCATCTCTCCCTCTATTCCCGCTCTCCCATCCCAACCTGTCTCCGGCTACCCACCCACCACCACTACACCCTCTGGATATATACACTGCCGATTGGCAGGAGTCTGCAAGTTTCCATCAACATAGTCAACTTACTGTATTTTTCCAAGTCCAAGAAGCTTTCTCAAAATAAACCGGAGGGGTGTTTTCGCGAAAAAAATTTCCTTTACCTGGCAAAAGATAATTTTTTTCTTTTAGCAATCCGCCGAGCCCTTTGTTATTTTCTTATCCCTACCGTTATATTCATCGGTCCAAAGCCGGGAGATAACATATGCGAGACATTTTACGAGAACAAAGCATGACTTACTTGCTCACTTAGCAAAGATATGATTTCTCCAGTAAGCGATGCTCAAAAATAAAATCAATTAAAGTTATAGGAATCATTCCATGGATGAATATATTTTATTAGTGAAGGCATACTTCAGGTGTTGGTTTCCACGCAAGGTTCGTTCGCGTAACAAAATACGTCAGGAGATTGGTACATTTATTGGAGGACATATTTCACGTGAATCAAGTGAAAGCCTTAAGAGCGTATAAGATACGTATACACTTAAGAGTTTTATTCTATAATTCTAGTTGAAAAAAATACACCGAGATCTTCAATTTTAATTGAAAAATTCCGTTGCATTTTAATTTATTGAAAAGATGTTGATTATTAAATGGTCGAATTCTTTCCGTAGCAACTAAACGTACGCCCGAAGGGCTGCATAAGTATATATTTTACAGGGAATTTTTTATCCCAATAATTATATAAAATGACAAGCCTTGTTGGAATGTAGATAAGTTTCAGGGCAGATGTAACACTAACTTTATATATGCCTGGTAATGAAACGAAAACACCTTGAAAAATCAAAAAATATGTATTTTTGGGAAAGCCAATATATTCTTTAACATTAGTATTTTCAAGCAGCGTTATATTTCAGCTCTTGGATATTTGTAGTAGTTTTACGTGATAACTTTTGCATGAAGCAGGTTTTTAGGCTTAAATAGTGCCTGTGGTCAGTTATCACGGATCTACCGGTTAGTCCTACACTTGGCCAAATGCATGGGCCATTTTTCGAACTGGGATCTAAACGCCAGTTGTGGCTGGCGTGCCTCCCGGCACGGTCTCAAAGACGGTTATTCAATGGGGGGGAGTGTCCGGCGCCCGATCCCCCATATTCCGGTATATAACGCCCCTTCTTGGCCCAACCGCCACTTAGGTAGCGGAGGAACTTCCCGCCTCCTCTGACCATCGCTGCGCCTGTCAATCATTTCCTACGAGGGCGATTCCCCCCACGCCTCTGATATCAGATTTAAGTGAAGAGCGTGGTGAGTACGGTCCAAGGTGATCATCTCTTAAAAAGATATCCCGCCTCCTTTTGTTCGCCCCTACTGGCCGCTGCGAGAGATGGTTCGATCCCTTTCGGTTTCGCTCTTTAAAGATCTTCCCCATGGCACCCTTTGCCCCTTTTCACACCTCACCCTTTCTTCCTCCTTCAAAACATCCAACCTGCCCCTGTAGATAATGTACACATCCAGAAATAACATGCAAAACTTCTTCCTGTTTGCTCAACGAATAATTTGGGAACACTTAAATACATTTTCTACAAACTTCCACTACTCTTGAGTGACTTACAGGTAAGTCGTTTTATCTAATTAATGGTTACCGTTTTGAGTATCTTTGCGTGGATTTTTGAATTAACAGATTGATCTTTCCTATCATTTGCTTTCTCAGAAGGGTCTATATATCCCTACACTAACTACCGGCCTTGCAACAAATATTCAGTATATTTCAATGCAAAATTCAAACTTTTTCAGCTTGAACTTTATTCTTGCACATGATATATGCCATTGTTATCCATCATTGTTACACATATTTTTTTTTCAAATTTTATTTGTTTTAGCGTAACCGCATTATCAATAATCATATAGTTATTTTAATTGCTATTCTACTCATGCATCTTAAAGTGCATACATGTAGATGTTTTTTTTCATTCAGCATGCAGAGTATGGAAAATAAAAATTAAAAGCAAAGGTCTCGCTAAAACTGAATAAAGGCGCAAAAAAATTATTTTTCATCATATATCCTACTGAATGTCTTTATCATAGGTATATTTCATTAAAATTGGGGTACATATGCGTCTTTCGTCATGTCTCCATTGTCGTATTTGAAAAAACTTCCAGAATATTACATTGCTGAGATATATTACGTTTCATCTGCATTATTCGTCTAATTTTGGGTGGCCCAAAATTAATCCCTGATATATATACACACCCAGTTCGGGACCCATGTTAAAATAAATGCGATTCCACCAGAACGGAATGTAAGAGACGCCTCTATCTGTATCTTTATGGTCCGTGGTTTAGCTGGTCCTCTTTGTGATGTAAGTAAATTAGAGAACTTTCACTCTGACTTCTGTTATAATGACGGCGTCGTATATCCAAGTTTAAACTTTCTCAGGGATCAGTTATTGAAATAATCATTAACCTACGTTATCTTATTCCTCTAACTTGATTCAATAGCTGGTTCACTTAAACGATTAAGGGTTTCTAATCCAGATATCAAATGGCTGTAGTGATTTAGCAAATGAAGCTCTACTACAAATTTCATTACTATTCCGTATATACCTTGAATTACTACATTACAATCGTCATTTCTAGCTCAGGAAGTGGGATCGGACGTCAGGTATGGGAAGAAGGTAGAAAGCTATTGCATTCAGCGATTCAGATATATGCGTAGATTCAGCGCTTTTCTGATTAGCCTTTATCTCCCCCAAAATGCTGAAACAAGGCGTACCCTTTTAAAAAATTGGTGAGAACAGCATAACGACTTCAGCATTTCCTACGCTCCAACAATTAATATTGATTGGTTGGTATGAAATAATGAGGTATGATTAATTTATAAAACGGAACTTCCATACAACAAGCGCGCTTCCAAGAAACTGTGGGAGATACCGCAACAGTAACTTTTAACGGAGTCGTCCGCTGATATCAATTTCAGTGCAACAATTTCAGTGTAAAAATCATTCGCCCTGACCACCTCCGATCCATCAAGGAATCGAACCCGGATCCCCCGATGCCCGACCGAGTGCTTCAGTCAGTTAAGCCATCGAGGCGTCCAATTAAACTCTGACATCGAGGGACCCGGGTTCGAATCCCGGTCAAGGAGAATGAGTTTTGCACTCTGAAAATGTTTCATTGACCAATCACGCGTATTTGCTGCATTTGGAAGCGCTTCATTTGACAACCATACTGGATCTGGGAGAAACTTTGACTCATCAGAAACCTTCGTGAAGACCTCGATCGCACGAATCCTTTGCATTCCGGGCCACGCCACTCACCTATCCTCTCTCAATAGAAAGAAATATGGTGCGGAAAATGCCATAATCTACTCGTATCCTAATAAAAGAGATGTTGCAATTACATGGTGATAAGCTAATTCACCTCAGAGTGTAAACTTGTTTCTGTTTGTACGCTCAGCGCCAGTTCACCGCGCGCAAGCGAGAGAGATAACTTGGAATTATGAAGCCGCTTTGTATTCAGGCCGAGAATCGCAATTTTGTCCTCCCTTCTGTCTTCGCGTGTTGTCTCTGTGCGCCTTGATTTTAGCCTTTGCTCGCGTGGGGCCCATTTTCCCTGGATTGCACTTCATTAAACCGTCGTCGGTTGTGACTTGTTTTTCTGCATCACCCATGAAACGTGCTCTAAATATTTGACCGAGTTGCGCCTCCTTTTAGTCGGTATCTCGTAATCATGTGAAATGGTGCGATAATAGTGGATGTTTATCTTCATCATACACTTGAGAGTGCTGTTGCTGTTCGACGATGGGATCGATTTTTACAGTTTCCTCTGTGAAAATTTTAACCTGGTTAAAAATTTGTAGGGGAAGAAATTTTTTACTCGAAACTAAATATGTAAATCTCTGCATATCAAGGTTAAAATATGAAATTCAAGAAGGCATACAACCACAAACTTGCATTTTCATTCGAATAGCACGGCTAATTTACTTCTCATTTAATTTACTTTGGTAATGAGATGTCATAATTACGATCTCTCATTCATCAAAATAAACGTTATTGTATAGTTAGGCTCATATGCATACGAGTACATAATTATAGTGAAAAATTGTACGACCCGAAGCTCACTATACAACGAAATGGAGATTATTAGAAAATCGAATAAAATGATAACTTAGTAAATCATTATAATTGATGATTTCCGGCGTAACTTTAAGAAATCGACTCATATTGGAAGTGAAAAAACTTTGTGATTCCACAGAAATTTTATTACGATACGACCCAGGTTTAGACGTTCAACCTCATCGTTAGGTACATTTTTAAATTTCCTGTGGAATCACAAAGTTACTATCTTCATTTCCAATTAGTAAATAATTGCCAATATTTGAAAATATACAATTCATATTTAACTAAGAATGCATTCATAATTATTTAAGTTAAACATTGCAATCGTCAACCGCATTTTTAAATTATCAAGAATGATCGAACGCATATTTTAAATCCCACTATTCTAATTTTCTATCTCGCATGCAAAACATACTTTCAGATTTAAAAATTATATATATATATATATATATATATATATATATATATATATATATATATATATATATATATACAGTCACTTTCTTGAAAAACCCACGAACGTGCACAATAAAGTAAATTCACTAAATAGTCAACACAAACACAGAAACTAAAATATATAAAAGAGGGACTCACTGGTTCTCGAATTTTTGGTGATGCAACCACCTTTCTCAAAAGGAATTAGGAACAGAACTCGAGTTCTGTTCCTAATTCCTCTTGAGAAAGGTGGTTGCACCACCAAAAATTCGAGAACCAGTGAGTCCCTCTTTTATATATTTTAGTTTCTGTGTTTGTGTTGACTATTTAGTGAATTTACATTATATACATATATATATATATATATATATATATATATAATTTGTTTGCAAATTATATTTAGAAAATTTTAGTATGAAATCAAGATAAATAGTACCCCAATCTTTACAATGCCATTGCATTGAAATGATATATTTAAAGCCCTTTATATCCTTTTATTAATATTTTCACGAAAATTTTTACGACTCCATTTCTTGTCGTAAATGTGTATGCTCTGCAATGAAAACCTTATATTTGTCCCTTTTATGTTCCCAGAACCTTATTAATCATCATTTTACATGTACTAAATATTTTCGAATCTCTTTATTATCCTTGAGCATGTTACAATAAGTGGTAGTTAAATTTCGCAAAAACAAACAAAGGAATGTCTTGTGGTTTCATTTCGGCGCATAATAACTCACTTTATTACTCACTTGAGACTTATGATTCCGTGAAACGTCTTCAGGTGGCCGTTCAGTGCAACACTCTCCTTCGATGAAAACAGCCTGGAAGGGAAATAAATTTTCGTTTATGGCGGACTCTCTGAAACCTTATCGCGCTGTTATTTACTGCGCCTTTATTGTGGCAAACCCTGAGATATCACTCTTCCATTTCACATATTCCTCTTTATGAGAGGATTCATACACGACAATAATCCCAATGATTAAAACATGCTTTATTGTGTTTTTACGTTATAGGAGAGACAGTGGAGACAGTGATAGGAGACAATGGAGAACGAAAAACAAAGTTTTTGGGGAAGGTAGAAGGATGATAAATCCGAACAGAGAAAGTTTTACCCTAACCGTGAATACAATTAAGGGCTGCCAGTCTTTCTCTAAATTGTTCGGAATTTACTCAGATATAATATTTAAGTTGAATGAAAACCTCACTCGTACTTTGAAACAATTTTACCGCACAAAGGTGTTTCGACATGGTTAGCAACCAAACTGGGTTCGATGCGTGTGCGTATTTTTCAGTCACGCTCCTCAACATTCAGATCCTTTCGCTACCCCATCGTAGTAAACGTAACTCAACAACTCATTAACGAAGGAATCGTCTTTGGCTCATGCGACCCAATACCAGACATTTGTGCGTTCGCTTATTTTTGTTCATCTCCTTCTTCAAAGTCATGCGTCCCATCAAACCCAATGCCCTCACCTTAATCACCGCGCACTTGCTCGCTCTACTATTGCTCACCCTTCCTTGTGTTTGTCCTACCGTGGTGTGCTGGTGAACCGACATCCGAACGCCTTCATTTCGCCAAATAGAGATCGGCATTGCGTAGAATAAACACCCATCGATTCCAATTTACAACGTTGGCTATGTCAACTGAGCAGACGAGTGAGCCTAGCGTCTGTCAAACAGGAGATCGTGGTCTCGATTCCCAAATGAGTCAAACGTGTTCCCTTCGGAGTCAGGTCCCTTCCACTCTGCTTCCTTCATCGTTTCCTATCCCATTAGATCCTTCCGAAAGAAATATACGAAAGCATATGTTCTTTGCACGCACATGCACCCACTCTTTATCTATCCTCGAAAAGGGCACCGGCTACGTTAGCTGCCCACGAATCAGCCGCCATCCCCCACTCAAGAGTCACCACTCCCGTCCCTTCGCGCCTCCCTTCCGCCACACCCCCCTCACCGCACTCGCTCTCCCTCCCTTTTAGTTTCGTGATTCTCCTCTTACACCTTCCTCAAACTCCTCCTCCTCCCCACGTCTGTGCTAAACCACGCTGCCCCACCTCTTCCTCTGACGTCACCTCGCTTCCTCGCTCTCCTACCTTCCTCCCCTCCCGCCGCCACTCCACTCACGTCGGTGTCAGCGCGTTGCCTGTGCCTGTCAGCCCCCATCCACTCCTCAGCTCGTTACCCTCTCTCACTCTCTCTTTCTACTACCGTCCATCCCCATTAGAGTGATTCTATTTCGGCTATCATTTGTTTCTCTTTGTCCCGAACGCTATTTATAGGTCTCTCGCCACCCCTCCCCCACCCCATCCCCGACGGAAATGCTCAAGCGAAGGAGAATTGGAAACATCTTTTAGTTGAAACGATCGACATCGTCAGGGGCACTCTCCACCCTCTTAGGCCGGGATTAATGAAGACCCCGACGAATGTTTCGTTAAGTAAACCGAGGGGAGAGGAAGAGTGTGGGAGTTTATCTTTCCCCCGCGGTGTCCGTCTTTGTTAGCTGACACGTGATTTCTTCTCAGACGGCTCAAGGGAAGGAAAGGTGGAATTAACCATCCACTTCATTGTGCTACATGTGGTGAAGAGAAGCACTTGTAAACTTTGACTTAATGCGCAGTTCAACGGTAAATTTGCAGAGACAGCAGCTTTCCCACCATGGCAGTACCACCAAACGATCGATCAAAATTGATGATTTTGGCGAAAGCACTTAAATGGTGACGTTAAATTTACGTAGTTTTGCATAAAACTGCTTCTATAGCCTTTCAATTGGGCCTTTCTTTCGCAAATGTGATGGTACTCATATCTGGAAGAAAGAAAAAAACCTCGAAATAACTGCAACTCCTAGAAATGCACGCGAGATGAAGTTACTACTCAGTAGCGCTCCATTGGAAAATGATATGCTATTCCCACGTTGTTCTATCACCGAATAATCCGGTGAATGTGGGAAAGCAGACGGGTTACGGGAAAAGCTGCCACTCTCAACGGGTCTCATGAGGCTAATGAGGGACTATTTCCCAATCCTCCTCAAGCCTAGATTCAAAAGATTTACGGAGATTTTCTGGTGAAGCACTTCCAATTAATTTCGGTGACCCTAAACGATTGCGTCATAAAACAGCCTAAATGTACTCATTTACAAACTCCAATAACGCAGCATTAACTTTATGCTGGAGGAGGCATCCGGATCCGTGATCTTTAGGTTAGCCATTCCTTTCCCCTTTCCACTGCACCCGCTACGGTAGAGAGGGGAATGACGACATCACTCAACTCTGTCCCGGCCGGAGGCATCCCAAAGTGACCCTCGTGGCGAGAAATTCTTTATGGGCCAGACAAACTGCAACAGTGTCGTATAACGCCTACTCGTTTACGTGTATGCTTCCTCAAATTGCCCTTGCGCCGTAAATATTCCTCATTCATGACCTGCTGAAGCACTCGAGTCCGCAAAATTATCATGTACATTTTTAAATTAGATAAGAAGCGCACCATTGCATAGTTTCTCGCTTCCTGCACTTATCCACAAAAATGCTATCGTATTTTTCATCAGCCACTCGAGGCATAAATATAATTGACACATACAAAATTAATAAAGCATTATCGATTTGTTGGCAAATGACAAAAGTGAAGGATTAATAATGTGAATAATTCGAGGAAAATTAATTTTCCTTTTACACTCTCACTTGACAGAAACAAGTTACATTTAACTTGCATTACAAGTTACATTTATTTGACAGGAAACATTTTACTCCCACTGATCGTGGGAGTAAAATGGTTTCCTGATGGGATAAGGGCAGGTATATCCCTGTGTGAAGGTTTTTCTGTACTAGTAATAAGCCGGCCTATTTAAGTACCTTATAAAAACGCTATGTTAGTTAACATGAATGCAACTATGAAGCTATAACAATTTATAGCGCTGAAAATAACTTTCCGGGAGATAGAGGTCAAAGGTCTTAGCTTTCCACTCTTGCCGACGTCCTTTCTCTGTTGACACCACGGGAATTTTATCCATTGCGTAGCAAGTGCTCCTTTAATCTCTAATACAGAAAATCATAAAAAGAATAATTCATAGTGACTAAAAATTATTGTTTTCGTCAGGCCATCTCGTAGAATCTCATCAAACGATTTAAAAGAAGCATCACAAGTAAACGCGAAATTACGTAAGTAGTATCACTTAAAAGGTCCATTAGGCTCATCATTGAGTTTTATTACAAAATAAATGACAAGAAATTCATATAAAATCTTCAGTGATTGTTAGACTGATAGGGGGTATTTTGGACTTCAAGGAGAGACGTCCTCCTGCAGCTACTCGCTGAAGAAATAAAATTATGAAATGGGCCAACCATAAATTTCCCCAAGCTCTCGTGGAAATTGAGTTTTTTTATACACTTCCGCGTGGGAAGGAGGATATCTTTCAGTAACTTTATATCCTGGAGAAGGAATAAGGAAACACTGCTATCTAACGCTGCCTTAGGTATA
Source organism: Hetaerina titia (assembly GCA_037158775.1). Lineage (NCBI taxonomy): Eukaryota > Metazoa > Arthropoda > Insecta > Odonata > Calopterygidae > Hetaerina > Hetaerina titia. The sequence continues at coordinate 28,743,742 of CM073768.1, forward strand.
ACGATATTTCCTCGCTATCCAAATATTACCATATTTCCTGGCTCAAAAGAACGGAGGAAAACCAGTTTCAAAGGAAATTGCGTCATCCAAGGAAATGTCTTTAAATGTGACTGACTACATTACAGGAAAGCGTTGCGAAGGAAAGGGTGGAACGTTCGCATCAAACGCCATCATGCTCATGGTTCTACATCTCTAAAATGTTAAGAATGGAACAAGGGTCGAAACGACGAAATCGCATTTTGCACAAATTTCTATAATTTGTTGTGCATGCCGAGATATATTTTAGTGTCGGATACCATGTGCGACGACTTACGATGAATAACAAAGAAATTATTGGGCGGCCTAGGAGTTAAATCTCCATGACTGCCTTGTGGGTTGCAGAGTCTCTGGGGGACCAGAAGTCTTCCAAAGCCCTTCATGGTAATCGCTGAGCATCATCACTTAACTATTCACAAACGTTATCGTAATTATTGACATGAATATTCGTTCAATAGCAATAAATAAAAATAGTCATAATGCCTCGTCACCGTTACCAAATTCCAGTATAGTGCCAGATTAGTGAGAGTTGTTAACTAATTACCGGATGACTTTTCCACGATAAGACAATTTTTTTGGATGAAGTTTATTAGCTTGAAATATTTTTGGAATATTTTAAATGAACAGTAGAAATAGTTTGTTGGCATTCATATTATCCTGATACTTGTGCAGCCTGAATTTTGGTATCTGTTCATCAAAACTTAAAAATATTGCTATTGAGCGATATTAGTTTTTATTTATCACGCCATGAATATTAATTTCTCTGCAATAAATACTATCACCAAATCCATTTGAGCAATCGATAAAATGAACACTAAAAACCTACTCTATAAAATATTTAAACCCTAAACTGTTAATGTTAAATTTTGAATTAGGAAATAATACCCCTTAATGTGCATTTGAGACTCATTTATGGGGAAAGTTCCTTCACTAAAACCGGCAACGAGCTAAGGTTAGGTCACAGGCTCGCTGCTTCCCCAAAAACTAATCAAGTAATTAACATTCATGGCCAAATCATAATGATTGCGCTAGCCTTACAACGCTAATATGGTTAAGGAACATGTAAAATAAATCAACACTCTAACGGCAGGAATTGATTAGATATAAATACCAACGAATGGAGTGCATGGAACCGTGGTGAAGTTTTATTCGAAGATAAACTTTCCCGTGAGTTGATCAGTTTGTGGTCCGGGACATTGAGTTTCCTCACCCTTGACGGAGGAAAAGGAAGATCAAAGGATCCAAAGAGGTGGCGCGACCTGTCATGTAGTCGCTCTGTGGATCGTTATTTCTGATATGACTTCCCAATTGCTCAACCAAATTGCAAATGCCATATAGCAAAGCGAGGAAAAGCCGCGCGGGGGGACGGCTTTGTTGGCGGAGATCGCCCTCCCAAGTTCTGCTGCAGTCCGTGTCCGCCTCCTTTAACCGCCCCGTCGCTTCATCGACTCGAGCATTAAACTGGTAACTCAACGTATAATAGGCCTCCGTCCGTTTTCTTTTGATAAAAGAGATAAGCGAAGACGGGCCGGGGCAACACAGACTGACTCTCCTCGACTTGCCGATGCGTAAACACCCCGGTTGATGCGACGACGACTCGAAACTTGTTTACGATCTTCGACGCGTGTCGGGGGTGAGGGGGAGTGGGGAGACTTGGGGAAGAGTTGCGAAGGAGGGATGTGGGTGGAGGGAGGAGTGTATGCTTGTGTTGGGGGTTGGAGGGGGAGAGGGGAGGATGCGTTCCTTTCGTTGGTGAAAGGGGAGGAGTAGGAGGAAACGGCAGGGGACGGAAGGTAAATAAGGGATCGCGGTGGAGTGGAGGGGGGAGGCAGCCTAAATATAAACGCGGAAAAAGAAACCCTTATCTCGCCGCCGGCGGTTTCTTTAAGGGGGTTGGAGAGAGTGGCATTGCCCCCCCCCCCCGTGGAGGGTCTCGAAAAGGGAGAAACGAGATGGGTGGGGAATCGAAAAACAAGCCGCATCCTGACCCCGTGGGGGGGGGTATTGGTAGAGGATTGAGTTCTTTTTACGTTCTCCCTGGGTGTGCTTCACGGAGACTTCACGACGGGCAGCGGAGGAAACGCATGTTAGCGCAATTACGATCGCCACTCATACTTTACCTAACTGTGACGACTGTACCCAATACGAGAGGGGGCATAAAGACGGTTTGACAGCGTCATTGTGACTTCTGCTAGAATTTCAACTGCGTTCAGTCATGGCGGAATGAATCATTTCGGCTCTTGAGATCATGGTCGCGGTTCAGTACATAGTTAACGGTCACACTCAATAGTGATAAACATTCCATTCCAGTAGTGAAAGCAGTAGCTATTACGGGAGGCGATCGGTAGTTGAGACTCCTTGCGCTTATTGATAAGAATGTGTGGATGGAAACCTGGCGTCAGAATGTACTCGAGGAAGGGGTCCACAGTTTAACGTTTCATTAGAATTGCGAATTCCACGTTAAAATACTCTCCACAAGACACGCAATTAGCGGTAGTAATTGAAGCATTCTGCCACCGCCAGAATTCAAACTCAATGGAGGGAATCAGATACACCGCACCAATTCGATCTCCAACTCGTATCAAACAGTAGAAATAATTCGATGGAATAGAGATTTAATGTTTGCGACCCTAAAGGCTGTGATCGTCAGCTTTGTGTGTGAATAAGTAACTAAATAACTAACACCCACGAGGACAGTGTGTCGTAATTTTTGGACATTTTTTAACCCAAGTATATGATATATTCACCGTAAGTTTTCATACTGAAATTTGTTTATTTAATCGCTTGCGAAAAACTCTCTCTTCGAAGAATTTTATATTGTGCCTATCAAATATATATATGCGTGAAAATTTACTAGTTCACAAATAAGCTCAAAACCTCAGAAAATTTGGAATAATATGGGCTATCCATTGAATCAATGATTAAAACTGCAATGATAGGATATGCTACCTGATTTGACTGCGCTGTCAATAAAACTCCAGTAATCAATCCGAGAAATGGTTTCATGGGTAAGGGTCGAAGCTATCCTCTTATATAGGCTTAAGGTATGTGGAATTCACACATCGTGATAAGAAGGCACTTCCATTCTCCGCACTGCTTATGGTTTCCCAGGATTACCACACAGCCTGAGTGAAGCTTAGAGTACCCAATAGCGTCGTCCATATGTCACAAATAATTTACAGAAACCTAAAAGAAAATTCTATTACGAATTCATTTTCTACTAAACTTATTTATCTTCTGAAACTCAAAAAAATATTCCTGTAACCACTAATGTTTTACTTGCATTACTTAAAGTGTGTATGTAAAGTTAATATTAATTTATATCGTGACATTCTTCGATTATGGCGTCATGATTACTTCATTTTCTATCCCGGCTCGTGTTTTTCCAGCCACCCAGATTTAACGGTTTCTAAGCTCTAAATGTTTTCTGTCAATAAGATAGCATTAATTTTAATTGTATGGAATCATTAGAAAATGCATTTTTGAAAACGGAAAGTAGATACTCCACGGGGCATATATCAGGTTAGAATTCGGAGTCAAGTCATGACCCTGGTAGGCAGAATTATACAATAACATGTTCATTACTCAAGCAGAGCATAAATATAAACAATCTGTACGTTAACAGAGACTTAACAGCCTTAAAGCAACTCTAGAATTTTTTGCCATGCATTACATGTGATAAGATTTACCAACTACCAATTAACAGTAAATTCACAATTTGGAACATATTAAATAGTAATTTATTTAATATAATTACAATAAGTAACACTTAATAATTCTACACAGCTACAATAGACCCTCCAGATCTTTGCGAAAAACTAAGCTTGTACATTATTATTATCATTATTTTTATGAATTCTCTGAAAACCAGTTGAATCATACGGGAATTGAGCCATTGAAGTAGACAGTTCTAATCTATCTTAGTAAGTAACCAAAACATCAAAACCCCGCCTGACACACATGCGAAAACTTTCACACACTCCAGTAGATGCTTCAAGAGTGCAATTTGCATAAGATCCAAAAGATCAAGGCTCGAATCGCCGATTCAAGAGCAATGATTTTTTCCAAATGGAATAGCATTTTAAGCCAGGATATTCACCCCCTTACAAAAATAGCCCGCATATTTATTATCTTTTAAGTTGGCTAACCAGAAGCGACGAAAGGGACCGGAGGAGAAAGCGGCCGTGCCGCGGACGCTCAGCACATGGCGGCCGGCTGGGGAGGCACTCCTTGCCGGGGGAGGTTGTTCCGGGGGACGGGGGGGGGGACAACGAGGGAGGGGGGCGAGGGTTGCGTGGGAGAAGGGAGGGGTGGCGCTTGGTGATTTAAGAGTTGGGAAGCTCATCTTGGAAAAACGAATGGGAGGCTGCGAAGGGAGAGGTTGGGAGGGGAGGGAGTGAGACGGGATACGACTGGAACCCCTCGAACATCCATCCACCGATCCTCCCCCTTCCCATCTCCCCCAAACACCAAGTAAAGGGCTTTGGCACCCCCTGGGTGCGAATCGGGTGTTCCCGGGGGAAGGGCCGGAGACTATATTTAAGTTAGAGGGTATCTTTCTTCCCCCCCTTGCCTCTGTCTCCATCACACCCTACGCACTATGCCTCGTCTACGTACCCCGAGGGAACCGATGACCTCGCCTCTCCCTTACTATTCTGCCGCCCTTAAAAGCGTGACATTGAAATCTTCCTGTTTCATGCCGGCGGAAGGTTGAGGTCTCAAAAGTTGGTATGTTTAGGATGAAGTGGCTAAAGTGTATTGCTTATATGATGGGAGATCTGGGACTGCGGAGTTCGTTTGACGAGAAATATTTGAAGATTTTTGTGCTTCATCCAAAATATCCATCGGTGTCGGTTTTTCGTTTTCCCTGTCTGTCTACCCATCAGCAACCAACAAACTGAAGGAGCCGAAAGAGGTATTTAGGAAAAATTATGTCTAAAGAACCGTATCTTTAGGGTCCACTTCTTTAATTGCTCTTATGAAATATAAAAGCATCCATATTTCACAAATAATATCAATAAGATATGTAAAACGAGATAGGAAATGAGGAATAATGAATGAATTTTAGTTAAATTTTAGTTTAATTTCGTATAGTTCGAACGATATAGAGGATATAGTTTCAATATCTCCTTGAAAAAGAAGTTTAATTTTATAAATATATATATGTACATAATTTTTAATATGCGAGAACTTCCTTAAAATTTCATAAAAATATTGCTTTATATATATATATATATATATATATATATATATATATATATATATATATATATATATATATAGATAGAAAAGCAATATTTTTATGAATTTTTGAGGGAGGTCTCGCATATTAAAAATTATGCATATATGTGGGTACATCGAACGAATATGCTTGTGTGTGTGTCTATATATATATATATATATATATATATATATATATATATATATATATATATATATATATAATGTTTTTTAGAAACGGAACCTTGAAGCTTCTCTTTGATATGCTTGCTTCTTTACCGTCGAATTTTGAAGCAAACTAATTTATTAATATTTATAATTATATCCATAGATTAAAACACACCACTTAATATACATCTGTAGGCAGGCTCTACGTCACCGCTCCCCCCACACCCATCCCCATCCCTCCCTCTCTCCCCTCACGGTCGCCTTCCCCCCCCATATTCCCTTGGCCGTGCTTCCGCACCCACCCACACCCAGCCACTCCCGCCGTTGCCGCCTACCCCTTCCTCGTGTCCCGGCACAACTTCTCACGCCCTTCCTCTCTCCCCAATGGAACCTTCCCTCCGTTTCACCCCCTCCACTCTTCTATCACCCCCCTCGCACGCTTTTTCTCTCTCTCCCGCCCCTTCCCCCATGTCTATTTTTTCCTGCCTTGTTGCTTTCCCTTGCGAAACGGCTCACTCTTTCCGACTTCTCCACATCCTCGCCCTTTATTTCTTTCTCTGTCCAATTACAAGATCCGAATTGATAAAATATTATTTGGGAAGATCAAAGCTGGCGGGAGAAGTGATTCCAGATAGTCAATGAATTTCCAAATTTTTTATAAAACTTCTTGGTTAAAATGAATGTGAACATTCCTCTATAAGTGTATTGGTAATATTTTGGACGGCGTAAATTCAGCAGATTCCGCATATTAATTATTATTAATATCCACAATGATCAAATGTGTCTGCTATAGAAATTAAATGATTAGTCTTATTTAAAATTAGATGGTCAATTACGAGTGATATCACCTAAACGTAAAATCCCATGCATCTCAACAGCCAAGCACTTTTCATTGTATACAGAGGAAATAATATGGGAATGAAAATAAAAATGGGCAATACTTTTGTTATCATAAAAATGGTGTTTATATTATTGTGAAATTGCCTATCACACTTCACATGAAGTTGTCTCAACGGCCGGAATTGAAATTAATTACATACCCATTGCATTGGGCAATTTATTTATTTAGTGACTATTAATTTTATGAATGAATGAAAATTTGTTAAATTTCATTTTCAGTTTAGTTTGACTTTCACAAAGTCTGCTATCTCATTCACCGCTCGTAATTTCTCTTCACTTAAAAATATAGTACGTGTTTAACTCGTCATGTCCCTCATCCCCTCAAGAGCTCATGGAGGATTTTTCCTCTAATCCTTTTCCCCAGAACCTAATGCCCTATATTTCAGTCCATGTGATGATGAATGTCCTATAGTTGTCGGAGATTAATATCCTCGATGATCTTGACTTCGCTTTAATCACGTCAATTGTTTCCACTATCTCCGCCTCTCGCAACACCCCTTCCCCCAATCTCGAGGCGATCTATTTTAGGATATCTTCCATTCTCTCTTCCTCCTCCGCCTCTTCTCTCTCACTTTCCCTCTTCTGTTTTCCCTTCCATTTTATGTCACCATTGTTTCTCTTCCTCGTCACTCATTCATTCACTCTATTTCAGTGGCGCGCTTGTTTTCTTCCTCGATTCTATGATGATGAAAGAAAGAATGATGCCACTCGTGAGTTTTATAAAAAAATACAGACTGAAAGAGTCACCAAAGTTCGGTCTGCATCTAAATGCGACAATTTCAAAGCGTAAAAAATCATTAGCCTTGACTAGGATTCGAACCCAGATCCCTCAATATCCGGCAAATTGCTTTTGCCATTTAAGCTGCTTAGGCATCCTCTTACACTCTAAAACTTTAGCGAATGTACAATTTAGCACATAAGTGGATGACTCCGTTATAGTTACCGTCGCGGTATCTCCAGCAGTTGTTTGAATCGGTCTGCATGCCTGTTTTTGCCAAATTTTTACCACATGCAAGATCAGGTACGCTAAAATTCAATAAATGTGGAATTTTTAGCATAAAATTTGAGTGCATTTCTGTTCCAGTATTTGCCGTTATATATGTGTTGTAGTTTCAATTATATGATACGTAGAAAAGAAAATACAGGTTTACTGATAAACACATAAAGAGATAATTTACTCGCAATATTAAGGTATTTAAATATATATAACCATAAACACAGTAATCAACCCGAAGGTCGGTTTAGTAGGTGATGGTAGAGCTCACCCATGTACCAAGCCCGACGGCGTGTGAAAATTCACACATCAGGGTAGGGGGGCCAGTTCCTTTCCCTTTAAATATATATATGTATTTATATGTAATGTATGTGCATGGAATATGCATTGTATGAATAGGTATTGTAAATAACTAACAAGCCAGGATAGTCAATAAGATTTTCGCGTAGACTGCTGAATATGCATTCAACCAAAATATCCAAAGCCTCATTCTGCGAATACGTAGAGTCTGCTCTGAACTTACCACGTAGGTATATTCTCAAATATGGTTGAAATTTTTGCATTTGGCTAGGGATTACTGTAATTCTCAAATTCCGAGTAAGCACCGGGGACTTGAGGGTGGGGAGGGCAACTGTTCCCTTCAAATCCCCCTCAACTGCACGCTACTTTGGTCAGCACCCGAAGGTCACGCTTTTGCAACCATTTTTTTCTCTTTCTGTTCTCCAAAGCTTCATTGGTTCACATTGATTTTTCATTTTATTTCAGCTGACGTTCAGTTTCGCTAATGTATTTTCAGCTAATACGTTAATATATTTTTAACCCATCGACTCCACCCCCTTTCCTCTACTTCTCCTCTCCACACTCTCCCTTTTCCCAGCACGCCTCCAATAACCCTTTCCCCATCCCACCCCATCAGCCATTCATACCCTCATATTTTATCACTTCCCCAGCCCACATTCGCACATCCCTCTTCCACGCTTTCCCATTCTGTGGCTCGGATTATTCCTGCGGGCCCCAGTAAGCCAGTGTCCCACTTCGGGGACACTGGCTGGATTTCCTACGGTTGCCTAGGTTACCTGGTATAATTACTCTCTTGGGCTTAGCGAGAGTAATGTTTAATGTGCGTTAATCCTTTCTTCTTTTCGCAGGGATGTTGATGCTTCGGATCCATGGGTGCCTTTTGCAATCTGATCACTTATGTCGTTTTAAGACGCATCCCCTAGGTGTCCGGGCGCATTGATTGATATTAAGAAGGCATAAATCGTGTCAAGAAAAGCTGGAATTTGGTCTTTAAATTGCATGCAGGAATTACCAATTAAGTATTGTTCCACTAAAGTTAATATGACTTGTCTCGATATCCACTAGGTCTATCAATTTTTCCATGTGTACCCATATTTTATGAGGAATAAATGAAAACTGGTTTATATATTATTTCAAATTTTGCAACAGGGAGAACCTGAATGAATTCGATGATAACGAATAATTCTCAAGTGGTTACTACAACGGTACGGTCGTTTGTCCTTATTGTTCGAATTGGTAGGGGTGAGTGAGGGCATTGCTGCGGAGAAGGTTCGCGGTTGGGGAAAGCGAAGGCAGGGGCGGTTAATCTTTCACATGGCAGGGGCAGTTTGAAGAAAAAGGGGCATGGAACCGAAGGGTATATGTCTTGAATCAGTAGGTTTAATGGTTTAGGGACAACGAAAAAATGGATTCGGATGAACAGCTACAATATTTTCCGATTTATTACCACATTTCCGTGGGTGGCAATTTCAAAATGTTCGAAAAAATTCTGTTTAGCACCCTTGTCACATAAATGTAAAAGGGCTGGGGAAAAACCAGAGGAATGAGAGTTGTCAAATATTAAATTTATTGCGAAGATCGATTTATGTCGAGATTTGTAAAAGAATTTAAATGCTTATAAATTTGAATTTGAAATTTTTCTGTCATTCTGGTCGATGTAAAAGCCGTTACAATAGTTTTGAATATAAAAATGATTATTTTCAATGTCATTTATTTCAGTGCCATTTGATCGATACCATCAATTTTATTGCCTTGATTGAATTGCACATTTTACATTTCTGTTGCATATTAACTGAATTCCTACGTCATCTTCCCAGGTTGTAATCATCTCAACGGATCTCTCTGTTTATGCTCCCAAAGATTCGTCTTCTAAGAGGAAATGTTTATACTGTCCCCAGACGTTTCCCCGTTCTTTCTCTTACCACACGTTCTTACGCTACCGTGATTTCTCAACTAAAAGTAAGCTCGCAAATAATCGCAGAGGCCAAGCAATCATCACTTTAACCAGTATTTTTGCATTCCTTTATTTTTCTGTCAGTCCTACAACTCCCGCATTCACCTAACTCTCCAGAATAATGGAATGGAAAACTTGAAATGTATTGACCACATTTCCGAAACGGTACAAAACTTTGGGGTGAGGGGAACATTTAGGCGAGGCTGGCTCCTGGCAGTAATGCATGATGGGTTAGTACGTTCTTGAGTTTCGCTTGTAAACTGACACCGGACCGAGAATGGCATGGCAAGGAAGGAACAGAAGTGAGCGTTGTAGATGGGCGTGGGACGTCTCGTGGAGAAGCGACGAAGGCGGTAGAGGAGGAATTGTTAAGCAGGAGATCGCATCAGGAAAAAGCGCAACGTCCCAACGCCCCTCTCGTCCTTTACGATTAGCTAAACACAAGAGGACCGTGCGTGACCAGATTAGACCGCGAGGAGTTGTATAATTTTTTTACCATTCGCTATGCCATCTACTAAATAATTGTTGAATTCCTAACATATTTCACATTGATATTTTTTGGAGTTCATTTTAAGCTAACTAATATCCGGGTGAACGTAATCAGCCACCATATAACTCCCATGAAAAAACTCATGAGTGAAATTGTAATCTTTCTTGCTGTGTGCATTGAGAGATATCTCAGGAAAAAGTTTAACGGTGGAAATGACGGAAAAGGAGCTTTTTATTTTGGTTCGGTGAAATAACATAGCATATTCATAATATTCCGCCCCCACTTTTAATGTGTAAATTCGATCAATTAAGTTTGTAGGCAAATAAAATATATTTTGCGTGCACACGACATTCTGCTTCATCAAAACTGTTTTTAACTCCTTAGGTAAGTAGAAGATAGAGTCTCAAAGAGAGATGTATTCTAGGTTCCAACTGCACCACAGTATTATTTGAGGAAAACAGATACAAAAGGAGCTAAAGAGTTAGGCGTATAATGGCATATTCAATTACATAATGGGTGACGTGTAAGTTTAAGGATCTGTGACGAAATAAAAGGGCTCTCCGGAAAGGGAGCATGGTTAGAGGTGGGGAGCGAACCAATTTTTGGATTGTGAATTGCTCTGGCAAAATCCGTTGTAGGTAAATCTGATGCACCTTATTAAAAACATCTTTCCCACCTAGACTGCCAACGGAGTCCCATTCCCTCCCACTCGACCCCTGCACCACGCCCTCAAACATACGCGCCTGTCTCGCTCGGCTGAAATGCTTACCGGGGTTCTCTCCTTCTACTCCTCCTCCTCGTACTCTCCTCCCTTTTCCGCCGTTTCCTTTGGGTGATATAAATAAAAAATACGCTCGTCTTTTTCGGTTTTGTTCAGTCGTTTAATCCTGCCGCTCTGGAAACGTTCTTTTTTTAGCGGGGAAGAGCTACGTCGGAAGGAAAAGTGCGCTCAAGTGTCTATTTGTCATCCGGCCGTATTTTTCCCCTCCTTTCCTACCTTTTAGTCTCACTTCACTCTTGTTTTTTTCCGACTAAGAAAGCGCACACGGATACACACGCCCGCGTCCGGGGTAATCCCTAGGAAGAAGAAACAAAAACGAGGGGCGCAGACGGACAGTCTTGAATTGTCCGGCGAGGCCCGGCGACTCATTCCGTAAATTTGTTTCGTATTTTCGGGCGGCGGACGCGGAGTGATTGATGTAACTTTTTAAACTAAACATTAATCGCGAGATAAATAGGAATTGAATACTCGAGCAAGGGGATCGGGCGAAGTAAATCTTCTCTTTTTCTTATGCATTTTTTCCTTGACAGCCAGACACGATGTGAAGTAAATAAAGGAAGTAAGGCGTCGTAGCATGGGATTTAAGCCAGATGAGTTTATTCAAAAAGTTGGCATTACTAGGGACTCTTTTGAAGGCCATGAAGGGTGAGCGCAATAATGGATGCCACTGAAAGTGCCCGCAAAGTTTATCCCCCCAGTCAAGAGGGTGATTCATGGTGTCCGACTCGCTGTCATTAAGGTTCTTCTCAATCACTTGATGTGAATTCTAAGGCAATAAAACATCTATTGCAGGGATAAAACTGCTTTCTTGAGAGGCCCGGCCAAAGAACTTCCATAAGCTATAAATATACGGCAGTGTTCTCGTCCTTGAGTAAAGACATATCGTTGGTTATTAAAAACTGATATTCCCTTATGTGATTTAATTTATTCGTATTGAATTTCTTATCTAAAATCAAAATAGGTTGTCAAAATTCAGCTGAGATATAATTTTGAACAGTTGTTTTGTAATTTCCGGTGGTTATAAAATTTGCAATATTTTTATTTCAAAGCCTTTATTAACCATAAGTTGAGAATCAATCTTTCTTTTTGAAAAAAATCGTTTATCAGCTTATAAGAGTCGAGGTATGTACAAATGCATGACTCCAGTTTATTGTAAGAATCAGAAACTATTTTTAAATAAGAAAATAGTTTATGATTATTGATTTGAATTCTGAGAGAACGTGACACTGTTCTTTGGATGTTCAGAAACTGTCTACACTACGATTAAAAGAAACCAACCCAGTCATTTTTTCAACAGGAAATATTGGTATTTAATGCTAAACACATAATTTTAGCTCATATTTACGCAATATTAACATTTTTATGTTTTGCGATATTTATTTGTTTTCTTTCCATGTTACATGGAATGCATTTCACTGCACTCGGTGATTATATCACAAAACCAGAATCATCAAACTCACAACCGACACATATATTTTCCCGTTTTTTTCATAGGTGCAGACGAAGATAATTAGTCAATTCCCTTTTCCCGAAGAGTTGACACACCACGTCCTTCATTAGCTGCGTAGAATGGCTGCGCCAAAGATGCGGGTGAGTGAGCAAAATCTTTTGTGTACAAGCTAAGAACGTCGGTGTTAGCGCACTCTTGTGGTTTCGTTGGCGCCGTGAAAGTTCCTGTAAACAATGCGATCGAGGCCAAATGTGCATTCTCCGTGTAGTTCCAGCGGCCGACAAACAGGGAGGAGGGACACTGTGTACATGCCAGAGCGTTTTGAGAATCATAGTCGGCGCAGCAGATGCCTGTATGCCCACGAAAAGGATCTTTGTCGATTGGTAGTCCTGAAAGGGTCTTCAGGCCATTTTAAGACCGCGGTACATTAATAACATCTTTCATCTAAGGTCAAATGGTTCATGTTCAATTCAAACTCTTTATAGAGAAAATATATAACGTTTGAGTCGAGATATTGATGCATCTTTCGTCACTAAGGCGATGTAGTGGTAACAGATGTTTGCTAAACGTCCTTCGTGTACCTACTAACGCCGATATCGAATGAAATAAATTAATGTGCTAAAAATATATATTCCGAAGAAATAAATATTATAGCGGAATATTAATTCAATTGGATTCTCAAATTGTACGGTTTTGTGATATTTTCGTTCCTTAATCAAATAAAACCACATTAATTGATAAATTTAATTCCATTGAAATTTCAGTTTTCAACTTTTACATATCGAAATAGTGTGCTCTCACGTCGCTAAGGAAATTTGGAGAAAATTCTGGAAGAAAGTTTTCGGTATACGTATGCATAAAAAAGAAAAATTGGAAATGTTGTTTGGTTACTGGAAAGCCGCTCGATATTTTTCAACAGTAGACAGCCATTTGTCTCCATAAATTTTGCCTAAGAAGTCACTGTTGTGACGCAGACTTATTTGAACTTCATCCATCGGAGAGAACTTTCGCATTTCTGCACGTTTCATGTTCCCAACCAGACCAAGGACATCAAGCCATTCAGATCAATAGTCGAGAGAACCTTTAACGTCCCGATATCACCATTGTCAGTTCTCTTCTTACTCGTTCAACATAGATTTCAGCCTTGCGTTGGCCACTTTGATAAGAAGCAGGAGTAATAAAAAATTTCATTTGAATAAGAATGGAAAATCGGAAAAAGAACGCACAAATTCAAGTAACAGCAGCTTAAAAATTATGATCAATTATGATTAATGGGCAATGCAAATACTCTCTCCAATGTTTCGTAATATTCAGGTAATGTATATTTTGCTTGTCCATTGTAATTAATCAGTGATTAAGATAAAGTGTTATTACTTTGCTCTAATACATTTATGCACAACATTTGCAGCTCTCTCGGTTTCTTTACACTGTAACTAAAACTAAGCTAATTTTTTCCCGTAGGAGCATTAGGGGTATTCGGTTCCAAACGTTACTCGAAGGAATTTTATGTTTACTAATTGAGTCTAAGTAATAAATTAAGGTAACACCAGCTTATTTTAAAGTACTGCATTGGTCTTGGGAATCTACCGCATAGGGAATTTGAAAATACTTCATTTTAGTTTCTGCCTTCATTTCACTGGCTGCGATATACTTTTTTGTTTTTTGTTGTAACTTTTCAATGAATACGTTAGCGAAAAACATATCTGATAAATTAGTAGTTTGAGATTTACTATTTTTAATTGACATATCTTCTCTTAGCTGTACAATAGATGAAATAATGAACAGCCCTTCAGGTATCCAAGGAAGCAGAGTTCAAATAGAGATATCTCTGGGTTTAACTGTTTACCATTGACCAGAATATAAAATTCTGCATAGACTACTTAATACTGTCTAATGATCATCTCAAAGAGATTTTCAATCGATGTGTGTCATCACAATGATTTCTTTTTTCAAACTTTACAAGCGCTCCTTAACATCATCATAATTCCCCCATCCCATTTCTCTCTCTCTCCCTCTATCGCTCGAATTCGATGAGTTCAAGGTCCGGGGATAAAATGAAAATTCTCGTTTTGCATTATTGCTGGACTGGGACACCTCTGAAGTCAACAATAAAGTGCGGTTAACACTTCTCGCCTCGTTGTCTGCTGTCGGCGGGCCACCCTCCCCCGCGTGACCGCGACCCCATGCGCCGTCCCTCCTCGCACACCGTTCGGACAAATGCACTTGATTAAAGGATGCAGCAGCATTGAAGAAGGGGTAGGGAGGGATTATTGCAGGGGGGGGGAGTTTGGGAGGGTGGAGGCACGCGTGGACCGATGACGCTCTTTTCGCCCTTCCTCCGCTCAATTCCCCAAATCCTCCCTCGCCTCACCTCCCCCCGACCACCCGCGACCTCCACCTCTCCACCCTCCCGAGCTCTTGGCCTGGAAGAGAGATGCTTGGAGGGCGGGAGGAGGGTGGGGAGGGGGCGGAAGAAGGAGAAGGGAAAACCCGTTGCCAAGAAACGCCCTCAGTCGACGGAGCTGGGAGCAGGGGAAAAAATATGCAATCAAGAGCTGAATGTTTCTAAAAATAGCCCGTTCTCGTCCTCAAATTAAAAAAAAGAACGCACGAAGGGGTTGATGGATACAAAAAAGGTTGAGAGGGGGAGGCTTAAAGTGTGTATATATATATATATATAAAGAAACTCCCACCCCACTCATATCTTCACCCCACTTCCCCAAATTGCCCTCCCCCACCTCTCTCCCTACCCACATGACACCCTCTCTTCTTTCAGTTACCTCAGAGCCCCCCCTCCACTCTCGAGACCCCGGTCGCAAATTCGATCGCGTCTCGTCAGATCACCGAAATTGCCGATCGTTTACCTCCCAAGGTTGAGCGGATCGTGAGCTCCGCGCGAATGGCCGTCGCGTGGGCATACATCTGGTATATATGCATATCATCCGTTATTTAGATAGGACTAAAGGAAAGGGATAAGTAACACAAGGAAATCATGAAGTTAGTGAGGAAGGTTAAAAAAAATTGATTACCGATTGTCAGAAAAGTTTCCTGATTTGGATATCGAACCACGCCCTTTTGTATTTTCCGGACGGATGCCCTGACCACTGTGCAACCCCAGGAGACCTAGTTATAGCTCTGCCGGTATCCTGATGGTTGATGCAAAGAAAGACCCAACGAATTCGGTCGAGGGTCGGCGCTCGGGTGATTTTTCATCCACTACTTACTACTACGCTCAAGTATACTCTGACGCGCATTTGTGATGGTGCCTTGGTATTTCCCTGGCGAAACCATTTGGGAGCTGGTGGCGACAGAACCATGGGAATAGACGTGAGCGACTGGAAAAATACCGGACGAGAAACACAACCCTCTACTTTATGACGGAGACTAGAGACTTTTCATTGATAAACCTTAAGCGTATCGATAGTGTATTTTCTTAACTTACCGTTAACGCTCTACTTGAATCGGGAACGATCAAATGATCGTGTGTGTACAGGATTGGCAGAAGTTAAAAAAACTACTAACAAACATCAAATCATATAATTTTCAAAGGCCATTTGCAAACGTATCTCGAGACTTTATTGGAAAATGTCAGAACACTTTCAAAATGATCTCATATGTAAATCGTACACTGTAGCTAAACTTATGACTGAATAATCTTCAAAACCTGGTCATATCCGCCGACCTCCACGTACCGCTCCTAACGAAGCACCAGAAAATAATCACATAGTCAAAGTTACTGAGCCTTAGATCACGTATAATTCTTATTAGAAGAATTGAAACTGTTGAAATCAACTGTTTATTGCGGGTGGCGTAATCTTCAACTTTTCGATGCAGGGGGGAATTTACAAGCCCGCTTACTGCTGTTTCTATTGATATTTTGTTTCTTCCACTCGGGCAGGATGAGATAATGTCTGTCTCCTCTTCTTCCCCTGCTCAGGCCAGACTATCAACACTTGGAAACACAGGTGATGTCAAGGGAGTTCAGTTTGGAAAAATTTTCGAGGCAACTCTCTTTTGCTCGCTTTTTAACTATATACACTTACATGTGATCCTTTCACGTGACATAGAACAGACATCCGGGAATTTCCTCGGCTTGTCAAGATTATTGTGCACCAGTTGGAATAATATTCTTTGAGATATATCGCAGTACCATAAGGTAAGGGAGGAGAAGTAGTTTATTTAGTTTATCAAATCACCATCCATGATATAATTAATTTCGTCAATTGTGCGAAGTGGCATCTTCGTTGTACTCATACCCTGTTTAAACCGATTCCGTTCTGCAGAAAGATAATGACATGATGTGACGTAGCTATACTTTTCCAACTTCAAGATGTCTGAGGGCCACCAAGTCTGATATCGCTTTCCTAATCCGTCTTAGGCAATTTCAATTTTCTTGATTAAGTTTTCATCTCAGACTGAAACGAACATGGATGCAAAGGGCGTTGGGAAACTTATCAATTACTGAGGCATCCTCTGTGAGTTTAAGCAAATATAGTATACCCCAGAAACTCGTCATATCCGTTGCGGGTATGTAGCATCAATCTTAGAGAAAAATAAGCGTTTCCCATTATGCAGTGATATATTTAACGATAAGAGGTTCATTTTTATTCGGTGGTTCATGTTGCTGTTACCCCGGCGCAAATCCCATCTCGACGGATGATATGACGGAAAATAAAACCAATTAGTGACATTACATTGGAAGGGAAAGATTTAATCTTGGCAGAAGGAATAATTTCAAGAAATTGCGGGAGATACCGCAACAGTAACTTTTAACGGAGTTATCCGCTAACATACATTTCATTGCAACAATTTCAGAGCGTAAAAATCATTCGTCTTGACCGGGATGGCGATCCCGGTCAAGGCGAATGATTTTTACGCTCTGAGATTGTTGCAAAGAAGGAATAATAATTGAGGTTATTGTTCTTTATTGAAACGTAATTGAGAATAATAAATCAATCGCTTCTTTCACACACACCCTGATTTTATTGAGGTACAGTTAAATTAGGAGCTTCAATATCGCAGATATCTTTTCGTTTACCAGGTGGAATGTCATTATTTCCCAAAATATGTATGACTTAATTCTATAGTTTATATGTGACATTTAAGGAATTTAAAGTATTGTAAGAACAAAAATATCATATTTATATTGAAGAAGGTAAGTTTCATCCACTGATATATGATATTGTATTTATAATGATAAAACTCGAATATTCCGTCTTTTTTAGCTTGGATTTTTAACTTTGAATTGGGAACATACCCACTTTTTTCGTAATTCATCACATCATTTTTGGTATTTAATAGCCAAAAATTTTTTTAGATGATTTATCAAGGTGAAAACAAAATACTCTTTTTAAATTCAATAAAATTTACGCCAAGCGTAGGGAGGTCACGTTTCATAATATCTTTTCTAAAATAAGCCCACTTTGTTTGAAAAATGTTTCATGTTAAAATTAATTGGGCCCAAAATTGGACTGCAATATAAACTTTATAGGGGCGTTATGTCCCCATCAGTATAAATCCGGTTGACTTTTTGAGGGGTGTGCTTTTAAATCCAGTCATTTCCTCTGGAAACACTCGATAAACTCCAAGCTGAGTTTTTCTCTTGGTTCCACATTTATCTGGGAGGCCATCACATTGGTGTTGGTGGAATGTCGTTTATCCCGAACCCTTCCCAACCTTGAATGCGTGATGTGTCACACCGTCGGACTTAGTGCGTGAACGCTTACATCGCCTGCCAAAAAACCTCCGGGTTAGTAGCTACGACGGGTGTTGAGCATATTCAGCAGTTGAATCAGTCACAGAGGACTTCAAAATGGAACTGAATGTCAGTGTAGTCTGAAAATGTCAATCGACCATCAATGCTACAGTAACAATGAAAGAAAGGTTAAAGAAAGGTCTCCATTTGGCTGTAGACTTTTTGCAAAAGCGCATTCATCGGCACTTTACTAATAGAAACTGTTTATTAGGTAATATAAATATTATCCTTTTTGACGTTCAAGTCAGTAATACTTATGCGCTCACATTTTGCTTTTCTTAATTTTCAACTTGGCCCATAATTATTCCCATAGCGATGTGATGGTTGCGAATCACTTTCCCTGGGGGAACATTATTTCTCTGGTCGCGGCAATAAATTACGTGTACGTATTAGTGAAAAAATTCAATCACTTGTATATCCCTACCCAGAATTACATCCCTTTTCATACATTTGTCCATCGCCGTATCGGCTTCACATATTTTTCTCTGGTTCAATTGGGAAACGGTGTCGAGAATTGAAGAAGGAAGGCAGCTAGCTCTATTGGGAAGTATCTTCAAAAAGATTTTAACGTCTTCCCCAATGAATGGGCATAAAAATGGGACGATCGATTTGGATAGGTCCGTCCAATGCATATTGATTGTTACGCATCATCCTCGGCTTGTTCTCGTCTTCAACCCCCTCGATTCCATCCCGCCAGGGTTTAAACAAAAGGTCAGGAGTCGTTGAGCGACCGAAATACATAAATACATATAACAGCAGCTAGGCTTTGATAATTGGCGGATTTCACAACAAGTCAAGTATAATGAGCTCGCAGCCTGTACATCACCGATTTAAAATTCACGCAAGGTCCGTACGATCAGAAATGTCATTCCTAAGCATTAGCGCCGTTTAAATGGGTGTATTTAAAAACCCAGGGGTGGACTATTTTTAAATTACTCGACTCTCGAATACCTAGAAACTCGGGTTTTTCCAATCGCCCCGCCCAAGAATCCATCCGGCCAGACTCACTCCCCCGCTGATCACAAGGTTACGGAGATTATCTGCGTACAATTCCCAGGGATTTGAAATTTTTGCGTGCTTTTGTGCAACTCTGGTTTTAATTATCTAGGTTTTCTCAACAGTATCAATCTTTATCGTATTCCGTATGCTTCATATACGCAATCCAAATTGTATGAGAGAGTTCTCGACTCTGAACGCCTGGCTTTCCCTTCGACGGTTTCTGTTCGCATCATGGTTTGCTGTGAAAATATATCCGTTGATATTTTTCAAAGTAGCATTTCACATTAAACCTGAGAAATATATCTGCGTTCCATGGATGTTATTGAATTGAGAATATTTGCGGGTACTCTTTCGATTAGCGACAGGTTTTGGGCAGTCTCTAACAACTATAGCAAGGTTTCCACTGTTTTTGTTGGCCAATGACATTTAATTCTTCAACACTCTATATTTTATATCAGCATTCGTATAATTCACTAGATCTATTCTCACGGCATATTTTCATTATCTCTTCTAGTCCAACCTTTCATTTCTACCAATCTCTTATTCTTCCTTCTTCAAATTTTGAACAGCATCTTTCCCTCTTGCCTTCGTGCATAAGGAGACAGTTGTATTTTTCTTTAGCTAAAAGTATTGATTATTTCTTCGTCCCACTCTTTTTCCACAGGTGTTAGAATAAAACTATTAAGCATCAATCATATTATTTTCTTTTAAATATTCCTTATCGCTGGCGATAAGGAATAGTTTTCAATGAAATTCTGAAAATAACCGTAGATATTTGCTAATCCTGAACATTCGGATTTCAAGATGTTTAAAAATAAAATACATAAGTCGCAAATATGTAATAAATATTTTGCCACTGAATAAACTGGTTTCCTTGCAAAGTTCAAAATTGTTGATATTAATTTAATCGCAATGGAATCAGATAAAGTCCATTGAACTGTTGAAATGTAATAGTTAAAAAATAAGAGCTCCTAGTTCAGTTTTTATCTGGGAGAGAAACATATTTATTAGATTGTTATTTTTTAGGTAACCTCCATTTATGCACAATTTCTGCTCCCTCAGATCTAATGGATGGCAGATGGATTCTTTTAGTATATTCCTTCATTAGTTCACATGAGATATCCTGAATATCACCCATTAAAACATAGAACCCGAGACTATTCTTGTAGAATTTTTTATCATTATAGTTATTGCGCACTTTGGCAAAATTGGAACTATATTCCAAGTTTTCGTTTAAATAGATATATTTAAGCAGATAAAATACACGAAATATTTTCACTCAAGTTTCATTTATCATGAATATACCAATGCACTTGTGGAAAAAATTTGGATGAAAATGTGTTTGAATATACTCCAAATTATTGTTTAATGACGGCCAGATTCCCATTGAGTTGACACCTCGTAGTCCAACCCTGACTAGACCTAAGAATTCAGTTGATGTCCAAAGTGAAATGAAATCATGTATAGCAAATATGTTTACACTCTAATTGTTGTGGCCTCTTCACAAAGGGTGTCAATCTTCGCGCCCCTGAGGCATCCATCCGCATTTTGAGATGACCATCTGCATTTTTTAATGAGTTTTCCAGGGTTAAAATAAATGAATTCTCTTCCTTTCATTGCTTGTAAGCGTGGTAATACTAGCCACAACACGACGCGACGCGCCAATGTCGTTGTCGTCCTCACTCCTGCGCCTCAAATGTCCGCGTCACGTTCAAAAGCGGAATAAATTCGGTCACTCGATCGAGAGCGTGAGTCTTTGACGTCATTCGAAAAATTCCCGAGGCTAAAATTTTGACCCGAGTCAGATTTTGGTGTGCCCCACTAATTAAAAATCGAACATCCCTGGGAAAATGACACACTTCGGCTACGCAGGTGGTCCACATTTCAGACGCATAAACGCAGACAAAGAAATTCAGCGTTCAAAAAAGGTTTCGTAAAATGATAAAAAAATAGGTAGGGGAAACGAAATTCGCGTAACACGAAACTCGCAGGAT
The DNA here is from genome assembly GCA_037158775.1 of Hetaerina titia. Classification (NCBI taxonomy): domain Eukaryota; kingdom Metazoa; phylum Arthropoda; class Insecta; order Odonata; family Calopterygidae; genus Hetaerina; species Hetaerina titia. Next base: position 28,764,783 of record CM073768.1, read on the forward strand.
ACCATCTAGCTGGTGGTTATCTGTCGTTATCATTAATCATCATCACGTGTCATTAATTTTTCATAAGGAGTTGTTATACTTGGCAGCTGCAGCATACTCTTTAACAGCATGCTACACTTTGTTTGTCGAAACGATAATCTTGTATATTTCCTAATGAATGGTTGACTCGTCAATTGAAAATTGGGTATGTAGTGCCATCCAAAGTGACGCTGCGGCTCATTCATCCCCTGATTTCGTCACTACTCATCTATTCCACCCCGTGTAAATGCTCTCCAATTTAGCAACACTGTAAATTCCTTAACTGACATAAGGACTTTCTGCGGCATACTAGATCCCTTGACTTCCTATATTTTTGGTATTTTTGCGGAGGCTTACACATGTTGTTTTCAAGGCGTTCTCGTCCCATTTTAGAGTCGCCATCCCGAGAGGAGATTAAGCACGTCCGCTTCCCCAAATATTGATGTATACGCTCCGATGTGCTCGGGGAGAAAAACGACACGGGAAACGGCGGTTTGCCAATAAACGTCCAGATCTTGTTCCGAGTTGCGAAAACCTCCTCACTCCCCCTTCGCATCTGTTGACATCCAAAACCTGTGCGTCTGCAAGAGCAGAAAGTGTTCGCCACCGCCCCATTGTGCACGCGTCACACGTCGTCTCAACGATTTGACCTTGAAGCGCGTGTGTAGGGGTAGCAGAGGCACCTCGTGGAAGTGGATCCGATATAGTCAGGGGAACGAAGGGGGGGGGGGGGAACGGACGGGTTTGCGCGGGGAGCGGTGGAGTTGAAATTATTTTGTCCAGTATGGCGTCCTTTTTTTTAATGTGTCTGAGCATCGCTAAAGTGATTGCAGCGTCATTTCACGTTAGTGCTTTGAAATTGGGGCAAACAAAGGAAAACCCTCGTCCGAGTAATTTTGGAGAGATTTGGGGAAAAGTCATATAAAAATACGGCAGTCCGTGGTGCATGGCGCTCGGATACTGACCAATTTCGTGCTCATGCCCTGGGTGATGCCTTTGGAACACCCCTTCCGAGGATCCTCAGGTCACTATAATCTCAACCCCTCCGCCCCTCCTCAATCAACTGAATTCCCTGTTAATTTCACACGGGTAGGTGCGATGTGGTGTGCGATGTGATACACACTCACCTATTACACCAAACTTCGAGTGGACTTTTGTGGTGATCGGTAATTTAAAATTGAGATTAATACTCTTATAAAAAATTGTTAACCTCTATTATAATTATAAAGTGATTCCAATCGGATTAATGAAAAACTAAAATCACTCCAGTCAATTTTATTCCCTTTATGTGTATTGAGGATTGATTTTCCACAACCTCCACGAGTAAACCATATAATTTATTTTTAAAGTTTCGCCACCGTGACATACACTACAAGTGTTAATTTGTATACAATATTCTTTGAAAGAGTTTTATTTTCAATTTTTTTTGTGTGCCTGTCGTTTAGATTTGAAAGATACCAATGGACACGTTTAAGAGTAACATTTGGCGTTATTTTTTCCGCACTAGGCGTCTTTTTAACCATTTTTAAGTATATTTACGTATAAAACTCAGAATTGACTTAAGACTTGGTGAAAAAAACAATGTTTTTTCAAGAGTCCGTTAGCATTTATATTCACTTTTTTGTCCAGTGGGATTCATGGGTTTTCATGGTTGTGTTTTTATTAGTTGACAGAAAATATTCTTTTATAACATAACTACAAAAAATGCCTTATTTCATTATTTTATTAATTTTCGATAAAGTATAGTTACTTGAACGCTTGCCTGATCATTATACTTAATCAGATAAGTTTTTTAATGGATTCGCATTAATAATAAATACTTATTATTATATGGATTTCTAAGGTCATCTTCAAATTTTTATCGCGTATTTCTCCTATAACCTATCCTTGATGAAGCATTTTGATCGTTTTCCATGATTTTACTTCGAGGTATTTGATTTATATTACGTGAGTATTAAAAATTAACCTCAATTTTTTTGTACAAGAATGATATCCAGATGTAAAGATTCTAGCGTCCAGAACAGTCCATTTTGCTACTCAAGGCTCAAGGACAGAATGCGGCAACTGTACTTCACAGCTTAACTGGATCAGGAGGGATTATTTCTCTTTCTTTCACGTGCGAAGTAATTCACCCTTCCATTTGTAGATTGAATACGGTAGTTCCTAAATCCAAAGGCATTTAAAGTCTCGAAGTTTTTCTCCTTTCCATAAGGAAACGCGTTATAGTCGCTTTCTCAATCAGTCAACAATTCTGGGGATTTGTTTTTACGGAGGCTGAGTACGTAGTCCAGCGGGAGAGGCTCTTGATATTTGAGCAAGGGTCTTGGATTGTAAACCAGGTGACACCTCTGGACATCTGAACCAAATCTCTGCGATATTTTAGGTAACTTAATTTTAAGGGGTTAGCAGATGTGGCAAAAGAAAACAACATGCTCTTAAAAATTGCATGATACTGTGAGCTTAATAGTTAGTGAAATCCACACATGTGAATTCTATCAGGTTAACAGTACCCAACCCTCAACTACTTAAGCAAGGTTGAAACTGGGCGGGTTGGTTGGCTTACTATCCGTAGTCATCTTTTGATGGCTTAGTTATCTTTTATCAGTTATTAGAAATGTATTACGCACCCAGTCTTACGTGCTAGTGAAGGGATATGTTGCTAGAGACAAGTCAATACTATTCAGCTGTCATAAGGCAACTACTGATTCTTCCATTAACATTCCAAATAATTTTCTTACCAAGCAGGCATGAAATACAGCAGTCTTTACGGAAAAAATTATATTTTTAGGCATTCAGGAGCTGTTTCCTGGAAATAAAGGATTGCTATTCATTCTTATGCAACGAAAACTCTTATAAGATATATTTTTAAAATATCTGTTCCTTCTTTCATCTTAATGATATATCTCATGTCTCATAAACAGGCCTGTATATAGCTAAACATCTGCTAAATTTTCCGCATTTTCATAGTAAATCTGTAGGGATTCACTTAAAACATATATATCGTAGAAAATTAACGCCTCATTTTCTATTTCATTTGACTCAACAATAAAAGGTGTCACTTTGTGCAAGTTATCCTATTATATAAAAATGCATCGCTTTGTATACCACAGAAACTATTCTATACGAGAAATATCGATATCTTAAGGAAATCTGAAGACGTTGCATCGCAAGGAAACCCAGGTCGTAAACAATACAATGTGTGCAGAAACCAAAGTTACATATTTTGATAATTTCTATCCGACCGTGGCAAAATATTTACTAATGCGTAGTTTATTCTTCCTCTACTCAATTAAGAATCGCCATCCACACCAGCACTTGAAACAGTCGATGCTCCATTTCTGTCGGATGTTTTATTTATAATATTTAGAATATCACCCTAATAATGGAGGGCTAGGGATTGTAAAGTAAATCGTCCGGATTTTCACAGTTAAATTTAGATTCAGAGACAGGTCTCGTAGGACTCGAGGAAAATTCCGCAACTATTTTTCCTCTATACACCATAGCGCAAAAAAAATCGCCGTAACATTCTCGGGATTTCGGAGATAAGAAATAGTATCGAAAGCTCTTTCGTTCTTCCTCTTTCAGCTTCGTTCGACAGATAGCGAGATCTGAGGAAGGAGAGACGCCGGGTCTGCCGGGCGAGTGCAGCCGCCCCCGACCTTCCCTTCCCCCCACCCCCACCCACCCACCTCGTCCTACTTGCGTCGATCGTGCGCTTCACTTTTCCTCATTCCCCTCCGTGAAGCTTGCCATAGCCTCCAGAGGTCACGAGGGCAGGTGTAAGGCTATAAAATATCCTTGTGCAAGAGGATGTTACGACACCAGGGCTAGCGATCCACGATAATAAATGTCCAATACCGGACATTGATATGCAAGACATATTAAGGTGGCGATTGTACATTGAAGTGACGTGGTGATAGCCATCGCTCGTATCGAACAATATCGACAATTTCGAGCAACATTGCCAATCATCGTATGTCCAGAATATCTCTTTAATTTTGTCTACATATTCATATCTTTGAGTATGTCATCTTCATATCTGTATTCTCTATACCTGCTACGTTTTCATGTTGAGGAGACGGCAAGTATTTGAAATAAATATCGTTCCTCGAGATATCAGTTTTCTAATATTAAGTATTTCGATCTTTCCGATGCGAAAAACACTAAAACTGCTTCTACATAACGCCGAACTTCACAGCACTGTGCCAGAAATCCATGAGGGACAAGGAAAATTTAAAATGAAAAATAACTTATTTAATTTATTTTTTCTTCTTTTTATTTTGTGGTTGTTAATTGCATGAAGGAAAACTAGAAAAATTGGAGTGCGCTAGGAAAAGATTTGGCAAAGCTCTCTCTCTCTCTCTTTCTCTCTCACGCTCGTTTCGTCGCTATCGCCTGCCCCTCCGAAGCAAGGTGGGTCTTGAATTATTGCTACGATACTGCAAGCAAAACCCCAGATTGATGCATTTGCGTTAGTTTATGTCCATCTCCTTTCGTGTTTCATGGGGTTCCCATGCCAAATTTTTAGTACTCCTGTGACGCTACGTGCTCTTCCATTGCATTTTTTAATTACCCATCCTTTCTGCCACCTTCCTTTACTCGATTTCCGAATGAAATGTTCCCTAAAGGGCAATTCCAAATAATTGCAACATATATATACAACATTGGACTTCCGAGAAATAACACATCCCTTTTCAAATTCCTTCACCAAACTTTCCAAATAGCTGTTCGAAAAAAGATGTCATTCCTTCAAGGTACCTAACGTCATGCCAATGCTCTATCGTAATTTTATCCCCGATGGAATCATAGCACAAAATAAGTTTTGTGCATATGTGTTCTGCAAAGAAATTAGTAAATTAGGAGCAGCCACGCACTGAACGTCACCGGTTGGCTTCTAGGTCCAGAGATTTTAAAGATTGACTCGGGAGAATAAATGGGGCAGATTGGCATAATCCACCGTGGGGCCAAGTGTCAAAAATCTCGACGTAGCATCCCCTCGAGATGAGAAACGGTAAAGAAATGATTCATCACGAGCACCCGGTCGATATTTCCTCAATTTTGGATAGCTGCCCCAAACATGCAAGTGTGACTTAAGATCTGGCCTCCCCCAAAGAAAAGGGGCGGGTGGAAATGGGATATTCTTAAGCCAGAGCCTGCACATTTAGCTCCGTTCGAGCGGGAATGCTCACCGTGAGCTGGTGAGCAAACTACGTAGCTTCGGCACGAAGGAGACGCTAAGAAGAGCATAAGGGTGGGGAGGGGGAGTAGTGGTCAGCAATCGAAAGACCAATGTTGATACTTAAGTCGATATGAAAAGAAAAAATTCTCACCCTCTTGACCCGACGCATAAGCGCACGCAAAGTTTGAAAAAAATGACATGTCCACCCACTCTTCGGTATCCCGTTCGTGAGCGGTGATGTGGATCTTTGCCCTCGCAACCTGAGCAGCAACCAGTTTTAAGCGTTGGAGGTCAAGTATATTCGGGGACTAAAATGTCTCCAAAGCACACGGCGTAAAACGTTACGAATGAAAGTGGCTCTGGCACTAGACCGTGGAAGAAATAAATCGGTTTCTCACCTGGGGTTGACCTTATTCGCCGAATCAAATTCACTCGCAAAGGGAATAACAAGAGGGCAAACGGGATGAATCCGACTGTGCCCCAGTTTGTAACTCCAAGGTCAAACGCGACGGTTTAAAACAAAAGGGAATATGCCACTGCCTGCTTGGCAGTGGTGGTGGTACCCCAAGTTCTCTTTGATAGGAATAGGGTCGATTTCCGAATAAACTGCTCCTTTGCAAGGTGTTCTCAGTCAGAAGAAATGGTAAATTTTCACCCATTCCCGATATAACTATCAACGCAATGTCCATTCCAAGTTCCTCAGATACCAAAGGGATTGGTCTCCCCTAATGACTCGTTCTCCTGTGGGTACGATTTAATTGTTATCGTCGATGTAACTTGGTATAAAAACTTATCAATATTATCCAATGCATTGACGTGAATTCAATATTTATTTATATCAATTGAAAATACGTATTACTTTGACTAATAATATCTCGAAAAACCATAAATCTTCAGATCCATCCAGGAATTGACATGATACTGAATCGTAAGGTGATGTTGAGTCCTTACGGCCTTGTTAAGGATGACTAAATGAAATAATTTTGTATTCTTTTAATGTATATATACACACATATATCTCTTATATTTTTCGATTTTTGTCACGTATTTTCGTAGATTTCAATAGACCTACGCGCGGCCGAAATTACGTGAAAATTGGATGGCGCTAAGGGGATCTGAAAGTTGTCTAAAATGAGGATGTACGGGCCAAGGAAGTCAACGGTAACTTTTCCACGATACTCCCACCTCCATGTCATGCGACACTACCAAAGCCCAAACCTTTTCCTCTCCCTCTACCTGATGATGTAATTTATGGACCGACACTCAAGAGTGGACGCAACACACCTCTTCACCTACGGCGACGTCTCACTTTCGTCACTGTGAGTCAGGATCACGTAGTGCATATGTTTTTTAGGCTTAGGCGGGTTTGTAAGTCACAATAATATACACATACCTACTGGAAACCTGTTCGCTGTCCGTGGGACTCTAGACAGAATGGCCGGAAAGCTTGTCGATATGTGAGCCCGCCACGGGCTCACATAGGATCGACCCAAGGCTCTTTTCCGCCCTTGTCACTGCCCTCTTCGCCTCATCGCCCTCATCGCCTCACTTCGGCTCATGCTTCAGTACGCAGTCTTCAGTCGAGATTTGTCGGCACGAGAGGGGAGTAAGGTTGTATTCACCCCTCGAACAAAGAACCGCCTTGTCTGGTGGTTGAGTTTGATCCAAATACGCCTCAGAAGAGATACGGAATATGACGACATGAACGATTTACACGTTTGGAAATGATGATGTGGCTTCAACCAGACGTCTGTCATGTATTTTTTTCCAATATCTTTCATAAAACTAGTAAAATATATATAAATATATAAGAATTCAACATTATACGTACGGGTTTAACTACTCATCAAGTTTGAATAAAGCATCAAAGGAAAAACTTTTAATGATGATGATCCACCACGCGAATATATTATCGATTCGGAATTACGAAACTAGATGAGAATTCCGAGGACTGAGATTGCGGAAAAGTCCAAAAATATCCTAATCATTTATTCGTGCTTTTTAATTCTGGACTTCCAAATCAGTAGTCGATAAAATCATTAATGAGAACAGAATCTCGCTCACGCTTAAAATCATAGAGAAAAAACGAGTGATAAATTCATTCCAATAGGTTGACTAATGGCAAAAGCGAACCGAAAAGGGTACTAAATATCAGAGTTGAATCTTTGTATTCATCTACATCTATCTACATCTACATATTGCCCCGCAAGCCGCCACAAGGGCGTGTGGTGGGGGGGGTGTTAGGTCTACACCCGTAAAAGGGAGCAAAACCTTTAAAACCAACATATAGTATACAGTCAAACTCATGTGGGGCATACATTCATACAAAAATCCTTTCATTTTATACGCATGCATATACATACACTATCATTTAACAAATAATTGCACTTTAGGATGCAGTAATAAATTCATCAAATAACGTGCAAGCTAGAATTTGATAAGTAAGAAGGCGAAATTCCACTACCACATGCAACATACAACAATCCCCTCCCTAAGAACACAGGTAGGGAATGTGACCCAACGCTGCAGGTAGCAGGAGGGTCCCCCCACAGAAAGAGACAAAGGATGGAAGGGGAAACTTAAATACAGACTTGGCAGAGTAAACAATTCTGTAAAGAGCACCACGTTAATTGATGACATTCTAATGCGATCATGCAGGAAGAAAGAGTTTTGACAACAAAACGCACGAGTTTAGTGAGAGTGAGAAAAAATATGGTGATTTCCTATGACTTAAAGGTATATGTTACGCATTCGATTTTCATACTCCTTATTTGTCGTTATTAATTACTTTATCTCGTCTATCAATGCGCTTCTAGGGCGATAACGGTAAATTTGAAGGACATAACAAAGCCTTAGCTTAAATACGGGAACTAAAAAATATGATGATGTCCCGCGACTTAACGGTATTGTGACATCAAAGCCTCTCCATTATGTGCATTACGGGTTTGGGGACCCCAAAGGAATACAGGGTGTCGGCAGTCAGTCCAAGAACCTTATCCCGGCACCAAATCTGGCGCCAGATCTGTCGCCATCTGCGAATCTACTTCATCCTCAGGGAAAGGAAGAATCTTATGCGAGTAGTTTTCAACCCGATTACTTTTAAAATGTCTCTCAGCAATAGAAGTCTCATTTAAAAGTTATGTGCAACTTTAAAAATAATACTGTGTTTGAGAATCCACTGAAAACTAATTTGTACCGAGAAAACTTAAACTATAGTATGCTGATAGAGAATTTACCCCATGCTTGATTTTTTCTCTGTTGCACTAGATCTCATTTTTTACACCAGAAACTGGTTTAACATACATGTATGCATACATGCATGAATTTATGCATGCCAAATGTTGCGCCATGCAAATGAGGGCTACATTTTTATGTTGGTTTTTATTGGCGCAGAAGATTGCGTTGATTAACGGGGGAGTCAGATTCTACTTTGTACCAACTAGTTAAATTGTCAAATGACAAATTATGTCAAAAAATCGGTTTGACGAAATATTTCGTACTTAAATGTGAATCTATATATTTATCATTTAATTGACACGTTACTCAGCCGTATACCTGTATTTCATCGAGTTTTACAGATTTGGAAAATCATTTGGGACAAATGCCGTCACTACTCAACACAATCCTTTTTGTTAATCCTCGCCAAAAAGGGAAAATACTGTACTATGGGACTTTCCACCATTTTTATCAAGAAGCTCATGCATAAAATTTTCCTACCATCCCCCCACCAAAATATTATCCCGGACCAGGTTCATGCTTCACGCCAAATTGCTCGGTGATTAAAGAAACGTCGAGCCTGGAGACCAGAATCGCCTTGGCGGTAAGCAATTTGGGGCCCACTTATACTTGAGCAAATTAATGTCACCGGCAGAGGCGCGCATATTCACGGAGGGGTGCGGGCAGGACGTCCACACGGGAGAGGGAGGATGTGGGATGGGGAGGTGGAGGAGGGTGGGGACGGAGTCGGGGTAATGGCTACTGCTGCTGCGAATGCGGGGAGTGTGAAGGGGGTGACGGGGGGGGGAAGGGGGTTTGGCCGTTGGGGTGTGTGAACCGGCGAATTAAGTCGCGGGTAGAAACCACGCCTCTTGAAAGAGCTTCTTCGCACAAAGATTGATTCCAGTATAAGTGTAAAGCGCTGGAAGAGAAAAATCCCGTCGCTATCCTACATGATGCATGCAAAGTTCCAAAGGCTTCAAACGGATCAAGTAGAGTTTTTTATCTTTCAGAATGTGTGCGGAAGAAAAGCGGATAACTTTGCCTAAGTCGCCGCTTGACTTTTTTTAAAGTTTCATTTAACCAATTCATTTGTGAGATTACTTTAAAAAAATCAATTAAATAATTCAGGTGCTCCAATCAAAGCTCTCACAAAATATGAGCGTCAGCAATATTTTGAAAGTTCAAAATTAGGTACCCATGAATTGATTGAGTAGAATTTGGCCGAGCTGGTGGGATTCTTTTGCATTGAGAGGGATGGAAGTTTATTCTAAAGCACGGGATGTACGTAAGCTCAAGAGTGGTTACACTCTGCTGTTGGATAGTTAAAGAATAATTAATTGAATATAACAATACACTTTCGATATAAAACCTCTAGTCACGCTATTAATTAATCCCTCTACATGTTTCATGGACATTTCTCTCGATACATCACCATTAATTTTATAAAACCCAATTCATAATATTCATCATTGTAATGTACAACGTTTTGATTGCGACTTGCCATGCATCGTACTTCACTGAAAAAGCATTCTCTTCTCAGTCATAAAACATCAAATGTACGTATTTATATTTATAAATTTGGGTACGAATTTTCAACAGAGCTAAATATATGGGCTTTTTCGGCGTGTCAGGTCCGTATTCAGTCATTCAAGGCTCTTTTTCGATAAATAATTTCTTGCACGTCATGCTTTGACCTATTATTTGTGTAGCTTTTCGTCAATAAACACGATAGAAAATTAGTTCGTATACCCTGTTATCCAGACCGAAACCGATTCAAGAGTCCAGTTTCTTTTTTATATCAATACCTCCTGGCGAGAGTGCCCTTCCTTGGCCCCGCGCAGTATATTTAGCACAGAATGAAAATATATTCCGTTATACTCAACAAATCATCCTAAAGATTTCAATTTGAATGAGAGAATGTGAAATTTATGACTCTCTGCGACATTATACTTCTTTGAAATTTGTAACCGATTTTCATTTTTCTGTGATATCTTTACATTTATATTTTTTTTTGCTCACTTTAAAATGTTATAGATCTGCGTGAATTAAAAAAGCTTCCTAGAAGTTTTGTTTTTCTGTTTAAAACCTTGAGTTTTTCTCTCGGGATCCATTTTTTAATCGACCGACATTCCTCAGCTCTGCAGTGGAAATTTGACGGTGGAAGGGTGTAAGACGGTGGAAGTCAAAAAAATTATTGTTCTTAGAGTAAATATTTGAACGGAGACCTCAAACTTGGACCGAATACAAAAGTCAAACCGAATACAAAATGCTTTGAAAAGCATCACCATGAGTTTTCAGTCAAACGGCTCCTGGAGCACTTCATGATGCTCCATTCCATCTTAATTCATTTACTACCTCATGGCCAGCCTTTCTCGCATTTTTTTTAAGTTCCTACCGAAGAGCATTCGACAGTTTGAGTTCCAATGATGCACCCCCCATTTCGTCTGAAAATTCTTAAGTTGGAGCACGCATTCTTTATTTTAATGAAGGTTCTCGTAATTTTTATAAGATGTAAGAGACATCTAAAGTTAATTGTGCTCATTTTAGCATGCGTAAGAATGATTAGCAGAAAACTACGGTGAATTTGGCAGCCTTAAGAAACGTAATAGGGCCTGAAAGTGTAAGAAATCGGATTGACCTAAAATCTTACATTTAACTTAAAACTATAAAGCCCTTCCCGTTTTTTATAATTTTTTAAATAATCGACGATTTTTTTCTGGGCATGTTACTGTCATAGTTGATTAAGGTATTCTTTTCGATTTTTCTGCAACAGTTGAAATTTGCGGTCAGATCCAATCGGAACTATAAAATAAAACCGATTATTTTTCCATTTACAACTTATATAAGTGACTTCTTAAATGTTGACAAGTCTTTCCTGTTTCCTGGCTAAAATAAATAACAACTTAACTTTGTAAAATTCATTTCCGCATTATTTATTGTTTCATAAAGTACCAGTTGGGGTCGCTAATATTACGAGTAACTCTAAATAAACCAATTCCCTTACATAATTTCACCAGTAAATGAAGGCGCAAATTTACTCTGTGTTAAAATAATGGTTGGTATTTTATCTTAACCCTAACAATATGCCTCACTATCGGTATTGTTTATTAATATCTGTCATATATTCTTTTCGGCATGTGCCTATGTTGGCGTAGTTTAATTTTCCTAGAGTAACATTTTTCAAGAGATCGGTCTTTTTATGTATTAAGTAATGGGTGAAAAGTTCTTAGTATAGCAATTGATTAAGAAAAATAGTTGTTTTACTAAATATAGGTATGAATAGTATTTAAGTGAAAACTTTAAGGAAATATTGATATTCTCATCAATAATGTATTCAACCGGAATTCTAACCGAAAATTGCTACTCTTCAACTCACGCGATGAAAAGTTAGAATAAAAAAATTAGAATCCAAATATGCTGGTTGGAAAATACATGATGAAAACTATATTTAATTTATTTTCCAATTGAATATCATTAGTTATCTAAAACCGCCAATTATCGAGGAAAAGGAACGCCCAACCTTCTGGCAGCTTCCAGTGATTCGTCTAACAATGGCTTGGATACGGGGAATTTTCCTTTGGTAGATCGTGAACAAAAGCCGGGGCTCTAGACAAAGAGGAGTTGAACGAAAGGAAAATAATGACATTCTGTAGAGTAATTGGTCGTCGCTTGACTTTTTCAATACTTTCTCTTCACCGACGAAGTGAGTAAAGTGCGGATAAAGTTTTCCCTCGTCCACTCACCGCTTTGTTGGGACGAGGCGTTCTCCTCCCTCCCGGTCGCCGCCGCTGGTACCCCCGCCGCCCCTCAAGAGCGCCTACCCTCGCGCCTCGCTCCACCGGAAGATCTCTCGACTCGTGCTCGGACGGCCTCGACGGCTGATGGACGGCGTCGCTTCCAAAGCCATTGGTTTCCAACTCGAGTCCCAACCCTCTCTCCTCCGCGGTCCGCGCGAAACAATGCGTGCACTGATTCTTTTTTCAATCTGCGTGCGAAGCGTTATTTCTCCCTTTTACTTCCCGAGCGTCGATCGCGGACTGCTCCGAATCCCAGAAGAGTGCAGTGTTCGCCGTGGTTCCCGCTCGGACGGCCCCGCAGTTGGCATCAGGTGTCCTCGCGATCTCTCACGAATATTTCTCCGATCTCTTTCTTCTCTCCTCCTACCTCGAAGCCGTGTGAGGCGTGCAACAAGTATTCACCCACTAGGACGGCCGGGCCTTATTTCTTTGGTCTCTCACTCCTTCCCTTTTTCGTTCACTCGTATTTGCGATTCTCTTGTCTCTCGCGGTGAAATCTGCATAATTTATGGAAATCGTATCCCCATCTGGGGAGGGTGTCTTCACGTGTCTGAAGCCTTCACCTTTACCTATCTCTTATATCCCGTTCGATCAAAAGACTAGAAGAGCCCAGAACGTGGGCAGGCTTTCTTCTGTCCTTTCTCCGATGACGACCCTTTCGGGTTATTACCTAGCCGCCCTCCTTCGTCCTCCGCCTCTTTAGAAACACGAAAGTGCCCCCGTTGCCCCTCGGTCTTGGAGTCAAGCACACTCCGAGGATTCTGTGTGACGGCGGCGACGCCTGTGTCGAGCCCCGACACTCCCCGTGTCTTATCCCACCCCCTCCCAGGACCACACCGCCGCTCCCGGCCGCGAAACACCAACTGCTGATTCCCCTGTAGCCGGCACGCGACCGCCCACGCGCCGCCGACAGTTTCAAAACAATGCCGGGAGCGTTTGCTTGCGTGCTCCGGTGAAGGGGGAAGGGAAAACGCTGAAGGTGGAGGAGCGTGAGAACGACACTCACGCAGTCTCCTCCTCTCTCCTCACCGGCACTCCGCCGGGGTTGAAGCTTGTAGCGACGGAATGGCGATGATACCCACGACGCGGCACGACAGCGAGTCCCCTGCTGTTGGTCGGTTATTCGGGAGGGCGTCGGACTAGCGGGGATGACAGCAATGACGAGGTTCCCCTTCGCAAGCGAGGAAAATGCTCCTCGTTCGAGTGACTTATGAGAATTCGTGGATGGATCGAGAAATTTTTTTCACGAGACACCTCGGATGGAGGTCACAAAAGGAGTCCAAGAAAAACGAAAGTAAAACCGATATCCGGATGCACGATATAATGCCGTAGTCGAGAAATCCGCGAAATTCAGTGTCTCTTTTCTCACGAACCCGTTGGGTGGGCGTCGAGACACGGTGAAGAGAAGGGCTCTCCCGCCGAATCGGCGATGGAAGGAGGCGCGAACGGAATGGAGTGCGGGCGGAAGAGGAGACGGCGCGGTGAGCTCGGCCCCACTCGGCGTCGCTGAGCAGACTGGAGTCCCGCGCATGGAGCGACGGTGCGGAGAGGGGTGGTGTGAGGGAGGGAGAGGGAGGGAGGGCAGAGAGAGACAGGGAGGGAGGGATGAAAGACTGAAAGGTGGATGGATGGGCGTTGGTACGGGATTGAGTCGGTTCCGAGGGGGTTGGAAGGGGGATGGACTAAAGAGATGGTTGAGTCGGTATCGGCGAGGGGTTGAATGGATAGCGGGGGGAGAGGAGAGAGGGGGTGTTTCCCACCCTACACAGATCTCCGGGGGACATTCGCGGTGTGGGCGGCGGGAGAAAGGATGCTTAAATTGATTTATGATGCTCGATTGATGGCGGAATTCTCTCGAACACTTCAGGCATTCGGGTGGCCGGCCCTGGGTTTACAGCTTGGCCCGCAAAAGGGAACTCGGTGGGGAGGACCGTTGGTCCGGTCCTTAATCAGATCGGACTTGTAAGATATTGTCGAGCCCTGAATTAAAGAGGTTTTGACGCCATAGGCTCGACCAATGCCTCGATCTATGTGATTGTTTTACTATCGGGATTTTTTCAGGCTTAGACGTCACCAACTCGACGTTATTGAGAGACGAGTATTTTCGACGCTGAATACCGTTCGTCCGTGTCGTTCATATTATTCTATTTTAACTTACACGTGACATAATTTTCATAGGATGTCAAATCTCATTGAAACTAAAAAATCTAGTCAATGCATCAAATGCACCTTTGGAAAAAATGAATAAAATCCGTGGGCCTCTGATCGTACTTTAGTCAGTTTCATCCGAAAATCAGCTTCAACCACTATTGTAAACCTCTGTTATAGCATAGCTTACTTTAAATCATAAGTTTCTCGTCTCTCACAAACAACACGCACACGAATGAGATGTTTTTTTGGAATGTCATGGCTTTATCTTGTTTGTTAAATGACCGGTTAGGGTGGGTTTTCGCTCACCGGGACGGTGTATGTGTGCCCGTATGGGCCGACAATGAACGCTTGAACCAAAATACATATTAATGCTCGCACCTACACTTCTTGTTTATTCGTAGATCCATAGTTGTCAGATTATGGAAACATTTTAGCTATTCAAAGAATGAAAAAGACAATCCATGGTAAAAAATATGATGTGGAATATGTTTTTCTGACAAGAATGTCTACATTTCCAAATATATCATTCTATTAATCGGTAATATACGAAACAGGAAAGAAAATGTTTATGTTTGCTCAATATCTGGAAATTTTGAAAACCAGTTTGAAGTCTCCGTTTAGCTTTATTCTTCAAAAGTGGAAATTTTTTGGGGACAATATCTTAAAATATATGCCAAAATAGTATGCCTCCGAAAATTCTCTGTTTGTTATTTGTGGAGATGTTTATCGAGTTCATTTTGTATTAACTTACTAGCCAGGTTTATTTGAATAATTAGAAATTATCTTACTCTAGATATGGCTAAA
Source organism: Hetaerina titia (assembly GCA_037158775.1). Lineage (NCBI taxonomy): Eukaryota > Metazoa > Arthropoda > Insecta > Odonata > Calopterygidae > Hetaerina > Hetaerina titia. The sequence continues at coordinate 28,779,951 of CM073768.1, forward strand.
ATACAGCGTAATTAGCTATTTTAATCATCCTTAACGATTAAAATTACATTAAAATTCGTAATTACATCTTTAAATACGCACTCTCACTTCTCCAGGCTAGTCAGTTTTCTTCAGAGGCAACTGACGCTTTTACCTCTCTGAATGCTATTTTTTTCTTATACGTATTTGCACTTTTGGAGAAAACGATTGCAGAAGTTTCTGCCCCTTCTCCTACAAGAGAGTACCCAACTTTTTTTACTTAAATAAGACATCAAGAGATTATTCAGCCGTCGTCAGAATTCAAGGGACTCATGAATGTTTTCTTTGGGCACCCGATCCCGCGCGTTCATATTTGGCCCCGATTCAAAACACGAAAACCCCTCCGTAAATCAGGCACCGCTGGTAAAGAAAACAATTTGAAAGAACTGGCACTGATCAAATCATTTCATTAGCTGCTTTCTTAAAATTTCTGCAACGTTTCTAATATTCGGCGACAAGTGTTCCCCAAAAAGTGTTTGTGACCCAACATTGAAGTAAGTGTACACAGCTCTAAATCCCACGTGCTCCATGGATATCACTGCTAGGTAAGTTTACCTCGGTTACCCATAAGATAACATGTCGCAGATATCTGGTTTCATATGCTGCTGACTGTATGAGGTGCGGGAAGTTCAGCCACGGACTTTTTACCACTGCCATAAATACTCCTGCTTCATATCGATACTTAGGCAACTGATTTTGAATATTCAAAAACAGTTCCACTGAAGCTTTTCTCGTGAAATGAATGTAACCAAAAAACTGGGTTTTCACGCTGCTGACTTTCAAAGCTAGATTGGAAATGTGTATCCTTTTGAAAGACGGAGGAACGAAAGTAGGCTTAGGTAAATAATAACGTCTTGATTTTCGGAATTAGCCACTAAATGAGTAGTCTTCCAAAGTTTGCTAAAATTTATGTCCTTAAAAACTCTGATATTATTCAATGGAGACAGTTTATTTCATTTAGCATTTTTTCCTCGGAGACTCTTGAGGGCTTCATATTTGTTTGCATTGCAGCGTAGTACTCCCCTGTCGTACCCCAGGGTTGAGCAGAGCGCTGGCATAAAAATCCGGAGGGTCTGGGTTCGATCCTGGTTGACACCACCGGCCACCACCCTCGGTGCCCCCCAATCTGTGTGATTTTTCAGGCTACAAGTCTTCCCAAGTCATAAAAAAATCTTCGTGTTGATTTCTGTGTTTTTTTTATTTTAGTATAAAGAGGGAAATTTTATTAAAACGTTACTGGATGCTACAGTACCTACTCATCGCATAGTGCCACATCTTTCTTTCTCTGCTTCATACCAATTGCCACCTAATAGTGTAGAAGTCACTGCTGACTGCTGAATGTCATTTCCTCAATGCCTGAAATGAGGTAAAGTTTTCTTCAACGGAAGGGGGATAGTCTCAATGAAATATAGTATGTTGGTGCCACAAACAATGTATATTAATCAGCCAAAAATACCATTTATTATGCTCTACGGTTTCAGGTTTAACTTTGAGAAAGTATTTGATATCCATGTAAAAAGATTGCGTACTTTTCCTCAGACTTTATTTTAAGATGAAACGCGTTTGGACGACCTGCGGCATCATCAGGTACAAAATCATCCTGAAAGTCGGTGAAATGTGTTGTACCTTAAAATAAAATGTGGAAAAGCACAAAATATTTTTAGATGGATACCTCCATTTATTTTGTGATGTATTATGCATAAGTAATCATCGCTTTAATTCCAATGAATAGAAAAGATCCTAATATACCTATATCTATCGCCGTGGTAAATAAGAATCATATTATTTACAAAGAAAAAATATCTCAAATGAGTGGAAACTTTTTTACGGCCAAAAAAGTTTTTCCCAAACATTTTTCTTTTTCAGATCCAAATATCAGGAAAGAATAAAACAATAGACACTAATAGTTAAACTTAAATAAGGGCGTGGTGTTAATTTTTTCTAAAAAGAGCAATTCTCTCCCAAGCGCCGGTTGCATCAGGAACACCGAAATGGAATGGGTGCACTATTAAATACCTAGGCGTTACCCTCACTCACGACATCTCCTGGGGGAAACACATACGGGGAATATGTAGACAAGTTAACAAAAAATTAGGAGTAATTGGAAGAGTACTAGGTAAATGTGATGAAAAGGTTAAAGAGAAAAATTTCGCTGGTTAGGCCTCATTTAGAATATGCAGCGAGTATATGGGACACTCACGAAGTTGGATTGATTGCGGAATTGGATCGCGTGTAGCGTAGAAAGCTAGATTAGTGAAACGCTGTTACGATAAACTGAGAAGAGTATGAAAAATATTAGGGGATCTAGGATGGGAATCACTCACGGAGCGAAGATTAAAATACATATTTAAAACTCTTGCATTAATTGGAAGGATATCTCTTTCGCACTGATGTTGAAAATGTGCTATTATTATTATTATTATTATTATTATTATTATTAAAATGTACATGTGCAAATAGACAAATGTCAGGTGGCACACAAGTCCCAAGTGTTACAATAAACTTGCCTTGGAAAAATAACATGGTTTCTGAAATACAATCAACATCACAAAAGATAATAAATAAAATCAGTCAGAAAAAAAATAAAAAAATACCCTTTAAGGAAATGTCCAAACACCAATCTGTAGTACATAAAAAAAGAAAATCCCCATTTCATTAACATTTGTTTCCCAATCAACAAGAAAAAAAAATTAAGCTGTTACATTTAATTTTATACAACACATCAATCAAATGATTACAGAAGTTGTTTACATCTTTTCTTAAAAGTTTGGACTCTGTTAGGAAAGGGCTTAAAAATTTTTGCAGGTAAATTGTTCCAATCAAGAATTGTTTTATTTAACGTTCTTTGTGCCCGGCATTTTACCTTAAAATTGTGGTCATTTCTCCCTATGAAATTCGGGTTCCCCGCCTCTTTCCTTAGATCTGCCCAAGCCTTCTCCATCCCCATTCAGAATGCGGAACATTCCACAAAGTCTGCTTACTTTCCTTCTAGTTACTAAAGGTTCCCAGCCCAGCGTTTTTATCATGTCAGACACACTATCCATCCTCCTATGCTTCCCCAGTACATATCGGGCAGCCTTTCTTTGCACCTTTTCTAGTTTTTTGATTTGGATATTTGGATAGAATTATCCCCCATCGCACTACGGTAGGCGAAAACATATGAATATCCATAGAGAGAATAATTGTAGAAAAGATAAGTGGAAGATGTTATTTCTCCCACGATCTAGAACGGGTCAGAATTACGTTGTCCGAATGCGGTAGGGATAGAAATAGTCGCATCAAAATTAGTCTGGTGTGTATTCACCTCCTGCCGCACACCATAGCGGTGGATTGCAGGGTACTGAAAAATCCTAAAACACTAATACTAAAACAGAGTTCATGTTAATTGAATAAACCTGGGTCAACATTTTTCTTTGTGCTACTGCAAGGCGAAATGAAGGAATAGTCGAGATATCATCTCCCCTTACAGTTTATTCTAAATTACATGAATATTTTAGAAATCTCTTTCCTTCCAGAGTGGAATAACTTTGGTATCCTCCCTTTTGAGGAGAATGAGTTGGCGGCAACAATGGGGTTTCTTTGGTGACCACATTAAAATTTCAAGAAAAAAAAACGCCAAAAATCCTATATCAATAACATTTTTTACACTTTTCTTACGAGACAGGGTAAAGGAGGAAAAAAATAAGAAAACTCAATCCTTTGGCCAAAATTTTGGTGCTTACAGCTCTGTCATATTTTAATGAGAATATAAACTGTCTTGTCTCAGATCAAAAATATTTCCAAGATCTTCCGTTCTTCATTATGTTTTCTTTCCAAGACGGAGTTCACACGTTGAATAATGGCGGAAAGGTCACTTTTGGAGGCGGATCAATTGGCCAAAATCTAAGAGTATTATTCACTTTCGATGAAAATGTTAAACATAAAATTTTGTGCTGGTCAGTTAAATAATTATATAGCCATTGTTCTCATAAAAAAATTATGGCCAATTTACAATTGTCAAAACGTGTTTACATTAAGAATTTGAGGATATTTTTTAGGGTAGGAATAGGAAGATTCCATACACATGTATCTGATATCCTATAAAAAAGCGTAAAAATGTTTAATATGTTCCATTGTCATTCCACTAATGGGGTGCTATCAATCTGCATTAAATATTTTAACTAATATAAAATATGATCTATTTAGGGAAACAAAATAAAATGAACTTTATCTTGGCAGCAGAAATTATTGCTATTTATCCGTGATGAAGCACCGATCTAGGAGTATCAGTATTTGATTTTTATGAGCGCCGGTTACTTTAGGATATATATTTTTCTCGGGATAGACTTGGTAAATATTGCATTAATCTGAATTATCGGCGATATAATATATGCTCATCGAACTAAGTGAACGTCATGTTAACTGTAAAAATTATAAATACCTAATAGTTCGATTACTATGTCCAACTTCAGTGCGTTGTTTTCCTAGTATCTAACTGGAAGCCCTAGTGGCCACTCGTGCCAAGTCACTGCTCGCCAAAAGCAAAGTTGACGGATATAACAACAACAATGGAATCACTTATTTACTGGTATTAAGTTACACGTTTTGACTAATCAACAGAATGATCACTCGGAAAAATGTTTTAATTATTTCACCACAAGGAATGTGTAAACAACGAATCCAATTAGTGCGAAAAAAATTAAATCGTAAAACGGACAAATTCAATCCCCTCCAGCGACTGGAGCGTGGAATAATATTAGTGTTTCCTTTGCCATATTATTCCTGTGTTGGGAAGGATAAACATTATACTATTTAACATCTTTAATTTATTAAAATTTACCAGGAATAAAGGTAAATTTCGGGCTCATAGAATTGGTATTGCTGATTTATAATAAAAACCAGCGTAAACATTAATTTAATATTACTACGTCTCCGGTAATATTTTATAATCATAATAGCTGCTAGATATAGATATTCAAGTATCTCTATGTCTAGCCGTTATTAACACCATTTACATTATTTATGGGTAATCTAGGTTAACATGCATTCGTTAGATTTACATTGAAGGAGTTGAAGGAACAAGCAGCAGCTTGTACGAGATTATATAGCAGAGATTTTGCCTTACTTCAGGTACTTTCAGACATTAAAGCCTCCATATATGGCAATTAAAGTGTCATTAGGCACTGTTGACTAAATAATTAATGATCTGAAGTATCTAAAAAGTAACACAGATCTGTGAAATTAAGATCATAACGGTTATCTGGACATATGTGGATGATTTATAAGGTATATTGAGTGTTTATTACTAATCCAATACGTCCTTAAAATCATAAGCAAATTTTACGTAAGTACAAGAAATGAAACGAGGTGGTTGTTTTTATTTGATATTACTCATCATCATTCTATAGGGGTGAGCCATCAGCGGAAAGTTCTTGCTAGATTCTCGGCTAATACTGTCGTCCTCCTCACGCATCCAATCTTCTCTTCCGCTCTCTGCATTCATGGTGACTGCCCTTGATTATTTCTTACTTTTTCCGTCCACTTGATTCCCAATAGTCGTCTCGGGTAACAAATTACGAAAAATTCATTACTTTTTACGACTCGGTCCATCCTGATCATTTAATATCCTCTACATTTCTCGCATATGGTACACTGTGACACGTTGTCAAATTTTCACGAGAAAGGTAACTTTCTCTTGATCGTGATCTAATCTGAATTCAAAACCTGTTGAAATTCTTCCGTGATGGTTTGAAGTTTTGCATTCAAGAAAAAAGCTATAGAACTTATAATTGCAACTTAAAATTACTTTTACTTTCTCTTACAAATACACAACCACTGTATTCAGCGTTTCTCCGCTCGCGTAAGTATTTTAAGCATTTTTATTATCAGTTTTGTCTCAAGTTTATTTTAAAGACTCTTAATTTCAGCATTACAATGTCGCATTACTCGATCAGCCGTATTCTTATGTAAAGCATTAACGCAATATTCAACACGAAGGTCGATGTGATATGTGATGGTAGAGTGCACTCAATACTGAGCCCAACGACATGCGAAATTCATCAATCAAATTATGGATGCCAGAACCTTTCCCTCAGCTGCGCATGGTTTCCCAGGATGTTTTGGTATCCTAAATAACACACAGGTAAAGCTGATGGTGCCCAGAGGGGTATGCCCGGGAATCGAACCCCGGTCCCAGTGCCTCTAAAATACATGATATAATTAATCGTTTTGAAGTTACTTATCTTTTTCCACGAAACTTTTATTTCGAGCAGTTGTTTGAAATCGCTGAAATATGGTGAATTTTAGCCAAATTCAACAATTTAGCCAAACAACAAGAAGAAAGTAATTTTGCATTTAAAACAACGCATTAAACGTTTTAACGTTAAATATGTAAAGGTTTTTTTTCCTAATCAGCAAAATTTTTCCAGCAGAAGGTCACACATCAGTCTCAACGGATAATTCGCATGTGTCGGTCTCAATGGCGCTCAGCATGTCATCAATCCACGAGCTAAACAGTGCCATTGACGAGGCCGTGGTTTGTCACTACAGCTGCTCCGCTTGAAATTCCTCGCCGTGCCACTTCCAGGCAGACTGCCGTGAACCATTGTGCCCTTCTCTCTCTCTATCTGTCTCTCTGTCCCTCCACTCGCGACGTCAAATGGGTCAGGCGGAGGTGAAGGCGTTGCCGTCCCAACCCCTTGAAAGAAGCGTGCAAATGAACAACGTGTTGAAGAGAAAAAAAATGAAGAAATTAACAGACATACTTTATAGCTCGCCACGGGTGAGGAGATATTTTTCATTCCCTCTCTCATTTTTTGTGCTCTTCCCGAAGGACTCGACGCATTTATTCCGGATGGGAACGACGGGATGGATGGATGAATGGATATGGTTCCGTTAATATATTCCTCCCTCACTCCTCCCTCTCACTCGTTCCCGTGACGTAGGGACGCGAGGTTAAAGTTGCGCACGTGACTCAAACTGTCATTTCCGTCCCCTCGGAGCATCCTCACGAACGGACTTAGGGGAAGGGGGAAGAGAGAGAGAGAAGGGGGAAGTAGGGAAGAAAGAGGAGGGAGGATAAGAGCGACGGACATCAGTGGGTGAGCCGAGGATGGAGAAGCGCAGAGAAAGGAGGAAGCAGAGGAACGAAGTTACGCATATAGAGAGATGGTCCATATCGCGATTCGGAGCTTGCTCGTATTACTACGTCGGTACAAACACTTCTAGTGCACTCACACACCCACGAGCGGCGCTCCCCAGGGTACGATGGTGGGTGACTCTCTTGCCGTTTCATTTATTCGCCTGCATTCTTTCCGTCCCGCGTCGCCTCCCCCCCCCCAATAAACCCTTCACCCCCCCCCCCGTCGTCCTCTTTCCCCCCTTCCCCTTCCCCTCCCAATTGGTGCAGCGCTCGCTGACGTCATCGCCGCCCCTCGTCCCACCCTCCCCCGGCACCCCGTAGCCCTCGTCGTTTCCCAGGCGAGTTCCCACCACCCGCCGTTCTTGGCGCCACCTCCTCCCCGGGCGGGAAAGCCGCCGCCTCGTCCGCAGATCAAAACGAGTATATCCATTACAAGTAATGCACGCACTTCGGGGAGGAAGAGGGTGAGGGGAGGCGGGTAGTGTTGTTTGATGAAGGAAGGAAGGAAGGACGGACACCTCGAGGCCTCCACTATCATTTACTATGCCCGCCCCCACCCACTCTCCTCCCCAGCCCCCGCTCGCTCGTCCCGCGGAGAGACATCCAAGGCTCCCTGCGCTAATCGACGCGGCCGAGTCGGCTCTGTGCGCGGCGGCCACCGTTGCGCAAGGCACCGTTGTGGGATCGAAAATTGAAGCATTACCAAATGGCAACGCTTCGATTGAAACGCTGATTGAAACGTCTCACTTCCCAGAGAGAGCGTACGTGCCAATTGACTCGATGAACAGCTGTCACGGATTTGTCTTTCGACCGGCAAATAGTGTTTATGCCTCGCGACTGAGTAGGAGAAGGGGGAATGCCGGCATATTGCTTCTTTGTCCCGTCTTTTCGGTACCTCCGTTTATAATGCTTTTAAAAATAATATCGATTTATTCATTTTTAAACCCCGCGTACCTTCGTGGGTCAAATGAGGAGTAGCATGCAATAAATTTAAGACTCACTGAACAATTAAACTTTGCATTTTTTTCGCCCTAAACTTTATTACACTTCTGTTGGTTTCGACGCATAGATCTCATCAGGTATAAACTTTCATAAAATGGCCTGGAAATATACGTACTCTTTCTGGGAGGGGAGGTGGATGATAGAAGGGATCTTGAATTGAAAAGGCAGAAAGGGGAGGAAGGGACAAGTATCGGTAAAGAGGAGGTCAAGGTAGGGGAGGGGGACCATTGAATTGATTTAAGCCTGTCAATCTTCTGGTTTGTTTTTTCAATTAGAACAACCTCTGGGTTCCATTTACATGCTGCCATGAAAGAATTTCCACAATGATCACATAAGTTTGAAGTGGTCGACATGTCTCAACAAATATTGCAAAAATATGCAAACACGGTAAAGTAATTGAATTATGAGACTTTTGCTTACGTCCAATGTCGTTCATATTAGAACCCCTGATAGAACCGTTCCCGATAACCCACACATTTTTTCAAGTATACAATCATCTTCCTTGCTATGATCGGATTTGGCATCCAACGGATGGCTCATGACATCACATTAAGGTGCATCATTGTTTTGATTTATTGAAGCGTTCCGGCCTCGAAATAGAAGCTGTTTCCTTGATTTGTGGTGTACGATTGCGAGACCACTGAGCTTATTGCTGCGCCATACATGACCCGCGTTTCTGGAGAATGGCAGATGAGTCACGGCGTTACAAAGGCGGGCGCTCAAATATTCTGCGCCTTTAGGGGGAACGAACATAAACTGCATTAACATACCTCCAGGTCTACGTACTCTTTCTGAGTGATATTCCGATCTAATTTAAAGAAAAATATATACGAAATATTGGCAGTGCGTATTTCAAATTTATTAGGCAGCAAAATTATCGTGATTTTGACATAATTAATTTCCGATTGGCTAAAATCCTTTTTTTATTTCTTTTTTATCATACCTTGTTCGTTTTTTTTGCATAATCTTGACTATGGGTTTACTCTATTGAAACTTAAAATTCATAAAATATGAAATCTAATGTATCAGCAAAGTGCAAACAAAATAATTGAATGTATCGCAATGAAATAATTTACTTCATAATTCTTTCATTTCATTTCAATATGTTATGCAAATTCCATAAAGTTAGCCTGAGAAAACAAATTTTTAAAAAATAATTGTAGTTTATATATATCTTACGAGAAATATATGGTAGGAAGTAAAGTAGAAACAGAGAAGTAAGTTTAGATAGTATAATTCTACTTGCTAAAAATAATAAGCCTTTCACTTCAATAATTGTTCCAATCAGCCATTCTGCAAATGTAATTATAAGGAAACAATAGCTATAGGATTGAAACCAAAATTTGGCCATTTCTAAACGCTTGACGGTTTTGCGATCTCATATTAATTTAATTGAATTTCTATTGTACATAAAGTGAACAAACTTATTAATCGAGTCACAACTCTTTCATATTAGTGCCTGAAAATGACAGCCGGAGGATTGTGCTGTGTTAGAGTCCACTCAAACATGTGCGGAGCAATGCAAGCTTCCGGGTTTAAAAGCGCCTGCCTGTTCCTGGACGCTCAAGTTGTAAACTCGGGCTGAAACCCTAAAACACCACCTTTACTTCCTCTTTCTATTTATGAAGAGAGAAAGAGTACGTAGCACTAAATGGATTCCGTAAATGGGGATTTTTATTTTCGTCGGCTTCATAATTTACAAATAGAATTAACAATAGAATATATTTTGAAAGGGAATGTTTACAAGTGTTGTCATTGATAATGGATACTGACAGTTTATTTTTCATTTCTATGTTTATCGTAGACTCAGCAGACTATGAAGCACAAGTGCTTCATTTCTAAATTAAATGAATTCGGATTCAGCTTTGTGGAAAATCATGCTATTGGAATAAGTAAACTATTTATATCATCACAATAAACTTTATTTTTCTGGAAATTCACTGTCAATAGGAATACTTAAACGGGCATTTTAACTTTCTTGGGCAAAATGGGAGACAACAATCATCGATCAATAAACTTTCTTAAATGGGAGTGTCCTTTACGTGTTTTCTAAGTTTCCGACCAAACAAATATACAAGACATTTTTTCTGAAATTTTCTGAGTCGGAATCTTTTCAGACCACCCACGTGTATATATAGAAATATATATGACATGTATATATATATATATATATATATTATATATATATGACATATTTATATATGATATATATAAATATATGATACATATCATATATTTCTACATATATATCGTATATATGTGGGGTAGTATGTGTGTATATATATATATATATATATATATATATATATATATATATATATATATATATATATATGTGGGTCGTGGTAGTCCAGGGGTAGAGCGTTGGACTACTGACCAGAGGGCCCTGGTTCCACCTGCAGCTCCAACCAAGCTATGTGATTTTTCGGGTACCAGATCAACCTTGGAAATCATAACCGGCAACAGGGAATGGAACTGGCCCCCCTACCCTGACATATTGAATTTCACACGCCGTTGGGCTTCGTACTGGGTGAACTCTACCATCACCTGCCAAACCGACCTAAGTTGTATTCAAACTTTGCCTCGGTGAGTATGGAAACCTGGGCTTTTTTTCTCTTTCGCGTTAACTTAACAAACTCGATACCTATGGAAGGAATCAAAATAATATTTTCTGAGTAAAAAGGTATTGTCGCGAATTAATTCGTGTCACCTCCTCGGTCTTGATTTGGGAGACATTACGTATTCCTCTGAGCAGATGGATTATTGAAATAGAAGTTAAGAAGACGGTTAGATCTAGGTTTGTGATAGATGATTTTTGAGGCACAGGAGAGGAAGAGAACATAATGGCAGGATTAACTGATGGAAACCCAGCATCAAGGTCAACACCTCGTCTGGAGAAGGCTTCTGAGGATGAACCTCCTCATCCCATCGTCCGACCAGTCGATCGGAACACTGCGCATGGAAGTGTTCGTCTTAAAACACCACAGGCCGCTCGTAAATAACTTCTCCATCTCCTGAGGCAGAACTCCGATCACCAACTCGGTACATCAGTGGGCGGCAGCAAATATATCCCCTCACTACGATAATTAAAGCCTGACTCGGCGTACACTAATCCGAATGAGCGATGCACTAAGGATCGCATTTATGGCGCCAGAGCCGGCGAATTTTCCGACTGTGACGGAGGTTGATTCCCTGAGGTGGAAAGTTTCGTCAGTGATATCCACATTTCATCTCGTCGTAAATTTGAAGTATTAATCTAAAAGAGGGCTATTTATTTATCAGTACTTCGGCAGAGGATTTGTAATAATGATTAATGGCGTTGTTTCTTCGCATGATAAAATATATGCTATGCCTAGTAAAATACAATGATATAAGATTTTGATTTGTATGTCATGAATTATTTCGGCCCTGAGTGAATCGCCC